>OU696696.1:85578282-85943282 GCA_916050605.2 Platycheirus albimanus
ATTGCAGTAAAAAATTGTATCCCTGCAGTAAGACTCGACAAATTAGAAACGCGTTTTGAAGACCTTTGGATTTGTATATCTAATCCAGAAAACATGAGGAAAGTCTTTCTTTGCTGTAATTATATAAGACCACAAACAACAGTTGACTGTTACGATCTAATATGCGATAATCTCTGCTCTACTTTTCAATCATTTCCGATCAACTCAGAAGTTATATATCTAGCTGATTTTAACGTTCCAAATATAACATGGACTCTAGATACAAAGTCTAAGAGTTTAACTCCCACTAGCTTTTCGACTCGTCAAGCCGAGTCCCTCATCGTCTCAACGTCTTTCTGTAACTTCTCGCAATTCAATGCAAACAGAAATTGTGATGATAGACTCCTAGACTTAGTTTTTTCAACAATGCGCTCTCCTAACATTGAGGTTTCTTCATGCAATGAAGCTCTCTCTAAAATTGACCTATATCATCCACCACTCTTAATTGTGTGCGGGTTTCATAGAGATAGATATATGAGGGAATCCGTTATTTCACAAAGAAACTTTTCTAAAGCAAATTTTGGGGGTTTAAATTCATTTTTAAGTAGGATAAATTGGTCTGATCTTTATACTTTAGACATGAACTCTGCATTTGGTTATTTTACTGACAAAATTATGAATGCAATAGATTTAAATGTCCCACTTCGCAAATCCCGAAATACGTTATATCCTAAATGGTATTCTATAAATCTGATTAATTCAATAAAAGAAAAAAATAGAATGTTACACAAAGCCCGTAAATTTAAAAGGCCAGATGACATATTAACTTTCAAATACTTGCGTAGACTAGTAAAAAATCAAATCAGTGCATGTTATCAACGTTACTTAAATGAAATCGAATCGAATCTTAAAACAAATGTAAAGGTCTTCTGGTCGTATTCTAAAGAATTGAGAAAATCGAATAAGATTCCCAACGTAATGTCTCTCGATGATGAATTTTATTCTACAAATGAAAATATAACTGAAGCGTTTGCCTCCTACTTTCAACGAAGCTATAGCTCACCAACACATTCACCAGTACTTAATATTATAGAAAACCCTAATGTAAACGTAGAAATACAGGTCCCTGTTATAACAGAAGATAACGTCACTAACGTTTTAAAAAGTCTGGATGCATCAAAAAATGCTGGACCTGACGGTATTCCAAATGTTTTTTATAAGAATTGTCAGCCCTCGCTTTCAAAACCTTTATGTTCGCTTTTTAACATATATCTTTAAAAAATAAGCTTTTCCCATCATGTCTCAAACCAGCTTTTGTAACTCCGATTCATAAAGATGGAAACGCATCAAACATTAACAATTACCGTCCAGTGTCCATTTTAAATGCTTTGTCCCTAATTTTTGAAAAATGTGTTTACAATTCCATAAGCTCTAATATCTCTAATATTGTTGCAGATGCTTTAGACAAAGGCACCCAAGTCGATGTGGTATACACCGACTTTTCGAAAGCTTTCGACAAAATAAATCACACAATAATGATGACAAAATTACGCGAGTTTGGATTTCACGAAAACTTTGTTATGTGGTTTCAGACTTATCTGGCTAATAGACAAAATACCGTAGTTTTGAATACATTTTCTTCCAGGCCATTTTATCCAACTTCAGGGGTTCCACAAGGGTCGATTTTGGGCCCATTGTTATTCAACATTTACATTAACGATATAACAACAAATATGTCGTCCATGTCTCTAGCCTATGCAGATGATTTTAAAATTTTTCAAGTCATCAATAATGTAAGGGATTGCGTTGTTCTTCAAAGAGATCTTTATACTCTGTTTGATTGGTGCCTTAAAAATAATTTAAATCTCAATATAAAAAAATGTTTTATAATGTCTTACTCCAGGAAACTGAACACAATTGAATTCGATTATACCATAAATGCCACCCCGCTAACTAGAACAACTGAACATAGGGACCTTGGTATTATATTCGACTCCAAGTTTCTTTTCAAATCCCATTATGATTTCATTATTAAAAAATCATCTAAGATCATGGGTTTCATTTTTAGAGTGGGTAAATACTTTACAAAATCTGAAACTTTTATTCAACTTTAAAGCATGTTGTGCAGAAGTATCCTGGAATATGGAGCGGTTATATGGTCTCCCACCTACAGAACCCACTCATTGGCTATAGAAACAGTCCAACGGAAATTCACCAAATACCTGCAATATAAACTTTATTTTAACTATAGCCCTTATGACTGTAGAATAGAGCTTTTTAAAATTCATTCATTATCCCAACGCAGGTTAGTTTTAATGGAAATCTATTTAAGGCAAATAATAGTAGGCAAAGTGCGTTCGCCTCTACTACTAAATGAAATATGCATACGCTGGCCATCTAGACCAAATAGACAACCACTGCAAGCATTCCTACCACCTCGTGCACGAACTAATATGTTTTTAAAGTCACCTATCGTTAAAATACAGATAAATCACAATCAGTTCTTTAATTCGTTTGATATCTTTGATTTTGGTATAAGTGAAATTAGTGCTAGATCACAGTTATGGAGAATTTTACCTAGTCACTCTTCCTCGGTGTCATTTTTTCATTTTTAATTAGCCACTGCTTTTTAAAGTGAAACTTTTATTACATCGTCTCAAACTTTTTCGTCTGTGTGTTGCATGTCGCGTGACGGTCGGCCGCGGAGTAGGGATAAAGTGAAAGGCGCTCGTTAGTTTCACTTTTACGGTGGTTTCATAAAACCACACATGTTTTTTTTTTTTGTTTCATTGTTTTCTTAATCAAATTGAATTAAACTGTGCTTTATATTTGAATTTATTATTGCAGCTTGTAATTGGTTTTTTAAACTGTAAGCTGTAAATCTGATCTAAAAAATAAAAAATAAAAAAAAATAAAAAAAATATTTAATAATTTAATATTGAAACTATTTTTTAACTTGAGAATAGCTTAGGTTATTATTTAAACTTTTTGTATATAATATATAATGTGATGAAAGGTTATTTATTTATAAAATCTTTTATTGATTATAAAATGCGCTGTAGGTTAAAGTGAGAGAGGAGAAGACTGCCTACTGCTGCCGTATGAGTGAGAGAAAGAGAAGCCAGACAGAGTGGCGCTGTAACGTATTACGCATTACAAAGCGGTTTACCCAAAAAAAGTTATCACTCAAAAAAAAAAAAAAAAAAAAAAAAAAAAAAAAAAAAAAACAATCAATAAGCAGGTACCACCTACACACAGCGATCATTTAATGAGTTTTATTTAAAGGAAAACTTTTGAGGGTATATGCACTCGATTAGCAGCCCCTTGACCATGAATACAATAGAAGAATCAAACTAGCGTAAACGTCTTGAACAACCTTTCGTTAACTATACAGGCTATATTACTTACCTACTTAATGCGGCGCAGGCAGTTGATTGTGGACCACGGCCTCAACCAACATACCCCGCCACCCAGTTGACTCCAATTACGCACAACGCATGCCAAGTTATTGGTTATGATTGTCCTCCACTTAATCGAGCCCCCTTAAATGGGGTCTTCCAGTATTGCGTTGGCCTTCAGGGTTGGAATTGACGACTCGGCGGGCTGGTACGTATTCACCAACAAGCTCAACATGTCAGAGCCATCAAAGCCGCTGTGTCCGCTATATTTTCTGCCTTTTCACCAGTTCAATGTTGCTGCAAGGACCGTCCGTATAGTTCTGTATGTACTCCATTGACGCATACAGGACTGAATATCACTTAAAAAAAAAAAGAATCTTTTCCAAAGCAACGTAGCCGCTATCCATCCGATTTGTTCAGGGTCCACGCTTCTGCCCCGGACAGCAGGACTGGGATGATTAGGGTCTTGTATAGTGTTCCGTGTCCCCTTGGTCTATTGAGACAAGGCTTTGCTGCTAAGATGCTTTCTAAGTCCGAAAAAACAGCGATTGGCAAGAGTGATTCTTCGAATGATTTCTTCACTGTTGATATTATTTTGAAACAAAGTCCTTGACTGCTGCTAACTTAGGTTTTATCCAAGCCTACAGTGATAATGTTCTGCACCCGAGGACAGCATTTATATAGTTTAATCTTCATTAACAGTCAGCCATGCTTCCCCCCTCCACTTCAATATTTTTTTTTTTTTTGTATACTGCACACGCGCTCAAGGGGTTTGTTATAGCCCTTTTAATGATAATTCACAGCGCGAGCGATAGGAAATTAGGGAGGAAGGGAATGGAGGTGTCGATGAAAATTGGTCTTGAATATTTGAAGATCAAAATCGCAAGGAAAAATTGTGCCAGGCAGTTCATTCCACATTCGTGTTGTACGGCTATAGGAAGAATCCCTATATTTCACGGTACGTCCGAAATCCGACTCAAGTGTACACTGATGAGCGTTCCTAGCAAGACGAGTGTTACGGGGGAAATGTTTAAGGGGTGGAACGTAGCTGGCTACCTCGAGTGAGCATTTTTTGTAAAAGAATCTGTAAAATAAGGAAAGAGGAAAGACATGAAACATTTCGACGATGTTCGAGTGATGGAAATGTTTCCATAATGTTTCTCTCCCCTATCAATTTTATTCGATAGTTTTGGGTAATGTAAAGTGGTATTACTTTTGTCCAATTGTAATTAACACTCGAACTTGAAAAAACATTCTATTATTTAGAGTGAGAAAGGCTAATAAATCAATAATGTACAATTGTCTATAGTCAATGCGGTTTCAAGAGGTGCCTATATTTTCCGCAAAAGACTTGACAAACCTTATAATGTTTTAATTCCTCGATAACTTCTTAAAAGTTTCAACATTCAACAATAATTTGAAAATGCAGTAATTGGTTTCGTTCATACTTCAGTGTATGCACTAACGAAAAAACCTAATATAACTTCGAGATTATTACCGAGCGGGAACCCAACCCCCTATTCCTTAGTAACATTATTTATTTCTTAGTAAAGACTGTTAATCTTTGAAATACAAACTTTTTGTAGTCATAATTCAGTCAACTTGCTTTTCAAATGTTGCATTGAAAATGTAACTTGAAATCATTGAACATCTCCTGGAAAGTCAAAACTCTATTAAACAAAGCACCTTTCTATGTATATTTATATTCGAAATGAAAACTTTCTTTGATTCAAAAGATCTAAAAACTTTCTTTTCGTAATGCCTTTTCAAGTCGACTTAGTATTTCTTATTGATGCTTGTGCAATTTTACTTTCCTTTTTTGTCTACTCTACTTTTAAGGCTTCTTGTGAATCCTGGTCAACTAAATTATTAGGTTTTGAGTTTATATATGTTTTCTTTGTTTCTCGTATACTTCTGTGACATATTAAGCTGATTGACAATTATACATCCAGTATTTTCTTATTCTGTGACTTATCATGATAAGAGCACTCTTGATATATAATAATTGCAGACACATGTCATATCAACTTCAAATTTATGTTCATAGCCTTCGTTTCTGCGCTCGTACGTTTCTTAACACCAAAGAGATACAACTAAATCAAAAAGTTCTGATTAACTGCATGCTTATAATACACGTCTTATATTCAAGGCATTCGATTCATGTTATTGGATGTGTTTTTGCATCCAATTTGCACGTGGTTGCCAGGGTAGATGTCGAAATGGAATAAAACAACCTCTGCGTGAAGTATTAACAAAATTCTTTTTACAGGGCGTGCCAAAAGAAGTCATCCATCCGATGTTGTTTGGCTCTCTTTTTTTTCTAAATGAAAAACTTCGATTCTGTTTTTTGATTATATTTATTTGAACCTTTAAAATTGTATAGGTCCAGTCGAGAAGATGATATCGGCCAAATGGGCCCCGTCACAATTGATTGCTCGTTTTATGGCATTTTTCATCACTTCAGCGAGAACATCGGGCGACAGATTCTCGCACTCGTGTCGAATGTTGTCCTTGAGGGCTTCCAGAGTCTCGGGCTTGTTCACGTAAACACGGAACTGGCAAATCGCCAAAACGAGAGATGAGGAGACCCAGGAACGCTGCCTTCAGAATATCGGTTCATGTCAGTTCATGTATCGCTCCATGGCTTGTTCACTTGTATTCTGCATGTGTCTAGTCCAAAAATGTCAAAAAAGATTTGTTTGTTTTCATCGTACCTACTATTAATGTTTATATCATAGAGGGCAGAGTATACTATCGATTAATACTAATTTAATATCAATTTGACACAAAAAAAGTTTTCTTTTGACGTATGTACCTTATACATTAGAACAAAAAATGGGTTATTTTCCTTTAAGGTGGTAGGTCAACATGTTTATCCATAAAAAACTTTGCCCAACCAGTGGATTCTTAAAGAGGACAGTCATACCTATCGTTTGGTACTAATATTGTCCACAACCCGGATTAGAAATGGTCAACCAGGCATTTCTTCCCAGATTTTGTTTGCCCGAACAATCGTTTTAGAATCTTGAGGCATAACTCTTTCTGACAGTAAACAAATTTTCCACTGCGCCGACGAGATAGGTTGTAACCAAAAAACCCTACCGGAAGTGACCGTTTCCCGACCAAAGTCCCCTTTAAAAGTTTGACCGACCAGTGGTTTTATGAATGGTTTGACCAGTTCTATTGATTAGTATTCATTATTTTCACTATTTTATGAGATAAGTAATCTGACGCAATGTTGATATATTAATCAATTAATTTTTTAATCAATTAATTAATTTGATTTATTTTAGTAAGATTAAATTAATCATGATTAAAAAAGTAATCTTAATCATGATTATTGGTGTTAATCATTAATCACTAATCAGTAACTGATTAAATTTAATTATATCTAGTTATCATCGCGCTATCTGCCAGGACAGCTGGTTTAAGATCAAACAAGTGATTTTAATACCCTAAATCGAATAATTTTCTGAAAATTTTCAGTTAAATGCCTACGAACCGAAAAAAAAGTATCACTTGAATCGTGGTTTCATAAAACCACACAATTTTTGTATTATAGGTACATTTTATTCAGGCAAAGTTAATACTTAATCGTATAATCAAATTAAATTTGATTATGATTAATTAATCGTTAATTAATTGTTTGATTATGATTTTTAATCATTAATTTTTAATCGTTAATCAAATTAATTTTGGGCCAACACTGATCTGACGGCTGCCTACAGAGTATAATAGCAAAATTTAAGCGTTATCAATTTAATTTTCCCAAATAGAGATTGTTGAACAAAAACGGCGACTGTGGGCGTGTTGTTTTTTTTGTGTGGATTTCACCAGTTCAAGAACTTAGCCTTTCTCTTGAACCGATGATTGTACCTATATACCAAATTTCAGTTTCTTAGCTCAAAAAATGCAGCCTCTTATATACTTTTCTATACCTAACGGTATTATTTCTCTATTTTACAAACTCCACACCAAATACAATATATACTCATTTTATAGAATAGGGTATAAAACACAAATTCCTGGTTGACTCCTTTTCCTGCGTACAAAAAACAACGATTGTTATTAAATAAGCTTCCAACAATAAGCAATTAATTAGCCGCAAAATAGGATACTGAAACATTTTTGCATTGTTCACTTCAACACCTAAGCACATATACTCCATGCAACAGTTTTAAATAATAATAAATGCCTCCAACCAAACGAAATTTGCCTTTCATTTTAATTACAATCTTTATCGCAAATCCCACAGTCACATGTAGCTCAGACACTTGTCATTGTCACATGAAATCGGGGGGGTGGCAAACTTTTACAACCATCTTTAAACTTGTAAAAGTTTTCAGCGCTCCCATTTTTACTTGCTCCTCAGCTCAGGCTCACTACTTGGAAAACTTTAACGATAAATCAACGAGTTTGAAGATACAACTACAACACTAACAAGAAGAAGAGTTACTTTCTCGAACATCGAAGTTTTTATTTTGTCTGTCGAGTCGAGATTTCTTGTTGAAAGTTTTCTAGCATTTCATGGTTGCGATCCGGCAGATGCATGTTAGTGAACACAGGACACTTTCAACTGGTAATACCTTTAGCGAGTTCAAGAAATTTTCTTTATATGCTTTAAATTTGGTTATTATGTCTTATTTATGAGGATGAGTGAAAGATAATAGATGAGAATCTTGATTTTTTTTTGTGAAACTGGAATATAGTTTTGAAAACCTTAAAATAAAACGTATATAGTGTGTACTAAAGTGGGAAGAGAAATGAAGGACATGTGTTATCTAATAGTACGAATAACTCAGGACAACTATTGGTAGACTTACAAAATTCAATGTAACATAAACTTAAATGCATTTAAACTTTTACATTATGTCAAAATTAAGAGTTATACAAGCTGACCTAGCAAACTTCGTTCTGCCATTTCGAAAGTTGAACCTCTCTATTGAAAACTTTGATTTAATTTAAATATGTTTGTTTTGTTGTAAGCAAACAGTTAAAAAAACTTTTCGATACGCAAACATGAGATTCAGCAGATAGCAATTTTCTTTAACTGATTTTCTCAAAGCATCTCGATTGAAATCTTGGTCGCGCTGTAATTCTCGATTAAAAGCATCGTGCATCGGAACAAACTGACTCAAATCAATTTGGAAATCAGAAGTTACGTATACTTAAAAACACTTATTCTTTATGAATTTTACTATTAAAAAATCTAATAGCTAGATACATGTATAAGTACCAAAATGTCTAATTCAGAATTAAAAAAACAGTTGTCTTCTATCAATAAGTTATGTAATAATCTGTTTCAGGTATTAACCATCAATTTAAAATAGAACCAAGTAATATTCCGTGTATTAAAAAAAAAAAAAAAAAAATAATCGCTTTCCGTTTGTGGCAATAAAACACCGTAGGGGGTACACTTCGAAAAGGCGAATTTGCTACCACCTCACCTTGCATTTGTTAGATTGAAATGTTAAATGTGTTTAAGCAGCATCATCGATTGCAGCATTTCATTTGCATAAACATACTGCCTGCAGCCCAGCTGATTCCATTACTTATAACATTGCTGTTAGCAATAATAATTAGAAATGAAATAAAGTGCACGACTGGGTCGGACAAACTTGCTCTAATGTGAGACAGTGGTCTTGGGGTTTGAGATTTTGGAAAAAAAGCAGGGAAAAAACTAAGTATGTATATAAAATTTTATTTATAACTTAAAAATCAGTAGTTAAAACGTTTTTTTGTTTATTATCAAGAATTTTGAGAATTTTTTTTTTCAAAATCGTTCGACCAGTTTTTTCAAAAAAAATTTTCCAATATATATTTCAAATTTTTTTTGAGTATGCCAACTTTTAGCTCTTTGTAGTTTTTATTAGAAAAATTAAATTAAAAAATAATACGGGCAAGTGCGAGTCGGACTCGCGCACGAAGGGTTCCGTACCATTATCTATAAAAAAAAAAAAAAATCACGTTTGTTGTATGGGAGCCCCCTTAAATATTTATTTTATTCAATAAACACTTGCTTAAATTTCTCATTGTAACAGGCGATTTGCAGAAGACAACGAACTGATTGTTTGTTTAGGAAAGATTGCGCCAAAAATGATCTTGTTTGTGTGAGTGAAAGAAAACTGGCAAATCAGCAAAAAGAAGAAACAGAGACAGCTATGCATGTAAATTCAAGAATTCCAGAAATCCGCAAAGAAGAAAAAAGCCAACCTATGTATGCTTTTAAATCTCAGTTTTCTTTTATTCGTGTTCGAATTCGAATTCGAATGGAAAACAAAATAGAAAAGAAAACGAATGTCAAACAAAGAACAAAAAGTCAGTATTAAATTTACAATTAATTTTTAACGTCTCAAAAATAAATATGTACATATGTATGTATGAATAAATGAATAATAACTTCTTTAAAATCGGATCGAGACCTCCCAGTACTTCTTTTGTAAGTTTAATTTAATATTTTAGGATTAACAGTAGTTTTAATAATTCATAATTAATTCAGTGATTCAGTATTAGCAGCAGAAGAAGAAGCAGCAAGGAGCAATTAGCTATATAGAATTTTGTTTACTAAGAAGATATTATTATTTATATTAATTTTTCAGATTTTAAAATTTGGTCGGTAAGAAAATCTAATACCGACTTCTTGTTCTTTATTTGACATTCGTTTTTTTCTTATTTTGTTTTCTATTCGAATTCGAACACGAATAGAAGAAAACTGAGCTTTAAAAGCATACATAGGTTGGCTCTTTTCTTCTAAAAGAATTTCTGGAATTTACATGTAGGTAAAGCTGTTTCTCACTCACACAAACGAGAACAGTTTTGGCGCGATCTTTCCTAAACAAACTGTCACCAAGATGTCTTTTGCCAATCCTGCTCAATATTTCACTGAGAAATGTCAGTGATTTGTTTTTCTCAGCATAGTGTTTTTTTTTACAATAAAATAAAGAAGAAAGGCGTACATACGTTTAAAAACCCTTAATCCTTACTATTTTATGAGAGAATCTAATACCGACTTGTTGATTGTGGTTAGACATTTGTTTTTTTTTTTCTATTTTTTCTTTCTATTCGAATTCGAATTTCTGGAATTTACATGTAGATAAAGCTGTTTCTCACTCACACAAACGAGAACATTTTTACGCGATCTTTCCTAAACAAACTGTCACCAAGATGTCTTTTGCCAATCCTGCTCAAATATTTCACTGCGAAATTTCAGTAATTATTTTTCTCAGCATGGTGTTTTTTTTTTACTATTTCTAGAAATCGCTCAAATCACCTCTAATGACAATAAAATAAAGAAGAACTTACGTTTGAAAACAATTAATCCTGATTTAATATTATTTTATGAGAGCATCTAATACCGACTTGTTGATTGTGGTTTGACATTTGTTTTTTTTTCTATTTTGTTTTCTATTCGAATTCGAACACGAATAGAAGAAAACTTAGCTTTAAAAGCATACATAGGTTGCCTCTTTTCTTCTTATAGAATTTCTGGAATTTACATGTAGGTAAAGCTGTTTGTGTGAGTGAAGGAAAAGTCGCAAATCAGCAAAAAGAAGAACTAACAGAGACAGATATATTTGTAAATTCCAGACTTCAAGAAATTTCTGAAGAAGAAAAGAGACAACCGGTGATGGACGGACAAACATAGCAAAAACGAGCAAAAAATTACGTTTGTTGTATGGGAGCCCCCATTAATATATTATTTTATTTAGTTTTTAGTATTTGTTGTTATAGGGAACACAATAATACATCATCTGTCCAAATTTCACGTGTCTAAGTTATACGGTTCATCAGATACAGCCTTGTGAAGGACGGACAGACGGACAGACGGACAGCGAAGTCTCAGTAATAGGGTTCCGTTTTCACCCTTTGGGTACGGAACCCTAAAAATAGCTTGAACCGTTTTTGAAAAAAAAAACAAAAAATAAAAAAAAATTAATTTTTTTTAAAAACTCAAAAAAACGTTTTTTCAAAAATTTAAAAATTTATATTATTTCGTCTTTAAAAGGGCTTCTACATTAAAAGTTTTATCGAAATTCGTTTAGTGGCTTACGAGAAAAACTGATTTTAAAAAACCGTTCCTATGGGAGGTATCGTTATAAGACTTTCCCTGAAAAATCTATTCCAACCAAAACATAAAGTTTGCACAGAAAATAGTATTTATAAAGTTTAATCAAAATCGTAATTAATTTTTCACTAAAAATCGTATGGCCGGTACCGTTAGTTTTGGTGCTCGAATGCTAATTCCAAAAACCCATCTGTAGGACGTCATAATAATACTATGTACCAAGTTTGAAGCAAATCGGTCCAGCCGTTTAGGCTGTAGGTAACTATACAGACAGACAGACACACGGACAGACAGACAGACAGAATTGTCGGCCCCACTTTTTTCGACTTCTCTATCATCGTAATGTCATGTTTGATTGTTAGAATTGGTTTTTTTTTACGAATGCATAACTTGCCTTATATAGTACCTATAATCGCAAGTAAAAAGAGAAGGAAAATGCTGTGGTATCTTTGTATATTAACGGTGTTGCTTAGATTAATTTATCTGCAGTCTATCAAATTCTGTGCGAAACGCATAAATAGCCATTTGATTCAGCAAAACAATAAAATACGGATTTAACGATGCACTTTAAATGGGAGTGGATCAAGTGCAGAGGTATTTTCATTTTCAATTGCGAAACCTTGAATCACCCCAAATGGCAATAAATGTGGAATCTAGAATAATTATATCTCAAATTGAAATGAAAGAATGCAACGGAACTTGACGGGCATGGGCAAGTGTTAATTTTTTAAATTATTTACATCGCAGCTTTAACATTCAATAGGGGTTGGAAGCAGTTTTGAATTGGTGATGCAGTGCAATTCTGTAAGGTGGGACTCTGTAATGTGACTAAGAAATCTCACCTATCATATAACATGAAAGAAAATAGCAATATTTAAAAAAAATAAAGGGAATTTACTATTCATAGTGTTACCTGTCGATTATTTGCACTCTACCAATTTTTTTTTAAATACAGCAGTTACTTACAATGAAGATTCACCAGAAAGTCATAAACTCTATTATTAATTGGTGTCAATTACTCCAGTAAACAGTATTAAGTGCGGATCCTTCAAACCATGACTGAATGACTTAATTTAAAATCAAATTTGGATGAAACAAAAGAATATTTTCTTTTATTTATTTTATTTAACATCAACCAGAGATATAACAGATCTTCCTATAGACTTACAAAATAAAAAGTTTAAGAAAAATAAATAATATGTATATTGTTACAAATATTGCCGATGGTTGAATGCAGTGTTTGGTGACAAACAGCTGAATATACGACTATTGAACTGGACAGCGATGGCTACCAACCAACAAACAAAAAGAAAATAAAATGTAATTGACAGATGGAAACGAAAAGTCACGAATAAAAAAAACATATAAAAATATTTTTTTTATAAAAAAAAGGGTTTCCCGTTCAATTTAAAATTTATTCTCTTTGACTCTCATCCTAAAATTTATAAAAATATTATTAAATAGATAAGCTATGCTATTTATTAATTTAAAAAGTCCAAAAGAAGCTGTTTTTTTTAAATCGAGAAGTTGGCATCTAGTAGAATAGGATGGTATTTCGACGTTCCAACCTAGCTTCCAAACAATAAACTTAATAAATGTTCTTTGAACTCTTTATATTTAACAGAACGAACGATGTATTACGGATTCCAAATTATACTGCAGTATTCTAAAATTGACCTAACATAGGCCGAATAGAGATATTTTAGTGTATAGGGATCTTTAATGTTAATAAAATTGCGTTAAACGTAGCCAATATAAAATATAATAAGCTTTACTAACAATGTACTCGGTGCCGAACCTGCCTGTAGGCAAAACAGGCAATTGCCTAGGGCGGCACTCCTAGGAGGGCGGCACTTTGACTTAAGCGGAAAAATCAGTAAAACCATTTAAAAAGAAAGAATTGTAAAAGCAATACACAAATTCCAGTTTGTATTGTCAACGGTAATCTGGAACGAGTTTTTATCCAAAATAAATATTCTTCCAAAACTACTTCAATCAAAATCAATGGACTTATTAACCTTTTGGAGTATTTAGATAAACTCCAGCAGTTCTTTAAGATAAACCGTTCCCATAAAGTTTTGTTTGAAACATTATACAAGAATGCTTTTAACTTTGCTACAAAAATGAACATTAAAGTGGATTATATTGTGTCTGATTCTATGAGCTGATTTTTTTTTTTACGTTATCGATGTTACTTTATCTTCTCTCGATGAGAGCTTTGCAGAATATAAATTTCTCAGCCGAAATTTCGGATTTCCTTGCGATATTTCAAACTAGGTGGAGTTGAAAGACTACAAACTACTAAAAACAATATTAACTTCAAAACTTGGCAACGAAGTTCAATTATAGCGAAAGATCTCTTCCATGAAATTAATATATTTAACCAAACTTCTTTTGCTATTGATTTCAAACCTTTGTCAATTTTAAACTAAATTTAGCTTTTCACTTCGTACTTAATTATATCCAAATTTACAAACGGCATTTAAAAGAAGCTAGCTTCTCGAAACTCAAGCTTATAAAAACCTATCTGCGCTCAACAATGACCCAAGAAAGATACAACGGTATTGCAGCTATCTGTATTGAAAAAGAAGATATCGCTACGATATTTGCTAAAATAAAAACGCACCGAGCAGCATTTTAGGTTCGAATTGTAAAAAATAAAATGCACAACTGGGTCGCACGAACTTGCTCTAATGAGTGACAGTGGTTTATAGGCTTGAGATTTTGATACAAAAAAAATTTTCAAAATTCTTAAATAAATACTTAAACTAATTTGAGCTGAAAAAAAGTACTCCATTTTATTTCTTGGATAAATTTGAATTTATGAGAATAAATTTATAAAAATCTGTGGAGCGGTTTTTGAGAAAAAAAGATTTTTTTGAAAAAATTTTTTAAAAAAAATTCAAAAACACGAGTTCATAGGTATTCAGCAAATACATTTATTTAAAATTTTTAGAAAAAAATTTAATAAGCAGTTTTCAAAATATTAATTTTTTAAATTTTTTTTTTAAATGCTTTTAAAAATACAAAAAAAATATTTTTCAAAAATATTGGTATATAGTACAAATTGAGCTACATACAGCTATATGTGTGTGAAATTTCGAAGGAATTGGTTGAGTCGTTTTCGAGATAGTCGAAAGCAAAAAAAAAACGGTCCTATGGAAAGTACCGTTTTTAGCCATTTTTTAAAACTTTTTTTTCGGCCATATGATTGGTCTTACCTAAAAAGCAACACTGATTTTTTTTTAATCGAAATCTTTAGAGCCGTTTTTGAGAAAAATAAGCTTTAACGTAACGGTTGTATGGCAGGTACCGTTATTTTTTGAGCTAAAAAAAAATTTCAATTTCCCCTCTGTACAATACCTAAAAAAGTCTATAAACCAACCAAGTTTGAAGCAATTCGGTCGATCCGTTTGGGCTGTAGGTGTCTATTCATACAGACAGACAGACAGACAGACATACAGACGGACAGAATTTTTAGACCATCTTTTTTCGTCTTCGCTATCATCGTAATGTCATGTTTGGTTGTTATCTCAAAACTTTTTTTTTCGACGAATGCATAACTTGCCTTATAGTACCTACTAGCTTTTGCCCGCTACTTCGTACGCGTGGATTTTAGAATAAAGTAGGTATCTCAGTATATTTTTGTTTATGCACAACCGGTTCAAAATGGGGGGTATGCGTGGTATGAAAGCTATAAAGTCAGCTCTACAGCCGTAAGGTTTTTGGCTTCTGTATAGTATTATTTCGAAGTATCATAACGGTTTAAATTGCAAAGTTGGAGGGTTAAGTTCTGAAGCAATATACGAATATACCTAATTGGAATGCCCACTTTCAAAACGATGCTGCGCGCCGATACTGCTATTTATGGCAGCTCCGCTTCATCAGTTTTGGGCGTAAGTATTGCTCGTTCACCGTTCTTTATGGTTACATTATTTTTCGATTTCCGCTTTCGCTGAATGAGGCATTGTCTATATGGTGGTAAATAGCGCCATCTTTGATGTTTTTGATGTAACTTCTATTCAGAACGACTAACTTATTTCTATTCATGTATACGTAGGTAAGTGTGGCGCTATTTTATGATGTAAGTGAGACGCTAACGTCCTTAAAATCTTTCAATTTTGCGTTAAGTTCATTGAATAACGTTCGATTGCAGCAATATTAAAAAAACAACCAGAATTATATATTTTCCTGCGATAAAATATAGCCTATATTTTAAGTTGGCGTACTACCAATAAATCTGCGAAAACCGCATTCAATTCCATGCAGTAGTTTTTGCGTGATGCGCGTACAAACATACAGACAGACAGACAGACAGACAGACAGACAGACAGACAGACAGACAGAAAGACAGACAGACAGACAGACAGACAGACAGACAGACAAAAATTCTAAAAACGGTTGTTTTGGTTTCTGTGGGTCTAATAGAGACTCCCCATATTAGTTTTGCATCTATATCTTCAATGTACAGACATCGACCCGTTACAATTTTATTATATGTATAGATATAGTACCTATAATCGCAAGTAAAAATGTATTTCGTCGAAAGCCTTTAATTATTACTAAATAAAGCGCTATGTAAATGTTATTATTTTCGTTGTTTTTTTTTTATTTATTTTTGGGGCGGCAAAATAACAATTTGCCTAGGGCGTCAAAATAGTCAGGTTCGGCACCGAATGTACTCAATATATTTTAAGAACTTTAACTTTGTATTAAAAACCATACATTATTCTCCTCCGATACTCTTTCGAGAACAGTATTAACAATCTTGTATTCAAGCACAATTGTTGTGGTTGCAGAATTAGCGAACACCAGCCTGTAAGTATTTGAAGGACTTCCTTTAAAAAAACATAATAGTTCATAGATTTTATGCACCGAAAATTTTGTAAATCATCTGCGAACAGGAGACGAAAAGAACTACATTAGAAAAATATTAGACATGTCATCGACAAAGATTAGGAAAAGAAGCGGACCAAGATGAATGCCTTGTGGAACACATGAAGATACCTGAACAGGTCTAGAAAGAGTCTGGTCAAAAGCAACGCACTGTATTCGATCAATTAGGTTGGTTGTAGTGGATCCACTGGCAATGGCAACAAAGCCATGTTGAAAATGTAATATGACTAGAGTTCGCCCCGTGGTCGAAATTCGACCATTTCTCAATTGGGGGGGGGGGGGGGGAAATGACATAGGTGCTTCATATATACATTCGCTGTTTCCTTACATGGTCCCCTTTCAGAATATATATAGGTTTGGCATATTTGTTTTGATTATGACAGAAAAAAAGGGTGGAAACTGGATTTTTGAACTCCGTATTAATATATTAGATTTCTTTGACTAAGAAGCCTAATTTATCATACACAATCTTCTTAAAAAGTTTTGGTAAAGTTGATAATTTACATATAGGACGATAGGTGGATATTTCCTGTTTAGAACCAGATTTTTTAATTTGAATAATATTGGATTTTTCCACTCTGACAAAAATTCACCTTTTGAAAGAGAGTACTTAACAAAAAGAATAATAATAAAAACTCTTTCGCGGCCCCATTTCAAAGGTTCCTATATATTGAAAAGATTCTGACTCCAATCTCAATGTAATACCTGTTAATAAGTGGGTGTATTTGTCAAGCTTCTCTACTGATAATGAACCTGACTCAATTATTGAGTATAATCCAATACCACTAAAAATCCCTTCTTAATTATTTAAATGCTTTAAAGTAACTAAAAAAGATATGCTGTTATGAGCAGTTATCCTTCATTAATTTAAAACTGAGTGTTATGAAATTCCGGATCATTTTCATGCATTTCAAGGACCCAATCAGCAAAGACACGACGTTTTCGATGATCGGTCGGCTTAAAATCTTATGTTAACTGAACTTTATAAGCCTTAAGACCCAAGTACGGTGTAATGACGTTAATGGACGTGGATTGCCCAATTCAAAATAATTACGAGGAAAGGACAAACCTGGGGTTTTTTTTAACACTTTGGGCTACAGCAGCAATTTTATCAGTTGTTCTTGAGCGACGTGCATGGTTTTATTCTACACATCGCTAACTAGTCCCAACAGCTCAAATTTTTCCACCAATTTCTGAATTTTTGTCTGACAAGGTGCTTCACGACGACCAAAAAATTTTTTAGTTTTACGAACCGTCTCTACCAAATTTTCACCATTTTTATAGTGCATTTTAATAATTTCAATGCGTTGTTGAAGCGTGTATAATTTCATTTCAATGGCGTAGTTTCTACTTTTCAAATTTTGAAAAATTACAGCTTCAAAAGTGAAAACTACCGAAAAAGCGGGCTATTCAAAATAACACCTCTTAATGGGAAACCCTTTATAAGGTTGATCTATGATCTCGCATTGAAATAAAATATTTATTAATTCGGGCGCGCTATAATTGCGAGATTTTAGTTGGTAAGATTTTAATGTTGCGAGCTATGCGAGATTCGTAATGCGGGACTTTAATATGCGTGATTTTTAAAGCGAGATTTTTTAATGCGGCCAATCGTACCCAACCCTTTTTCGGGCATTTAACTTCGGTTCTTAAACAAAGAGAGTAATTAAAAGTTGTAATTAGCTGCATAAGTAATCAATTATGCCATTAACGGAAATTCTTAATTTTGTGTTAACAATAAAGCTTTAATTATCCTACTTGACAACCTCTAATTATTACTTGATTTTAATTATAACTAAAAATAAAATCTGCTCATGCCGGGGTGCAGCAACGATTTTAATACGAAAACACAAAAAAAGACGTATTATAGCTTTTATATACTAAAGGCTATGTTCAATAGGTTTAACCCCAACTACAATTCATATGTTCATATCTGTTTATAGAACTGGTTCAAGAGCCAAGGGTCTTTTCCTTGATACCTATCCCTCAATGAAGTTTACTGCAATATAAACAATGCCTCAGGTTGTAGGTATGAATTTCAGTATGACAGAAATTATTTGACGATAGTGCTCCACAAGAAACCGCTATTCCACCAACCTTTCAACAAAATTTCATTCAAATTAGGTTTTTTTTTGACTCCGAAATGGTAGTGGACTTTTTCCACATGCTTTTGTTGACATCAATGGTAACGGCAAGCTAACACAGTGATTATATATTTACTTTTTTCAGATGTGGATACTTAACCAGTAGGCCAGTACCAAGTGTAGGTATGGAAATGGATACTGTTGCACTGTGTCATGGATGGCTGATTTGCAATTTATACAGTCAGACTTCCCAAAATACCCAACCCATCTATTGCTATGTCCTTTACTGAAATATGCATATATGTATCTATTCGTCTGTATTTTTAAGAAAATTCGTTGACTGCGCGCATTGGTAAGTTTGAGTTAGTATCTTCTCATTGTAATTCAGGGAGTTGCCGGCAATGTTTGTTTGTGCCTGATGACGGGATGTTCATAAATTCACATTTTAAAGCCTAAAATTTGATGCTCTTGAAATGCTCTTGGTATTGTAAATCAAGCCATCGCAGATGTGCCGCTAATCGCTGATGATGTCTTGGGTTTCAAGAAACACCAAACACCTGGTGATGATGAGTGTCGGCTTTTACACACACCTATCAGTAAAAGGCGAAGGAAAAAAAAAGATAGAGTTCAAGGGGTAGGGGTACATGGCTCGAGCTGATTTTCATATGTAGGGCTTTCTACAAAGCTATTTCTTTCTAAATTTTCGCTGACACTATGAAGGAAAACACTGAACTATCCGGCAAAAAATACGTTTTATAGTGAATTTTTACAATTTTTGTATTTTATGTTCACTTATTTATTGCTTTTGGTGTTCTCTTTTAGCATTTTGAAAATATTTTGAACAAAATTAACTTGCCGCCAACAATGTTCCCGCTAAAGTGACTGACACTGACGTATTCCTAGAGTGTCCTATCGTGAATTAACACCAGTGCAGCGTTTTGATAATTTTTATTTGGCTATGATGATGATATTAACATTAACTGTAGAATGATTGGCGCTGTCAGTTGGCGTTGAAAATGGGTCAAACTGTTAATAAGGCTAATACAAAGTTATGCTGTCCAACAAGCTTGTCCGCATAGTTGGTGGGACATGTCAATGGTGGCAGTGGTCCACAATGGACTTATAGCTCCATTCTGGAGGCTCTGAGACTTTAACCTTGTTAAAATATTTAAGCTTACAATTTAACCCTTTTTTTCTTACATTGCGATCTCCTGACAGACAAGTTTTAATCACCGTACTTCGACCGACTTCAATTCGACCAAAATTTAGGGCTTTGATCTTTTATAGAGCCAAATAATTATGTACAAATTCTGGCCTCGGCAAAAATCTTATTTCATAATATCCGTCACACTCGATTTCAATTTCAATTTTCATCTGTCGAAACAAAAAAATTTGTGGAGCATTGTTCTTAGAACTCTTAAATTACAGACTTTATGTAAGTTGTCGTTTCAATTCTTCGAAATACGTAATTGAAAGCTATAGCCTGTTTGTTTTTTCCTAAATAATTTTATATCGAAGTCATCAGGCAGCTTTTTTTTTTTAAATTTCCAAGACAACAGGATATTGTAGGTGTGTTTCTTATTCACATGTACGAACGAGATGAGTGCTAACAGCAATCACCGAACAGGTGCATAAAAGCAATTGTAACACCTTCTACTCAGAAAATTAATTATATTTATTGTATATGCAAAATGTCTAAAAACCCTTTTTAACGGTTAACACATCCTTTATTTCGAAAAGAAAAAACTACCATGGTTATCTATTAACACAACTTCATCAAACGCAAACACTTCTTTAAAAACCAACTCAACACATAAATGCCTTAGGTGTTAAGTAGCATTTGCCCTCGATTCTAATAAGTAACACACAACACACGCCTTATCCTTGATTTCATGCTTCATGCGTTTACCTCCGTTGCATACTTAATGACACAAATATACCTATTTCTCTCTAAAAAAAATAAAAGAAGAAACGAAATAAATGTTTTCAACTTATTTATTTTCTTCACTCTAACTCTCTCTAAATCCATGACCCAGCAGAAGATTGTAAGACCTTTAAGTACCGTAAGGATATACAGACACAGAAAACACCTTTCTGGAAGCCGGGTGGGTTATTTCTGCACCTTACCTTACCTAGCTATGCTTCATACATATTTCTATCTACATTCTCGTCCTTCAATAAAGTTCTTATATCCCAAGAGAGTAAACACATTTAAATTCAGGGCACAATCCTGATCCAATTGTTCCTGTGATTTCGCATCATTCATATCAGGCCTGAGTGCTTCATCTCCATCTACATTTTCTTCAATGCCATGCGGTGCTTCGAACAGCACATTGTGTGTCATGGTAACAACTTCCAAGAAATATTGTTCAAGGCACAAAAGAATCGATAAAACACCCCCGCAATCGGCCTTAGACATTAAATAGACCAAAAAAGTGACCATTTTGGGTTAGCTGAAGGATATCCGGTAAAGGTTGAGGTACCCAACCCATCTTATCACCCACCATTTGTAGATACCTAATGAAGTCACCCGTGGCTAGATAATTTATAGATTTTTGTTTTCACTTAGTTTAACCAAATTATTTACAAGAGGAAATTTTAATACATACAAGTTTTTAAGCAATTTATTGTTAACTGCCAAAATATTATTACAATATAATGCCAAATAAGTTGACATCAGTATAGACTGATTGAACTTAAATGCACGACTGGGTAGATCGCGCTTATTTTTCAAAATTTGGGGATGAACGTCAATCGCAAGCAATCGCATCTAAAAAATATTTGTCAAATATTCTTGAAGAAGAATTAAGAATTTCAACCATTGATTGATTGGATTGCCTCAGTGATAGTGGTTCATGACACAGAAGGCCATTTGCCTATAAAACCGGACCGGATATAGCTTTTTAATATTGTTTGCAATTAGAATTACATTAACCTGAGCCCAAAGCGTCAAAGAAGAAAATTAGGTGAAGAAGCACCTGTCTTTAGATGTTCTTTCACGGAGTCTACAGGAGGGAAGGTTTAATCATTGCAGGTATTTTTTCGTTGTAGTATTCAAGCACACTCAGATAGGAAAATATGACAATGAGTGGTCTTAAGAAAGGTTCTCATCCACAAGCAGTGTTTGGAAGCTACTCTCAAAATAATAATTAGTAACACACTCCGCAATGAAATTGTTTTGAGTCTGAATTTTTAACCTAAATGGTCTTGGCTATTTAAATGACGATTTCTCTTCTCTTACGACTCGTTTCCCCTCAGCGGGAATAAACTTTACAAGGCCAGTACTAGCCTCATACTTATGGAAGTGCATCCAGATTATTCTGAAATTAAGCTGTGGGCCTCTTCGAGTGTGTGAGAAACTAATTCAAAAGTGTTATCGAATTGTAGTCCAGGAGGCGGCCGTCAAAGTACCTACCTTATCGCTTTAATGGAAAAATTGGCCAATTAAAGTTTGCAAAACCGCTGGTCGGACAGACTTTTTCCGGGAGTGTTAGCGGCGAAATGGGCACTTCCGGTTGCGTTTTTCGGTGTTACGTTATACCATAGGGTCAATGGAAAATTTAAGTAGAAGTGCATAGAGATTTAATCGTAGATTTCAAATCATTAGGTTGGACAGAAAAAATCTGGGCCCAACCCTGTGTCCGACCAACTTACTTGATCGCGCCGCCTTAGATTGGGTCTTCCAGAACTGCGTCGGCCCTCCGGGTAGGAATTGAAGACTCGTCGGGCAGGAGCGTTTTCGTCCATACGCTCCACATGGCCCAGCCATCTAAGCCGCTGTATTTTCAGCTTTTTAACCAAGTCAATGTCGCTGTATAGCCTGTACAGTTCGACATTGAATCTTCTCCTCCATACTCCATTGATACATACAGGACCGAATATCACCCGAAGAATCTTGCTCTCAAAGCACCCCAGCCTGTATTCATCCGATTGTGTCAGTGTCCACGCTTCTGTCCCATACAGCAGGACTGGGATGATAAGGGTCTTGTATAGTTGTCTCCTTGGTCCTTTGAGAGAGGGCTTTACTACTAAGATGCCTTCTTAGCCCGACGAAACAGCGATTGGCAAGAGTGATTCTTCGACTGATCTCTTCACTGATGTTGTTTTGAGAGGTTATAGTGGAACTCAAATAGACAAAGTCCTTGACAACCTTAAAGTTATATATGTCCATTGTGACGTTTTGTCCGAGCCTACGGTGATTATCTTCTTCACCCGAGGACAGCATATACTTTGTTTTATCTTCATTTACAGCCAGACCCATTCGAGCCGCTTCCACTTCAATCCTTGCGAATGCTCCACTGACAGCGCGATTCGTTCTTCCAATAATGTCAATATAAAACATAAAATGCACGACTGGGTCGCACGAACTTGCTTTAATGTGACAGTGGTCCAGGGGCTTGAGATTTTGATATAAAAACATTTTTCAAATTTCTTAAATAAATACTTAAACTATTTTGAGCTGAAAAAAGTACGCCATTTTATTTCTTGGATAAATTTGAATTTATGAGAATACATTTTTAAAAATCTGTGGAGCGGTTTATGAGAAAAAAAAGTTTTTTTTGATAGGTATTCAGCAAATACATTTATAATTTAAAAAAAATTTAGGTAATAAGTGGTTTTAAAAATTTAATTTTTTAAATTTTTTTTTAAATGCTTATAAAAATAGAAAAATAACTTTTTTTTAAATATTGGTATGCAGTCTAAATTGAGCTACCTACACCCATATTTGTGTGAAATTTCGAAAATATCGGTTGCAAAAAACGGTCCTATGGAAAGTACCGTTCTTAGAAATTTTTAAAACTTTTTTTTTTCAGCCATATGATTGGCCGAACCTAAAAAGCTTCACGGATTTTTTTAAATCAAAATCGTTAGAGCCGTTTTCGAGAAAAAAAGCTTTAACGAAACGGTTATATGGCAGGTACCGTTATTTTTTGAGCTAAAAAAAAATATTAAATTTCCCCTCTGTAAAATACCTAAAAAACTCTATATGCCGAGTTTGAAGCAATTTGGCCCACCCGTTTGGGTCGTAGGTGTCTATACATACAGACAGACAGACAGACAGACATACAGACGACCAGAATTTTTAGACCATCTTTTTTCGTCTTCGCTATCATCGTTATGTCATGTTTGATTGTTATCTCAAAACTTTTTTTTCGACGAATGCATAACTTGCCTTATAGTACATATAATCGCAAGTAAAAAAATCGTACCGCTGGTGTTGAGCGATTTGCGTACGATTGCCTCAAGAATGAAATTGAAGAGGTTACATGATAGCGCGTCAACTTGTCTCAAGCCTTTCTCGACATTAAATGGGTCGGTGGAGCAGCGCGAGCTCTCCATAGTTATCCTGCACGTTCGAACGAGTTTAGCACTGATGTCAAGAAGTGACATGGATCTTTTTCAAACACAAATTAATAACTCCAAATTGGTCAATAGAATATTCTTAAATGGATCTGTATAGCTCGTTCCTATTCACGCTGTCGTAGGCGACTTTAAAATCGATAAAGAGGTGGTGAGTATCGATCTGGAATTCTTGGGTCTTTTCTAAAATCTGCCGAAGTGTGAAAATTTGGTCGACGGTTGACTTACCGGGCCTGAAACCACACTGATAGGGGCCAATCAGGAATCAGTTCACGCCGCCGTGCGAAAGGGTTCAGACGTTCACACAGAATGACCGACAAGATTTTATAGTCGACATTTAGGAGACTTATAACTCTGTAGTTGGCTTTAGTTGGTAGTTTAGAGTATATCCTTTCTTGTGGGAAGGGCACACAATGCTGAGGTCAATTCATCAGGCTACTTTCAGATTGTACAGATGAGTTGGTGTATGCTCCTCACCAAGTCGTTTCCCGCTGCTTTGAAGACTTCAGCCATAAGGCCATCCGCTCCAGCAGCCTTTTTATACTTTAGTTTTGATATTGCTACTCAAACTTCTTCTTGGTCGGGTGGACTGAGGTTTTGTTCATCATCGTCCAAATCGAATGGATCATTGTGCCTGACAGCATTTAGTTGGTTGTATTCGCCGTTTAACAGTCTGCAGAAGTGTTATTTCCAAATTTTCAGCACTGACTGCGTATCTATTACGACATTCCCACCCTCGTCTCTACAGGCTTCTGCTCGGGCTTTGTTAACCTTGGACGAATGTTGTACCCTTTTATAGAACTTTCAAACATTGCATTTGTCGTAGCAACCCTCAATAGATTCAACTATTCGTTTTTCAGTTCTCTCTTTTTCTTTCTGAAAAGCCGATGTTCCTCCTTCCTCTTTTGCTGGTATACCGCACGGGAAGCGCTCTTGGCAGCTCTGGTTCTTGCCTGCAGAACTGCATGATAGGCTTCGTTTTTGGCCAAGTGTGCGAGCCTGCACTCAACATCGAACCAGGTGTTTCGTTGTGGTCGTCTAATGAAACCCAAAACATCAGTAGCTGCGGTTTTGATTTCCATTTTACAATGTTGCCACTGGGCCTCTGGGCTCGGGACAGGCACCGGGCTTGTTTAGAGATAAGAGGAGACATGGTTGGTAAAGGTTGTGGCGATCTCTTGCGATTGTAGCTTCGCAACATCAAACTTTCTCAAAGTGGATGCTCGGTCCTGTGGTCTGGTGGAGATCCGCATTCGCACTTTAGCTACAAAAAGGTAGAGTTCCGAGTCAATGTTGGCCCCTCGGAAAGTGCGGACTTCTATGACGTTGGAGGCATGTCTGCTATCAATCGCAATGTGATCAATTTGGTTGACGGTATATTGATCGGGAGACCGCTAGGTCCCCTTGTGTGTATTGAGGTGTGGGAAGTAAGTGCTAGCTAAGATGACACTTCGCCCAGCAGCAAAGTCGATTAGCCTTTGTGCGTTACTGGAATTGTTGTCGTGCAGGCTATGCTTTCCGACTGTTGAGCCAAAGCTACCCTCCTTTCCGATCTTGGCGTTGAATTCACCATTCATCATACGTCTTCTCGAAAAGATCATAGAATTCTTCTTTGGTCGTGTCATCTTTTCAGCGAGGTGTTGCTGAATTTGGACTCAATGCGGATTGTGACAATGCGTTCGCTTATGCCACGAAACCCTAAGACTTCTTGCCTAAGCCTCCCTCTTATTGCAACTCCGAATCCAAATATAGTTCTTGTCCCGTGGCTGTGATGTCGGCTTTGACACCATTTAGGGCTTCCACTAATTGTTTGGCTGCACATGGTCTGTTTAGGATCCGGACATTCCACGTGCAGAACCGAAATTCGTTGTCCTTGTTTCGTTTGCTAGCGTCGTTATCAGTAGGGTCATCCATATCGGCAATTGGTTGTTTCGGAACTAACAGTTTTTGCGTGGTAGGGAAGTTACCTCGACGCACAACCCACAAGCCCTCTGCTGCTCTCCTTTGACAAGAGAAGTTGGAGAAATTCAGAGTCAGTAACCCACTACGGGAGTGAGAGAGCTACCGTTGGCCCTATAAGGACTCATCCGCCACATTCCCTATTTCACTACCCTGACTAATAGTAGTGAAAGGACCCAAAAACCTGAGCTCCGAATATGTCGAAATAGCTCAATGGGGTGTCTACCATGCTGACTGTTAGAGTCGCCGATGGTTCACTTAATTGGAAGCTCATCCGCCGCTCGCTTGCTTTCTGAGGGGTTAGTATTTAATAATAATAATAATAATAATTTTAACTATATGCCTGTAAGACCCAAGGTCTTTTTGAATGCAAACTGCACGGCAATAGTTAGAAGGAATAGAAAGATAGGAAAGATTTTTTATTGGTACAATGTATTGAGAAATAGGTGACATTAATCTCATGAATATCCCACGGGTGGCGTCCAGTTGAAGCTGGGGGAATATTGAAAAGTTGCTGCCCAGGCTGGGGCTCGAACCCACAACTCTTAGGTTAGCAACCAAGCACTACATCCACTGTACCATTGCCACCCGCAATAGAATAAACTGCTACCCAACAAGAGAAACAGAGTAGCTTTATGGCAGGGCAATTATAGTGTTGCTATTTTTCCGTGTTCAGCACTCGCGCTTAAAAGTTTAGCAAGTCAAGTCCGGGTGGACAAGACCAGTACCCGATGGCTACCACTAGAAGGTAAAATAAGCACAATTGCCCTATTTACCCTATTCATACAGCACCCAACCATCAAATTACTGACTGCACCTCTTAAACTTAATTGGTATACAGATACACGCATAGGCCCATGTCTTAGTTAGCAATCTAGTCCACCCCCTAATACTGAAAAATGTATTTTTTTTTTGTAGGTAACATGGGGTAGTACTGGAAAACCAATTCAATTTTTACTTGCTATTATAGGTACTACAAGTACAAGGTGGAGTGAAATAAGGCCGGGCCTCAATTCCCACTTTGAAAGGAAATATCGCCCGCGGACATTAAATCCTTTTCAAAATGGCAATTAAATCCGCGGGTATAGCATTTTGGAATTTCCATTTTTTAAAGCGCGATCTCTATGGATTGCAAAAGTAATATCCCTATCGCTCAAACAATTAAACCAAAAATTTGTGATTGTGAAATTTAAAAACTCGAGCGAGTTTTTAAATTCCACAATCCTAAATTCTTGGTTTAATAAATCCTCCTTAACAAAAACTCGCTCGAATTTTTAAATTTCACAACCCTAAATTTTTGGTTTAATTGTTTTATGGTATGTATATGTAATGTTGGTTAAAGAGGATTTATAACCTTAACCAAAAATTAAGGATTGTGCTAAGATTAATATATTTTTCTGTAAAGGGGTGTTTATAATTAAGATGATGAATGAACTGAACTTCCTCACCGTCAAACCCCATTTATGTAGCTAGCTTTAAAAAAAAAAAATATCAAACTAAGTTACAATTTTTAGTCACCTTATTATTGAAGGTACCTTGCATTGAAATATCTATTGTAACTGTAAAATTGTGTGATCTTTCAATGAAAATTATTTCGAAGAAGCCAAATATGAATTAGTATGAGAACACCCACGGACTCTAATGCCATTGCCGAAAGACATAAAGACCCACAGGTCTTAATGCTTTTTTTTTTTGGCGGGTCTTATTGCCACTTTGAAAAGGAATTAATTTCCGTGGGTATGAATATATGTATGACACCTACAGCCTAAATCGGTATGCCGAATTGCTTCAAAGCTTATTTTTCTCGAAAACTGCTCTACCGATTTTGATTTGAAATCAGTAGTTTTTTAGGTACGAGCTACTACCAATTATATTGCTGAAAAAGAAAATTTTAAAAATATTTATGAACGGTAGGTATCTACTTTTCTTAGGACCGTCTTTTTTGCTTTTGACTATCTCGAAAACGGCTCAACCGATTCTTTCGAAATTTCACACGTGTATAGGTTTAGAAAGCTCAATTTATACTCAATTTAAAGCATAGGTATATTTTAAATTAAAAAAAAATTATATTTTTTTTCAAAAATTTATTAATACAGTGAAAGCTCCCATTGCGGACACCTCCCTTAGGCGGACAATCCCCTTGGGCGGACAAATTCTCCCGACCGTGGATTTTGAATTTAAATTCCGTACGTTTTATTATCCCTTAAGCGGACACTCCCTTACCCGGACGCGGACAGGCACATAAGCCACAATTTGGTAAATTCTATTCTCTTAGGCGGACAAAAACATCATCAGCTACATTTTCCCATAGCTTTTCTTATATGTTATGAGAATGATAAGGACAAATGAACTAATTTAAAAAATGAAACAGCAAAATTGCAATATAGCTGTGTGTGTTTGTGGTCTGTTCAAATAATCTTGCATACCTGAAATAATTTTTTGTTTTTTGTTTTTTTTTTTTTTTAGTTTTTGAAGTGCAATTGGCATGATTTAATTTTTATTACTTTCTATCAATAAATAGGTTAATGCATATAAAATTATATGCAAAACTATTTTTGATTGGTTTTTAATTTTTTTCCCTTGGACGGACAACTCCCTTAGACGGACACAAGTGCCTCGACCGTCGCTGTCCGCCTAAGGGAGCTTTCACTGTATATGTTTTTGATTTTTTTTTTTTGAAAACCGCTTAACAGATTTTTATAAATGTATTCTCATAAATTCAAATTTATCCAAGAAATAAAATGGCGTACTTTTTTTCACTCAAATTTGTTTAAGTTTTTATTTAACAATTTCGAAAAATTTATTTTTATCAACATTTCAAACCCCAAGACCGCACCGTCACACATTAGAGCAAGTGCGTGCGACCCAGTCGTGCATTTTATTTTTAATTCAGTTGCTAACCATGTACCTTTTATAGAATTACATTTTCTGCAGGCACATTCTTTACGATCCATCTGATTAGCTCGTCTATTAATTATGCATACATTTGCAGTCTCATTATTTTTCTATTTCTAAGGCAGCCAATAAAGCCAACACATAAAAATCAATCAATTCGAAACTACCTTATTATGGCAAGAGCAGAAATGAATTTATTACAGAGACACCTGGCGGCAGAAAGCGTCCCAACCAATTAGATATCCGTCATTTATGGCCCTGAGCCATAAGCAATTTGTCAAAATGAAACAGATAACGCTATCAAGGTAAAATCAATATGGAAGCAATCCTTAATTATTATTGTGCCACTTTAAGATAAAAGTGCAAATTAATTTTAATTAGTGTTATTACAAAGTTATGTTAAATATCAATCTAGAGCCAAACACTCCACTCATTGAAGTGGAATGGGACGGGTGCACATTTCTCAGTAGATGGCGTGGCTCACCCTCCAGCATAACGACAACTAGAACGATGGAGCCAAGTCGTATTTAACTGTTGCTTTAATGTGAGAGGGCTGAAATGGAAGCAGCAGCAGCTTGTCTGTGACTTTGACGGAAATGATACCACGAGGAAGCGCCCTCTGGCTTCAGTAAATCAGAGAAGGCAACTGTCAACAGAAAGTTCTGTTCATGGGCATTCTGCTTCTGCTTCAGGTAAGGTGCAGCAACTTCTATCGTTCGTCATCATCCTAGATCGCATGTACATACGTACACATCAGACCATTCCATCAGCAGGAGCTCTATGGAAAATAGAGTGTTTACTATGCATTCATGAAATTTTAATTTATAGCAAAACTTCAAGTGTTTCCTCTCGCTTGACTCTCGACTCCATAAACTTAGACTTTTACCTCTGGAGGTGTAGATGTATTCATTGAAATTTAAGAGTCTTCTGTTTCTGTGCAAAGTTATTTCAATGATGGCGTGCGCATTAAACTTTTAGGGATATGACATTATGATATACATACTGTACAAGAAGATACATTTGGAACTTGATACCCAAGTTCGGGGAAAAACTATTTGGCTACTCTTTGTATCTGAAAAAAATTCGTTATAAGTTCTCTTGAGAACTTACAACACCGTAACCAATGATGTTAAATAATGATCATAATAATTCTAGGTTCAATTTTATTTTTGACGTCTATGCGGCGTAAAACTTTTTAATTGAACCTGGTTCCTTTTGCTCTTTTGCATTAGGGAGGGTTTTTTTTTTTTTTTTTTAATAGATACTTAGTATGGGATAGTGTTTTTATAAGCAACAGGTTTTCCAGGAAATCAAATATTGAATATCATTTTATCAGTTCTATTAAGAAAAGTTTTTTTTTTTTTTGAAAAAAATTCGAAACAAATATTTTGACTTTTTTTAAATACGAAGGAAACCTGTAGTTTACTTCTTGAATACTAAAATTAAAAAATAATGAGGTATTTATTTAATTTCGAAAATATTCAAAAAACAAGTATGTATGAAACAATTAAATCTTTTTGGAACATTTTGAAATGCAGCACCAAACGCATCATACAAGACTTGTAATATTCCATTGAAGTTTTATTGAAATCGGTTGTGTGATTAAGGAGAAAATTTTATTTAAAAATGCAAATTTTTTAAGGCAAATTCAGATCTTGCCAAACAGCAATCAGAAAGCTTAATCAAAACGAAGGGGCCGTTAAGTTTTAGCTGAAGGTTGTAGGTATGTTATGCCAACTTCAAGTCGCTACTAAATAAATACTAAGTACCTACGAAGTTTTAAGCATATCGGCCTATTCTCTAAGGCTACAATATATACATGGTAAGACAGTGGTTTTCCAAATTGAGTGTAGTATGTAGTGTCAAAATAAAAATTTTATAATTTAAATATTTTGATTTTCTTCAAATTCATTTAACAGTTGGTTTTCTGTTTCTGGACATAACAAAAATAAGGTTGAAACGTTTTTTAAAGCTGCCGTAATTTCACTCAAACTTTGTTCGACATAGTCTTTTTACTTACGAATGCAGAGGTAATATAAGGCAAATTTTGCATTCGTAAGAAAAAAAATCAAAAAACAAACATAGTATAAGATGATAAGGAAGTCGAATAAAGTGGGTCGGCCAGTTCTCTCTGTCCGTATATGTTTAGTTACCTGCAGCCTAAATAGCAGGACCGATTTGCTTTAAACTTGGTGCACAATATTATTATGAAGAAGAGTTTTTGGAGTTAGCATTTTAGCCCTAAAACTAACGGTACCTGCCATGCGATTCTTATGAAAAATTCATTTTTCTCAAAAACAGCTCCTACGATTTTGATAAAACTTTCTAAATGGTGTTTTTTTTATCGAAATTTTATGTTTTGTTGGAATAGAAGACCGATTTTGTTAAATCAGATTTTCTCTTAAATCACGTTACAGATTTCGTTGAAATTTTTAATGTTGGAGCCCTTTCATAGACAAAATTTTATTAATTCTTAAATTTTTTGAAAAAAAATTTTAAAAGTTTTTTCCTATTATATTGGTTTTTTCAAAAATGGTTTGATTAATTTTCTTAAATTTTCTTTTTCTTGTAAAAACTACAAGGTGCTTAAAGTAAAACATAGCTACTTAAAAAAAATTATAATATATTTTCGAAAAGATTAAAAAAAAGAATATTTTTTATTTTTGACAATTCTAGAGTGATTTTTCTTTTAAATCTCGAATATTAAAGTAAATAGTACAATCAATTGGAAAAATTGAATTGATTTTTGTTTGTTCTTTCGATGAATTTTTCACATATTTAATTATAAACTTTAGGTTGCAATGTATCTACTTTTTATACATAATTGTAGTTTACGCTTGAAGGACATTAAACTTGTTTCTGATTTTCGATCACTTGGCAAACTGTTGAAAAAAGTAAATCCCGAATAGGTATCTACATCAAGGAATTCAAAGTGTTGCTTCTGCTACTTCGCATCGGTCTTCGTTGTTTCTAAGGTTGTAGGGCTGGCTTTCTGCTACTGTTGTAATATTGTCTTCAAAATATGGTGGGAGTAGTCCGTTTTTCATTTTAAATATAAACACCATTGCATTGAACCATATTTTCTTTTCGACGTTCATCCATTTTAACGCATCCAACATATGTCTAACTGGTGTATATCTATTGCACTTAAGTATAGTTCGCATTGCTTTGTTTTGTAGTAACTGCATACGTTATCTTTTGTTATTATGACAACCGAACAAAATCGTAGAACAGTACAAAAAATGTGGTAGAACTATTGCATTATGCAACATGATCGCATTTCTCATTGACAAAACTGGTCTTATACGCTTTAGGAAAACAACTTTTTTCGCCATTTTTGGGGCAGATATGTTTTGCATGTTCTTTAAAATTTAACTCATTGTCCAATACAACACCCAAATATTTAATGCTCTCAACAAACTCTATTTGACAACCATAGGTACATGCTGACACAGGATCACGAATTTTTAACTTCATACATTTAGTTTTATTAACATTAAGACAAAGTTTGTTTGCTTTTTAGCCACATGTTTATATTTTCCAAGTCCGAATTAATTTTTAAGTACATGTCATTTAGAACTTTTCCCATAATGTATAATAGCGTGTCATCGGCGAATACTATTTTACAAACTATTTTACAATGATTAAGAACACTTTTAGCGTCATTTACATACAGCAGGAATAGGGAAACATCCAAAAGCGAACCTTGCGGGACTCCTAATTTTACCTCTAATGATTCGGAAATTTCATCGCCGAAATTTGTTCGTTGGTACGAATAAAACCACTGGTATTCTTTATGACGAATTCCATGTTTTAGTTTATTTTACAATATATGCCGATCTATTGTTTCAAAAGCTCGTTTAAAGCAGAGAAACACTGCTATTACTCCTTTACCCTGATCCATATCCTTTCTCCATTCGTTTGTGATGTGGTTCAAAGCTGTTTCACAAGAGTGTCAATAGCGAAAACCAGACTGTTCTATAGCAAGAATAATGTTGCTTTCAACATACGCTGAAATTGTTCACTAACGACACGTTCCAGGATTTTTTCGAACATCGGCAACATGTTAATAGGACGAAAATGTTCACAATTACTTGTCCCCATTACTTTTTCGACCGGTACAACCATCGATTCTTTCCAACGGCTTGGAAAAATTCCATAGTTAAGGGATTCGTTTATCAACTTCATTGAAACGGGGCCTAACATTTCTAGTGAATTATATATTATGTCTCTGTTTATACCATATGTGTCTCTTTTATTATTGCACTTCTTTATAACATCACATATAGTTCTATGACCACAGAATTTAAACTTAAATCTAGTAGCTAAGGGTTCATATTGCACATACGGAATCGTTCTATTTATATCACAGACGCTTTCTACAAAGTAAGTGTAAAACTTATTGGAAATTGTCTTTGGGCCTTTTACTTTATCTTGTCCAAACTCTACACTTTTTAAACACTTTTTGCTAACATCATCTTTTAAAATAAAGGTTTTAAGCATTTTCCAAGCTCTTTTTTGGTCTCCGGTATTAATTCCATTTGTTGAAAAATATTCTTATTTTTAGCTTCCTTGATTTCTTCCATATATTTTCTGCAAATCTTTCTGCACTTTGACCAGTTTTCTGTCGTGCTGTTATATGATGCTGTTCTATATGCTACTATTTAATCCATTTTTAAACGTTGAAGTTTTGGGTTGAACCATTTATGTTCTTCATATTGAGCGTGTTTCTTTATTTTTTCCGGATAAGGAATGGAAAAGACAGAAAAGAAAAAATATCTATCCAGAACATCCAGAATAGAATAAATAAAGAAACAGAACTAGAATAAAAAGAATAAATCTATTAGCTGTTTGTTTTCATGTCAAAAAATTGTTTTACGTTTATTTCTGAAAATGGAAGGCAATAATTTAAGTAATTGTGTAAATTTTATTGGACTTGTTGCCTGGGAACTGTTTTTTTTTGGTAGTGAAAATGAAGAAAGAAAAGTTATAGTAAAAAATAAAAACTACTACGAAGCAATCATTCCAAGCTACGATGATAAAACTTTCAAAATCCATTTTCGACTAGAAAGAACAAATTTCCAAATGTTGTGCTCTCTAATTCATGAAGAGCATGGTATTTTTAGCTATGTATGTTCACAGTGGGCGTCCTCAAATTGAGTTAGAAAAACAAATACTTCTAACTTTGTGGTTCTTAGCCAACACCGAGTGCTTTCGGTAAGATGTCTCGATTTGATTCAGAGCATGTTTTTAAAAATTTTTTAACAGTTCAGTGGCAGATAGGTTTGGAATGTGCCAAAAAACATGTTGGACTGTTGTCGACAACATATGCAACTTATTGCTTAAAATTAATGTTCGTCATAAAATAATTGCTTGGCCCACCTCACAAGATGTACGACGCACTGCTTCACGTTACCAGGAAACTACTCGATTTCCAGGTTTTTTAACACAAATCAAAATAGTGTTAAATACACTTACGAACAAAATTGATATTTATAGGAATTATCGGATGCATTGACGGTACTCACATCCCAATAGCAACGCCAAAAATACATCCCAATTCGTATGTATGTAAACAGGAAAAAGTTCCATTCAATCTTATTGCAAGTTCTATGTGATGAGAATAAATTTATTTCTTGACTGTTACGGGGAAGAAGCTGGGTCAGTACATGATGCATGCCTGTTCCGGAGATCAAATCTTTCCCGAAAGATAACAGCGGGTAAAAAGATTAATATTTATTTTCTATTAATATTTGTTTTATTTTGGGCTAACTTTTTGTTAAGTACAATATCTAAACCTGATGACCATCACATACTAGGTGATCGAGCGTATGGATTAAAACCATATCTTTTAACGCGTTTTAAAGATCATGGTAATCTGAATATACAAAAGAAAAAGTACAACAAAGTGCATTCTAAAATTCGAGCTAGTCGAACGGTCTGTAGGGTTGCTTAAAGGAAGATTCCGTAGACTGTGGCAGCTCAATGCGAGGAAACTGGAATACAATCCTCTATACACAATGTCAGGCTGTATCCTTCATAATTTTTGCTTAAAAAATTTGGGCTATTTAGACGAAGAGTTTTACCATCCATATGATTTTGAAACTGAAGAAACATCTAATATGAACGACAGTTCTGAGCCAGCCGCACAAAGAAAACGAGATTTAATCTTCTATAAATCATATATGTAAATATACATTTTTATATACCTTCTTAATAAAAAAAAAATCAAAGGTTTGTTTTTAATTTTTTTTTTTAATTTTATTTTTGAATTAATAAATTAAGGGAAAAAAAGTAAATAACACAACGTAAAATTTTCTAATTCACAGACAACTTAAAAAACTTAAATAAAATAAATAACACAACATAAAACAGAATACTTCACAAACATAACTTAAAATAATCATAAACAAACATATGTAAATACTTATTACTACTGATTATTGAAAGCTCAAAAATCTAAAAAAAGCAAGTTAGTCCCATTTTATGTTTTTTACCTGATTGAACGAATACACTCACCTATGGTAAATTTGTACCCTTGGCATGTTGCGGGGCAGTGACATGGTTAACCAGCTTTGACATGAGCTCAAGAAACTTGTCTGTCCTCTCCATTTTATCTCTATGCCTGCTCGCCTTCGCATCCTCATCTTCTGCTGTCTTTCTTTTGCGTGCCCTTCTATTAACCCCATGGTTGCCTTCATCAATTATAACATCAGCGAAGTCGTACGCTTCTTGGATATTATTAAGGTCATTTAGAACGACCGAAGTGTCGTCGCTGGAGTAGACAGCTGGGGCATTAATTTCTGGACGCTTGAAAAGTATTTTGTCCATATCTTCAAAATGTTCCCAGTGCATTGGACTATTGCCACTTGTGGCATTATGGTCTTTTATTTTTTTATATTGGTATTTCAAACCCTTCCACTTTCCAATGCACTTTTCAGGCCCAATGTTTTTTCCCTTGATAGTGGACAACTCCTGGGCGATGTTTTGCCAAACTCTTGATTTAATGCAGTTGTCGAACTTATTTTGGTGGACTTCATATAATCCAATTAGGCATTTAAAGTCCCCTGGAGACCACTTTGAAAACGAATCTACAAAAACAAGAAAACAATAAATAAATACATAAAGATAAAAAAATTATCATAAATACTCACCCATTTTTATTTTATACTTGTTAATTGGTAAGGCACAAGCAAAAACAACAGCTGTAGTTAGTTAGTTAGTTATTTTATTGATTATATTCTAACACAATAAGAAAGTACTTATAATTCTGTGAAAGATTTTGTTTGACAAATAAATAATTACAATTATATTGCTTAAATCTAAAGTACAGTTGATATTTAATATATGTATAGTTTAATTTTAAGATTTTAATTTTAATTTTAAATAGTACTTAAAGAAAAGTTAAAGAAGGTTAAATAGAAGAAAAGAAAGAAAAAAAAGATAGCTGTAAGTAAACTACATCTGTCAAACTAAAGAATATCCCATTTAAACCACCTCTTCACTAGGAATGAAAAGAATGCCGGAATATTCCATCGAATAAAGAAACGCAAAAAGGGCATTCCATATATTCCGAATAAACGGAATGAATAAAGAAACACACTCATTGTGTAACATCTTTTTCAATCGTCAGTGCTTCAGCACATGTGTTTATTTTACAATCGAACATTTATACAAGACAATAAAAGAAATCAGATGTTTTACTTCCAGTTTTCCGAAAAACGTTTTAACAAGTAATTTCAAAGTGTTTAATACTTTTTCATGTGATTTTTAATTTTTTGCAAAACATAAAGCCTCAAGGCCACTTTGACACATAATACATAAGAGCAAGTTTGTACGACCCAGTCGTTCATGTTATTTTTAAATTCAATGATTTTAATCTTATATAAAAGACATCGATGTTAATTTCCAAAAGTTTTAAATTGTTGAAAATGGATATTACAAAACGCTTCATTTGCGTAAACTTTCTCAGAGCAAGTTTGGAAAGGCTATGCTTTGGCAAATTGAAAAATGTAATAGCATTTAAATAAGATTGCCTTAGAATAGAAGTGTTCCGTTGAAAAACTAATCTTAAATATTTTTGGGTTAGAGAATTTTACTCCAAAATCATTATCTCCAAATTGAAATCCTAAAATCTAAAATCCGCAAAGTAAAATCCTCAGAAGCAAAATCCCCAAGCCAATATCACCAAAACAAATATTTGGTTTAATTTATATTTCATGAAATGTAATCCAAAAAGCCTCGCAAAAATCCTCCTTTCAAACACTCCAAGGGGGTGCCGGGTGGTAATGATCACCACAATTGTCCTGTGCGTTAGGATGGGGATCAGCTAAGGTGAGATTGAATTGTTGAGTATTTCCTTTACTTATCAATAGTTCATAACTTCTCAATGCAATTTGACCATAGATTCGGGGTTCCCACCTTCCTCCTCCAATTCCTATCCCTTTTCCTATATTCTTTGTCCTGCTTTCCTCAACCTCCTCTCCCATCAGTTAGTATCAAAGCGTCAACCGAAGCGTGCCGACGATCTGACTCGCTGAGGGCCTATATATTAAATAGCTCAGTTACTAACGGTGTATTCTGGTTTACCGGCGAACTCTAGGGTCAATCTAGCCATATCCACATAACGCGGGGCTCTGCGTTAATAGCTCTCTAGGTACTACTAGAAAAACTCAATTTCAAGCGGAGACGACTCGTCACAGAAAAAGAACTTGAGAAGACTTCTGCCGGAAAATCTGTTTTACGACAAAGCAGTTGAGAAGGTCCTCTTCAGTCCTAGTCCAACCGCAAACGAGACCGGTATCAAAAAACCGAGGTCTAGCTCAAACAACATCACCCCTGAGCGGAGCAAAAGGGCAAAGTCAAATTCTCCGCTGTTCGCAATGAAGTTGCAGGGATGATAAAAGTCGGTGTCGCATCTGACGACTACCCCGTTGGACATCTAAATGAAGTACAACTAAAAGCAGGAGAAAATGCCATCATCAGCGAACTGTATAAGCTCGCTGAAGATGATCATATTCGTTTTCTGGGCTGCTCAACAAAGCAAAACCTTTCGGAAGTTTCCCAACCCCAGGGCCTTGCCTTGACCATTTTGATAGAAGAGCGCTCAGTGTCTCTTCTCGAGGAATTGAACTGCCAACCGTTTCTATAATATGAACAGAGTCGAGTTCAGGATCAAGAAGAACCCCGGCGCTCTGAAATTTGTGACTTCCACGGTCAACCAAAGAGACGGATAGATCATCCCTCCGGGTGTCGAGACATCTTTTTCAGGTGGAACATCCACTCTCCACCTTTCAAAACCTGACTCGCGAGCTGCAAAGTCCGGTCCTATGCAGGTGGGGAAACCTAAAATAAGGCCCAGGAAACTGGACAAACCCGGTTTCGCTGCTGTTGTCAGGTCTGGCAAGACAAACGACTTACCAGCTTAAAAATGGACAGTTAATGTAAAGCACAAGTAGCGGTAAGTTGACCAATCAACGCAACGGTAAGAAATAAACTTTTATTAAACGATCTTATTTAAGAAGATGTAGATCTTGCATTGAGGCAAATAATTTGAACATTTGTTATAGTTATAACTAATCGAAATAAATTTTGATGTAATTTTTGTTGGAAAATTGAATTTTATTTCAAACTTAAACAAAAAAAAAAAGAAAAATAACTCACTATCTGATATCCCTTGGTAGACTGGGCCTGCTAGTAGTTACTTCTAAATAATAATGGTCACTAACCTCGCACTTAAACTTAGACGAGAAAGCCTGGAGTACATTCAAATTTTTTTTTAATGAATTTAAAAGAATTATCTTAAAACCTGTTAATTTGAAAAAAAAAACATTTTTTTCCGTTATTTATGGAATATTCTCAAAAATCTAATACCATTTTGGAAGGAGAATTGAACACGCCAACTTTTAAGGTAACTTGCCAAAAGGAGGATGGGCAAATTGGTCCAACCCACCAACAGAAACAAGATATACGTCGTTGGAAAGGTCTTGTCGAGTACATCAATCTTTAGTATGGGCATCCAGCTCTAAACAATGGGAGAGCTGAGATAATGGTCAAACTATGATGCATTTTTCAAAGTTAGCTATGGTTTGGTATGAATAACTTAAAGCAACAATATGTATGTCGTTGAAAAGGTGTGGACAAGGCGACGATTTTTTGCTATGGGCACTCAGCTCTATGTCAAAAGGCATCTGACATAATGCACTTAATTCATTTCTATCTTCTGAGTAACTTAACATTGTTTTGGTAATGTTAACCAACAGATATAAAATATACGTCGTTGGAAAGGTGTTTTTGGGTACATCAAACTTTAGTATGGGCACCAAGCTCTAAACAATGGGAGAGCTGAGATAATGGACATGGAAAATTGCCCTTTTTCTACTGCACCGTTGCATTTTCTTATTCTACCATCAACAACCAAAAGAAAAATAGCATTGGAAAAATCTGTTCAAGTCCAATATTTTTCGATGTGGGCATCAAGTTGTAATCCATATCAGACCAGAGATACAAAATATTGTTAATCAGTCTTTTTTGGGTGCATCCTGGTACTGACCTTCCTCCATACCAACAGAAATGAGATGCATATCGTTAGAAAGGTCTTCTCGAGTACATTAAACTTTAGTATGGGCACCAAGCTCTAAACAATGGGAGAGCTGAGATAATGGACATTGAAATTAGCCTTTTTCTACTGCAACTGCATTTTCTTATTCTACCACCAACAACCAAAAGAAAAATAGCATTGGAAAAATCTGTTCAAGTCCAATATTTTTCGATGTGGGCATCAAGTTGTAATCCATATCAGACCAGAGATACAAAATATTGTTAATCAGTCTTTTTTGGGTGCATCCTGGTACTGACCTTCCTCCATACCAACAGAAATGAGATGCATATCGTTAGAAAGGTCTTCTCGAGTACATCAAACTTTAGTATGGGCACCAAGCTCTAAACAATGGGAGAGCTGAGATAATGGACATTGAAAATTACCCTTTTTCTACTGCACCGTTGCATTTTCTTATTCTACCATCAACAACCAAAAGAAAAATAGCATTGGAAAAATCTGTTCAAGTCCAATATTTTTCGATGTCGGCATCAAGTTGTAATCCATATCAGACCAGAGATACAAAATATTGTTAATCAGTCTTTTTTGGGTGCATCCTGGTACTGACCTTCCTCCATACCAACAGAAATGAGATGCATATCGTTAGAAAGGTCTTCTCGAGTACATCAAACTTTAGTATGGGCACCAAGCTCTAAACAATGGGAGAGCTGAGATAATGGACATTGAAAATTACCCTTTTTCTACTGCACCGTTGCATTTTCTTATTCTACCATCAACAACCAAAAGAAAAATAGCATTGGAAAAATCTGTTCAAGTCCAATATTTTTCGATGTCGGCATCAAGTTGTAATCCATATCAGACCAGAGATACAAAATATTGTTAATCAGTCTTTTTTGGGTGCATCCTGGTACTGACCTTCTTCCATACCAACAGAAATGAGATGCATATCGTTAGAAAGGTCTTCTCGAGTACATCAAACTTTAGTATGGGCACCAAGCTCTAAACAATGGGAGAGCTGAGATAATGGACATTGAAATTAGCTTTATGTTGTTGAAAAGGTAAGTGTATATAAAATCTATTTTTAAACATACACTTACTAAGCAGACGAGACTTGATTCCAACTTGAGCTCTGGAACTACGCGTATATTTGTGTAAGCGTTTGACATATTATTCCTCGACGGTTATGCGCCAAAAATATTTAAAGTGAAGGATGTATTCAAACTTAAGCTGAGACTGAGTATTGTATTTAACTATGTACAGAATCTCAGCTCTCCCATGGTTAAGAGCTTAGTGCCCATATTAAAAAAATATTTACTATCGAAGACCTTTCCAACGATATACATCTCATTTCTGTTGGTGTGGAGGAAGGTAAGTACCAGGATGCATCCAAAAAGACTAATTAACAATATTTTTTATCTCTGGTCTGATATGGATTACAACTTGATGCCCACATTGAAAAATATTGGACTTGAACAGATCTTTCCAATGATATTTTTGTTTTGGTTGTTGGTGGTAGAATAAGAAAATGCAGTTGCAGTAGAAAAAGGCTAATTTCAATGTCCATTATCTCAGCTCTCCCATTGTTTAGAGCTTGGTGCCCATACTAAAGTTTGATGTACTCGAGAAGACCTTTCTAACGATATACATCTCATTTCTGTTGGTGTGGAGGAAGGTAAGTACCAGGATGCACCGAAAAAAGAGTGATTAACAATATTTTTTATCTCTGGTCTGATATGGATTACAACTTGATGCCCATATCGAAAAATATTATACTTGAACAGATCTTTCCAATGTCATTTTTCTTTTGGTTGTTGATGGTAGAATAAGAAAATGCAACGGTGCAGTAGAAAAAGGGTAATTTTCAAAGTCCGTTATCTCAGCTCTCCCATTGTTTAGAGCTTGGTGCCCATATTAAAAAACCTTCCATTTGCAAAGACCTTTCCAACGACGTATGTCTTGTTTCTGTTGGTGGGTTGGACCAAATCCCATACAAAATTGCCCATCCTCCTTTCGTAGTACATTTTTTTTTACACTACAGAATAAAATTACGAAACGTCATTAAATCAAGAATCAAATAATCATTTTAGTAAATAAAAACAATAAAATGTCTGTCGGTAATATGTCCGCTAAAGAGCTCATGGTGCTGATATCCAACTGCATATCAAGCCTTTTAGATGACAAACTAAAGGATGTTGTTACAAAGACGGACTTAGAATCAATTAACACGCAAATATATGCACTGAAGAAACACAATCAGCTTCTAGAAGAAAAAAATCAAGTTCTAGAAAAACAGATCGAACAGATATCAAAGGTTCTGCTAGAAAAAAAACTTATTTTTTCACATTCCGGCTTCGTGTTTAGATTTGCTTGAGTCTAATGATGCAGCACTAATATCCACCGCGCGAATGCTCCCATCGAGCAATGAAAAAATCGCGAATATTGTGGTCGAGATGGAACGTAAAGAATCGACCGACGTCAAAAATCCTACAATCGGCCGGTAAACTACGCGGTTGGGGCATATCGATGCATCGGGATTATCCGGGGGCAGCGGTTGAAAGGCGACGAAATATTAACAAAATCCGTACTCAAATTGCCAAGAAAAATCCTTCAATTAAATCAAAACTCTTGGGAGAAAAATTAATAATCGAGAACTACACGTTTTATTATGAAAACAAGATACTTAAATGCACGTCACAAGAAGGAATGACATTTCTATCACAGCTGCTCGATGACAGCTCAACGTCAACCAATAATGGCTGCATCCAGCACGCTACAACTCCCGGCTTATCGCAATCTAGTACAATTGACATATTACCTAGCGATGGGCAGAGCATGCCAATAACTTCCCAAAATCCTTGTTTTTAGTAATAATGCCGTCAGCCAATTAATTAATTTAAGCAAAGTATATTATTTAAAAATTGTAGCGTATAATATTTCAGGATTAAAAAATAAGCTATTATTTAATGATTTTTTTGAATTTCTGTCAAGATATTTTGTTTCTATATGAAACTTTTGTAGAAGATATAAATTTACATTTTTTCGTCAACAAATTTCCCTTTCAATCTACACTGAATACCTGCAATCCGAACACATACAAGAGGAAGAGCTAGTGGCGGCTCTTTATATGGAATAAAAAAGGAAATTTTCAATTCAAATTTCTGTAAATTCGCAGACTACAATGGAAGAATCTAAGTAGAATGCTGCATTAACAAAGAGAAACTATTCATAATTCCCATCTACCTAAACTGCAACCATTGGACAGAAGATTTTGATGACTTGTACAACTTCCTATTAAATTACAGCCCCAAAAACCTCATGCTCATAGGAGATTGCAACACAAGAATAGGCGAAGCACAGGTTCTAAATGATGAACAAGAACTCCTTAATACGAACTTTACAGCTGAACTCACTGTTCAGTTCCACCGAACAATCGTCATAAAGTATAAAATTCATATTCAAATATTTTTTCTTTCTTTACATAATGTAATGATTTTTGCATTTTCATAATATTCAATTGTAGTGCCTTCTGCATTTTCAGCATTAATTTAGGTTTCAACCAATAATGTAACAAAACACCTTGCACACTTTAATTATTTTTAAATTCACTTTTTTGTTAATTCGGCATTATTTGTCACACCAACCAAATTGTAAATAAATATAGACTAAGCATATTTTTAAGTATAAATATCGGTAGGAAATAAAATTGATTTCAGATAGCAACGAAACAGTACCCAAGACTTTTATTTACTTCAAGTGAGTCTGCTTGAAGCTGTTTGTGTCATCTCAAGGAGTTATAGTGCTGCACTATATACTCCACCCCAGTCACAGTACAAGAACTGTGATCTGGACAGCATAAGACGATAGAACAATCGTTTACATTTGGTGACCCCGACGTGATAGTTGCTTCCCCCCACCAGAGGTAAGGGGTAACTATCAAGGTACTTAAGCGTTATCAGGGCTTTAACACTGATAAAAACTCTAAAACAAAGAATTGCTTCCCCCCATCAGAAGTAAGGGGCAATTTTCATCGTAAAGTAAGCGTGACCAGGGCTTAGACACTGGAATACCTTCAAACATACTACAATCAAGGGGATACATCAACAACGTACATCGAAGACGTCAAATATGGATGAGAAAGCTGCAAAACAACAGGAGACTGGAGGCAACATCCAGCGTTTACTATCGAACTATAAGAAGGATGGGCCAGACAGGAAGACACTCCCGTATTTCCAAAAGCTGACAGCCAAACTGGACGAACTATGGGAAAAATTCGAGTCCATGAACACAGCGATTCAAGAAGAGCATCCGACTGAGTTGTTACATGCATACCACGTCAACATGTATTTCGACTCAGTCAAAAGGGTGTATAGCTCATATAGAGAAGAATTCTCTGCCAAAATGAAGGAATTAGAAAAACAGAATAAGGTCGACACCGCCAAAATTCCACTACAAGAGGAAGAACTCAATACTGGTGGCGACAGCACCAAATCCGAAGGCCAGGCTATTTTACACTCAAGCCAGAGTGAAGATATGCAAAGGCTTTCTCGCAAACAAGAAACAATAATCTCTTCACTGCGAAGGGCCTTGAACAATGCAAAACACACAGGGAAGTCAAAACAATTTTATGACCTCCAAGAAAAAACGATCCAAAGACATTGGATGCAAATCGAAGAAATTCACAATTCGATTGGAGGATCAACGGAAGCTCCAGAAAAAATTGGATACAACCAAGGCAGATTCATAGAGCTGGAAGAAGAGGTGCATAACGTCCTCATTTCATTAGCACAGCAGCTTGAAACCAGCCTGCTACCCCATCAACCGGGTACTACTACCCCAAAGATGAATCTGCCAAAAATAACGCTACCAAAATTCGACGGGGATTACCTAAAATGGCCTCAATTTCACGATTTGTTTACACAGATGGTAGACAAACAAAAGATGTCAAGCTGCGAAAAAATGTTCTACCTCAAAACTAACCTTACAGGAGAAGCAGAACGGGTCATAAGACATGTGGCTCTATCGGAGGAAAATTACTCAGCAGCTTGGAAGTTGCTCCAAGCAAGATACAGCAATCCCAGACTACAAGTATCCGCACTACTCAACCGACTCTTGGGTCAACCGTCTCGGTCGTCAGACGCAGCATCCGCTGCGGCATTAAAAGACCTTCATGATACAACACAAGAATGTATGCATGGCCTCACCAACCTTGGATTAGATATTGCTGAATGGGATCCAATACTGCTTCACATACTCACAAAGAAGCTAGATAAGTCGACTCATACACTATATGAACAAACCTTGACCAACCCCAAGGAACTGCAGCCGCTAGATGAATTTCTCAAATTTCTAGAAACTCGTTTCCAGTCATTGGAGGCACTTAGTGTAAAGGGCAACAGAAGGGACATCGAAGAAGGAAGGCGAAGGTACCCAAAGGCAACGAGCTCCATTACCATCCAGAATAAAAATTGTACGTTGTGCAAGAGTCAGCATCAATTATACTCTTGCCGTACATTCTTGAACCTAACGCCTTTGGAACGATTAAACCATGTGAGAAAAAATAATTTGTGCGTGAATTGTCTCCAGGATGGACATACCTCCTTCAACTGTCGACTGCGAGGCTGTTTAAAATGTGCTAAAAAACACAATTCCTTAGTGCACTTGCCCAAATTCACCCAACCGAAATCGAGTGCATCAATTTCGAATTCCGGTACTAAAGACGTGGCACCACCAGATCCAGAACCATCCACTACATCCGAAGTTAATAATGCGATACTAGCACCGTTAAGCACAAACAAGAAAGAGGGTTACGTATTCCTCAGCACTGTTATCATACATTTGATAGATCAAGATGGCTCACCGATCAACTGTCGCGCTATTTTGGATTCCGGCTCACAAATCAACATCGTCACAGAAAGAATGATTCGCAAACTAAACATACCATTATCTTCCCGCCCCATGATCATACAAGGAATAGGAAATTCCAAAAGGGATTCAAATAAAAGAGCCAACATATGTTTAAAATCGACTACTACAAATTTCACCACCAGGCTCGAAGCAATCGTATTGCCTCAGATTGTATCCCCTCAGCCAACACACACAGTTGATATATCTACGTGGAAATTCCCAAGGAATGTCGTACTAGCTGACCCGCAGTTCAACCAAAGAAATAATATTGATCTGCTCATCGGAGCCGAATTTTACCATCAGTTACTCTGCGTTGGTCAGATTAAACTTGGCACCGAATTACCCCTACTCCAAAATACGCTGTTAGGGTGGATAGTCACTGGAAAGATGAACGAAGATTCATCTAGAAATACAGTTTGTGGAATAGCTACCGAGGAATCATCCCTCGAGCAAACAATCAGCAAGTTTTGGCAAACCGAAGAACTTTTGTGTCCAACATCAAGTCGCACCATCGCAGAAGAAAAATGTGAAGAACATTTCTATCAATCGACGTCAAGAGACGCAACGGGAAGATACGTTGTCAGTCTACCCTTTGCTGAGGACGCAAATAAACTAGGGTCATCTAGCGACATTGCCCTCAGTCGATTTCATGCGTTGGAACGCAGATTAGACCGAAGGCCAGAATTATATAACCAGTACCGAAAATTCATGGATGAGTACATTCAACTGGGACACATGACAGAGATTGATTTTAAATCAATTCCAACACCACACTACTTTCTGCCTCATCATTGCGTGCTCAAGCCAGAAAGTAGTAGTACAAAGTTACGAGTAGTCTTTGATGCCTCTGCAAAGACGTCAACTAACCTGTCGTTGAACGACTTACTCTATTCTGGACCAACAATTCAAGACGAATTGTTTTCAATATTATTGCGTTTTAGACTGCCAAAATTTGTTATTAAGGCCGACATTCAAAAAATGTATAGGCAAATACTCATAAGAGAAGAAGACCAACAATTTCAGCTGATATGGTGGCGACCCAATCGAACTGAGCCTATAAAATGTTATAAACTTCATACCGTGACTTACGGAACCACTTCAGCTCCATATTTCGCAACAAAATGCCTTCAGGTCTTAGCTACAGAATATTCTGCAAAATATCCATTAGGCTCGCAAGTTTTGCTCAAAGACTTCTACGTTGACGACGTTATGGCAGGTGCAGACAGCATTGTAGCAGCAAAAGACATCCAGTCACAATTGTCATTGTTGCTGCGGGAGGGAGGGCTCCAGTTAAAAAAGTGGTGTTCAAACCACCAACAATTACTTGATAACATTCCATTAGAAGATCAGGAGATACCTCTCACCGACGACAATAACGAAGGCGCTGTCAAGACCCTTGGGCTAATATGGAGACCCAAGTCAGACGTCTTCTGCATAAAAACAAATTATAGAACGTCAAACAGATTCACAAAGCGATCTGTAGCCTCAGATATAGCACGTCTTTTTGATCCACTCGGAATAGTCGCTCCAGTAGTAATCGTCGCAAAGCTCTTTCTGCAAGAATTGTGGGAACTTAAGTACGACTGGGATGCTTCCCTACCAGAAGAAATGTACACCAGGTGGAACAATTACTACCAAGGCCTCCAAGAATTAGACAAATTCCAAATTCCTAGACACGTTTTTGGCCATTACATCACTTCATCAATGCAAATGCATACCTTTGCAGATGCGTCAGAGAAGGCCTACGGGGCTGCTGTATATATCAGATCAGTTAACAAGGATGGTACAATCGTAGTACGACTGCTGTGCTCCAAATCTCGAGTTGCACCAACTACTAAAACGGCATCAGGAATGAGATCGATGACAATTCCACGTCTAGAACTATGTGCAGCATTACTAGCTGCCGAACTCTCAAAACGAGTCAAGAGTGACCTTAAATTGGACAACACCAATAGTTTTCTGTGGTCTGACTCCCAAATTGTATTGAGTTGGATTAATTCAAATTCAGAATCCTTCCAGACATTTGTTGGACGTCGAATTGCCAACATCCAATCTCTAACCAGCACTAATCAATGGCGATATGTGAAATCAGCTGAAAATCCAGCTGATGTTTTATCCAGAGGCATATCCCCAGAGAAACTGCAGGATCATACACTATGGAAGTATGGTCCGAGATTTTTGCATGGATCGGAATCAATTTGGCCACCCCCTTACAAACTCAGCAAAATTTGGACAGATGAAAGGAAGGAAGTTGCGTTATTGACCACTAATGACGACGATCATGTACAAACCTACTGTTTTCGATTTGTCCATTTATGCAAGTCAGGTAAACTCAAGGATGCACTTAAATCCGTCAGACAACCCCCAAAAAAAGGCGACAGAACGGCATGGTCATTATCAACCTCGGAACTAGAAATATCCATGCAGTTTATTATCAAGGAAGTCCAAAATCACGGTTTCCATAAAGACATACGCTTCCTGAAGGCACACAAAGAACTAGATAAGGAAAGTCCATTGAAGGGACTCGCTGTATTTTTAGACCAAGATGATCTTCTGCGTGTCGGAGGCAGACTTCAAGCATCAAATTTACCATACGACAGCAAGCATCCAATGCTGTTGCCATATTCTCACCCACTCGTAAAAATGCTCATGACGGATCTTCACTTCAATAATAATCATATTGGACCCCAAGGCCTATTGGCAATCACGAGGCAGCGATTTTGGCCAATCAAGGGCAAGAACATTGCCCGCTCTATTGTCCAGCACTGCATATTTTGCGTCAAAGCGAAACCGAAAATGTACTCGCAAATAATGGGAAATTTGCCAGCGCCAAGAGTGCAACCATCACGTCCATTCATCAACACAGGAGTGGACTTATCCGAACGGAAGCGAAGAAATGATAAGTCTGATCCTAGTGAATTATCGTCATCAAAGGCAGCAAGAAAAACAACAACTCAAACTAGGGCAGACTCAACAAACCCAAACTTCTTCACTACACTATTGTTAATTGGTCTAATTCTTCCAATTGTAATTGCAAGTGACATAGAGGTTATAAAATTCAACAATGCTTCCCCTGGAATTCATTTTCAACGACATGGAACAATAAGTCTGATTCATCACAGATGGAACCTTGTAGTGTACTATAATCTCGAGCCATACATGAAGGAATTCCAAGCATTAGACAACAGTACTACAATATTGGATCATATTTGCAATAAACTTTCCTCCAAAGAACTCTGCTCCCAAGTTATACAACAGCTGCGGCTTATAACACACGAATTAGATGAAGATAATATTATTCCATCAAACAAGTCCTCTGTAAGAATTAAACGAGGTGCCATCGACGTTGTCGGAAACATAGCTAATTCACTCTTCGGAGTGCTTGACTCCAAATACGCTAATGAAATGTCGCAACGTTTAGAAAGCATCCAATCAAACGAGGATCAACTTATGAACCTGTTAAAAAATCACACTTCCATTCTAGACTCGACAGTCAACATCATGAAATTAAGCCAAGACGATATGTCAAAAAGACAACATGCGCTTGATAATCAACTGAGTCAATTGTTCAATCGTGTAAACAATGTCACTGAAGAACTATACCAATCCAAACTGAAAGAATTATTTCTGTCTTGGTGCACCCACGCTACCCTTATAATCATTAACATTCAAAGAATGCAGACATCCATAACAGATGTTTTGGCAGATACTCACCAAGGACGAGTAAATCATCTTTTGATCACCTATCAACAACTTAAAATTGAAGTAGGTAAAATAAGAAGTCATCTTCCACCAGGTCTTCGGATTCCAGTAGAACCTGACCAAATCCTACAACTCTATAAGCTAATGAATGTCGAGGGACACGTTAGCTCAAATCATATCGTATTCAACATTGAACTGCCGTTACTCGGGTTAGAAGAATTCATAGCATACAAGCTAATTCCCATCCCAGCAGCAATTAATAACAGCTACATAACCATACAATTGTCAACAGACGTCCTAGCTGTAAGTGCTCACCATGATCAATATTATCCCATAACCGAAGATGAACTTTCTAGATGTACCACTACTAACGGAGATCATCATTTATGTAGACAAACCCATCCGGTATATCAAGCTGGAACTAATTTGAGTTTGTGCGAAATCAGCTTGCTTAACAATAAATCAGATCTGTCAACATGCGAACTAAAAATGATCAAGGCTAATTCAGTGTGGACCAAGCTTCCTGAATTAAATCAATGGATATTTGCAGTTAACGAAGAAACTATGCTTAATGTCGTTTGCAAGCAACAAACATCATTTATAGCATTAGAAGGAAATGGTTTGCTGAAACTTCAACCGTATTGTGTGGCAAAAAATAAGCATTTGACACTTCAAGGCCAACAAATTTATTCATCTAAGGTTCAAGCTTCATACACCAGATTAATTCAAGATGTTCCGTTTCAAAGGGCGATTCAGTTAACCACACTTCACTACAACATGTCAAATACCAGCTCTTTAAGTCAAGAGTTGAATGAACTGCGAGATCAGATCAGACGTCAGCAGCTGGAATTACCCAATCATATCCGGTATCATAACATTCCCCACAGCATCGTGAGTTCACTTGGACTACTCATCACCATTGCAATAGTGGGATTCTTAGTTTACAAGAGATACTGTCAGAAACACCCTCCGCCTATTCCGGCCCCACGGAGAACACGTTCATCAAGCTACACCATAAGTATCTAAGATATCATCCTGATGAACCCACAGATCATCAGCGCGGGGCAGGATGTTCAGTTCCACCGAACAATCGTCATAAAGTATAAAATTCATATTCAAATATTTTTTCTTTCTTTACATAATGTAATGATTTTTGCATTTTCATAATATTCAATTGTAGTGCCTTCTGCATTTTCAGCATTAATTTAGGTTTCAACCAATAATGTAACAAAACACCTTGCACACTTTAATTATTTTTAAATTCACTTTTTTGTTAATTCGGCATTATTTGTCACACCAACCAAATTGTAAATAAATATAGACTAAGCATATTTTTAAGTATAAATATCGGTAGGAAATAAAATTGATTTCAGATAGCAACGAAACAGTACCCAAGACTTTTATTTACTTCAAGTGAGTCTGCTTGAAGCTGTTTGTGTCATCTCAAGGAGTTATAGTGCTGCACTATATACTCCACCCCAGTCACAGTACAAGAACTGTGATCTGGACAGCATAAGACGATAGAACAATCGTTTACACTCACGATAAGATAACGGATGGTAAGACTAAGAAATTTGTAGATATGTCCTTCGAATTTGGCTTCATTCTTTTGAACGGGCGGTAGCAAGAGTGATGCCGAAGGTAATTTCACATTCATAAGAGGCAACAGCTGTTCGACTATAGATTTCTGTCTAGTTAAAGGGGCGTGGCTTAATTATACAACAGATCTCAAGTTAAAATTACTGCAACACTCCGATCACATGCCACTCGTAACCAGTCAACAACCCGCGATCTGTGAACACCTTATTCTTGCCTGCCAAACTAAAATGGAAAGAATCGAAAAGCTCTATATTCCGACAAAATCTCAATGAAGAAACCAACCGGATGACGGAAGAAGATTTAGCTCCTCAAAATTTGGCCAATGCATGTGCTGCAGCGATTAAAAGCGCTGCCCAATCTTTCCAAAGCCCTCCAATGCAATAAAATAAGGAAGCATGGTTTGATAGAGACTGTGCAATGGCAAGGAAAAAATCATTCAAGCATCTGAAGTTGGCGAGAAGAATGAACACGAACTTAACCAAGTCAATGTACCAAGAAAGTAATAGGGCGTACAAGGAACTCTGCAAACATAAATGAAGGTGCTACATCCAAGCTATCGTAAACGAACTATCGCAAGGGAAGGATTCAAAAACGTTCTGGAAGACGCTAAGAACAATCAACGGCTCCAAATCTATAATTGGCAGTAATGTCGACACAAGCATCCTTGCATTACATTTTCAATCCTTACTGAATGCCGATTCTTGCATTACACCTCACTACTTTGCGCTTCCATCCATACAAGTTGAATATCTGGATAGAGATATTACTAAGGAAGAAGTTCAGCGTGCTATTAATAAGAGCAAGAACAAAAAAGCTCCAGGAGAAGACAGGATACCTTCGAATTCTATAAGAACGTGACCCCAGGCTTTGTCCAGTTTCTGACGGATGGCTTTAATAATATTTTCAGGACAGGGGATGTACCGGAAGGTTTCCAAAAGAACGTTATATTTCCCATCCCCAAAAAAGGTGATCCAAATGATCCAGGAAACTATAGAGGGGTTTCGTTTCTTAATACGCTTTTAAAACTCCTCAAAAGCTTGCTTCTCGATAGACTTACGGGCTGGGTTGAAACAAACGGACTGTTGAGCGAATTTCAGGCGGGTTTCAGAACAAGTTATTCAACGCTCGACAATATTTTTGTGCTAACAAATATTGGAAGAACATATCTTAGAAATGGCCGAAAACTTTATGCCTTTTTCATCGATTTCCGTGCTGCCTTCGAGTCTGTGGATAGAAGAGCACTTTTCCTTAAACTTAGCAATATTGGATTATCCTCGAAAATGCTTCGTCTAATACAGGCTATGTATACAAATAAATAATCCAAACGCGGTTTGGGACGGAGTGTCGATGTCGGAATAGTTCAACACATCCTCGGGCGTAAAACAAGGCTGCCAGCTTAGTCCGCTTTTCTTCAGCTTGTTCTTGGACGATCTCCTACAATCCTTACCTGGATGAATAATTTTCAGTGATGTACAGATAAAAGGCTTAATGTTTGCAGACGACATTGTTCTGTTAGCAGAAACACCTAACATGCTCCTACTCATGATTAATAGACGCGGTGATTATTGCAACCAATGGAATCTCCATATTAATCCAACAAAGTCAAAGGTCATGGTGTTTCGTAACCACACAGGGCGATTCACTAGAGATGAGAAGTGGTTTTTGTACGCAGATTCTCTAGATGTTGTCAAACAGTATCGCTATCTTGGTATTACACTCACCCCAAGATTAACAAACACCTTGTACCTGCAAATTAAACTGAAGGAGTCAAAGAAAGCTGTGAGTTGCGCATGGAACGATGTTACAAGCCAGTCCAAATATAGACTCTTCGAGGCAACTGCAAGGGCCATAATGTGCTACGGAAGTCAAGTATGGGGATACGAAGAACACGATGAAGTTGAAAAGCTGCAGATACTTTATAAAACATCTCTTCAGGCTTCCAAATAATACCCCCACCTACATGATTTACGCTGAAACGGGTCTTCCATTGCTGCGTCTTTTCACACTGAAAATGCACTTCAGATATATTATGAAAGTTGTGCAACTCCCGGATCACCGCCTACCAAAGATAGTGCTTTTGGAACTTCTGAGAAGGAAAACGGGCTTCTTTACGAAATGGCAAGAGCTAAGTGAAGAACTAGAAGTGGAGCTGTCGCTTAGCTGGGAGAACAGATCTATACAATTCTGCAGAAACTAGATGAGAAAATACACACTGTATTTCTGGGACAAGCTGCCAGTTCATCTAGTCGTTTAGTGTATAAAGAACTCAACCACAGTTTATTAGAACGAAACTACTTCCATGAAGACTATATAGCCAGCATGAAATCAGCGTCATTCAAAACAAGAGGTGAACTGCTGCCCCTGAACTTCAGACCACACAGAGAAGATTTACCATCACCTTGCACCCTCTGCAACCTAAGACAAAAAGAAGATGTCATTCATCTAATAGGAACATGCCCAATTCTGCAAGAGACTCGGAGATATCACTTCAATCAATCTTTTCTGAAAAGAGAAGAAGTTGTTGCAATATTGAACGGTTCAAACTGGAAAACTCTTGTTAAATATGTCTCCGACGCGCTTACATATAGAAAGCAATACATGGAAGAATAGAAAATTCAAATAATCTAAAAACTGCCTATCATTGCCAAAATGTAAAATAAAAATGGAAAATAAATTAGTTTATACACTCCTACAAATCATTTAAACTGTCATTATCAGGCGGACGGCTTTTGCCATTGCTTTATGAATTGTAAACAAATTGTAAATAATGTTATGATCATTAATAAAATTCACTACTATACTACTAGTACGATATTTTCTCGGGTCCTTCCTATATTTGAACAGAGGAATGGTTCTTAGAAGTATGTATATTTGTATGCGCCAAAAGAATAGCGAAATAAGATGGAAGAAGGGTGTGCGAACAGCGGTGAGGAAGGGGGGCCGGGCAGCGTGGGTGGGCGGCGTGGGTGGCCGGTGGCGCGTGCGAGTCATAAGCCCGCCTGGGCCTTCGGCCGCCCGCACTGCCCGGCCCCCCATCCATGCCGCTGATCGCACACCTTGTGACACACACGCGCCACTGGCCACACACGTCGCCCGCCCGCGCTGCCCGGCCCCCCTTCCTTGGTGCTGTTCGCACACCCATTCTTTTTCTGCTAATTTTTTTGAATGCGACATTATTTCCCTTCCCATCCATCTTATTGCCAATTCGTTATGGTTATAATGTCGACCATTGGAAAAGGTGTAATTCGACATTATTTCCAATTACAAAAATGGAAATAAAGCCCTTTCGACCTTATTGCGCACGACTTTATTGCACGGCACCCAGTTATACATTGTACATGTACATGGACACTGGGGATTTGGAAATTTTGTATGGATTTTAACAAAAAAGATTGTTTCCTTTTTTTCAAATCTGCGTACCTATATTGAGCTCCATCGCAAGAAAAAAAAAATTAGGAATATAAAAACATAGTAACGTCATTATTGTGATTGATTCTCTCAGAGTGGAAACCCTGAATTGGAGTTGTTTCTCTTTTGTAGTCACAAGAAAGATACAAAAAACATATTACAGCTGGAAATATTGAAAGTGAGGAAAAATTGTTCTTTTTTATAAGGCAAGTTATGGATTCGTGCAGAAAAAAAAATTTGAGATAACAATCACACATGACATTACGATGATGGCGAAGTCGAAAAAAGTGGGTCTGGGAATTCCGTCCGTCTGTCTGTCTGTCTGTCTGTCTGTCTGTTCGCGCCTCTATAGAACGGTTGGCCCGATTTGCTTCAAAATCGGTATTTAGGATTTATTTGGCCGTCCCTCGGAACAATTTTTTAATTTTTGCTCTAGACCCAAAAATAACGGCACCTGCAATACAATCGTAAAGAAAAAAATTGATTTTCTCAAAAACGGCTCCAACGATTTTGATAAAACTTTCAGAATGCTATTTTTTTAAGACAATCTATTTTTCAAAAGTTGTCTTATAACGGTACCTCTCATAGAACCAGTATTTTCAAATCAATTTTTTTCGTAAACAGTACATCCGACTTCAATAAAATTTTAGGAACAGAAAGTGATTCATAATTTTATTTATATGGCATTTCAAAATTTTCAAAAAAACTTTTTTTTTGGATTTTTTATAATTTTTTCAAAAAAATTTTTGGTTTTCGAAATATGTTGGAAACGGGTATATTAATTTTTTGACATTATATTTTCAGATGTAAACTACGTATTGCCATATATTTACATACTCAAATAAATTTCAAAATATTATTTGGAAAAGATTTTCAAAAATAACCTTTTAAAAAAAAAACTGGTAGAACGATTTTCAATATTTTTTTTCCTAGATTGACATATACACAGCTGGTCAAAAAATAGGTGCAGTTATTTTTTTTTTATATTAACTTAATTTTTTAATATGTTTTGTTTATTTAAATATTATTTTAACATTAGTTTTCATTGGACTATCAATACTTAATGAAATATTAATATTTAAGGCTTTTAAATTAAGTAATTATAAATTTTATACAATAAAACCGACGGTGTAGACATTTGCGCTTGGACAAAAAAATAGGTGTGTCTTCCTAAATTATGAATAATGATAGTTTGAATGCAAAATTTGTTGTATTTTATAATAATTTTCGTTTACCATTCTCTTATAACCCGAGTATACGACATTGGTATCCAAAACTTTTTAAAGTCAGCGTGGTATTAACTCTACAAACTTTTGGCATCTTTCTTGGGGTATAGAATACCATTCACTCTGAACAGCATCCCACAATTGGTTCCAGTTTGGAAAATATTGGCATCCTAGTTTCTGCATAAGCTCATTCCTCAAGTTCTCAATCGGGTTCAGATCTGGGATTGACTTGGCCATGAAACAATTGAAACTTCTTTCTCTCGATACCACTTTTTCACAAGATTTGCCATATGTTTCTGATCGTTATATCCTGCTGAAAAATCCATCGGAGAGTCATGTTTTCTTCGGCAAATGGAAGCATGATATCTTCCAAAATATCCCTATAACGTTATTTGGTCAAGATGTAACTAATACGGAATATAGGAATTAGAGCCCACACCATACTAGAAAAAACGGAACCAGACCATAATATTTCCTCCTCCGTGTTTAATCGTTTTTGGGTATAGCGAGGGTGATAGTCCTTTCTTTTTGGTCGCCTGAAATACGCCCCGAATCTGATGAGAACAAATAAATTTTTGTTTCGTCACTCCAGAGGATATTGCGCCATTTGTTGGTCCTTCAGGTCCGCTCCAACTTTTATGGCTAAGATATAAAATTTAATCACACCTATTTTTTTGACCAGCTGTGTATGTAGCTTTGAAATTGTATTGCATACTTAGTTTTTCCGAGAAAACTCTTAAACTAATTTAAAAAATAAAAGAATTTTCGAAATTATTTTAATTTTTTTTTTAATATCCATATACGCAGCCACTAAGCAAATCATAAGAGCAAGTTCGTGCGACCCAGTCGTTCATTTTATTTTATTTATGAAAGAACATGTCACCCTTACACATGTTGCCAATAAATTTAAAGCTAGGTTTTCCGTTGCAAATCACCTTTCAAAAAAAACGACATCGTCGTCTGTGATGACAGTGACAATTTGTTTCCTTTAATAGAGAAATCGATCATCGAACGAATTGCACGTGATTTGACACAAATGAAGCTAATAAACCAAAACCATTTTTATTACAATTAATAAAGGTGGTTGATGAAAAGTCAGCAAGGGAATTCCCGCACGTCTGACGATTGAGGCTGAAACGGCCTTTTATTTTAAATTATGGCTTAATCCGCATGCATTTTAATGTGGGAAGTGTGTCGTTTAAAAGCCGTAGCCGGGTGGCAGTTAGTAACCCTCTCAGATCACGAACATGAGGGGTCAAAACATTTATGAGGAAATTTATGAATGTCACGGGGACAATACAAATCAAAACCGCACCTCGGTAACGATGGCATTTGACAGACTGGGCCACCCTACCATATGGGAGCCGTAGACACAGCATGACATGACAGGCTTGTGGGTTTCGCAGCTGAAAGCTATTGAATAGGGTGCAAGCACAATGTTTATGTAGTATACATATACAATACACACATTACATAATATGTACAGTATACATACATATACTGCACTTTGCATACTGCTCAAGTGTAGAGTGCAGCAGGATAAAAGCTGATTGCTATTGTTAGGCCAACTATATAGCTATGCCCAGGAATGAGAGTAGTGTTGGCATTTTAACGAATATTAATTGCTGATATATTCTTATGCAAATGAACCTTCTCGTACTTTTTTTTTTTATAGGAGTCTTTAATATATAACTGAGTGCTCATGCTTAAACTTTAACGAGCCGTAGAGGTGGCGTGCAGAGATATTTAGTTCCAAAAGGATTTCTATTTGCAGGATAAAATCGCATCCATCTGTAAGATTTTTATAAATCGGTTAAAAACATAGAATAATTTTAAATGCACATGTAAGTATTCATTTAAATTGTGTGTGGAAAGTACAAAGCATTGGTACAAGCTAATTTTCATTTTAAGTATGACACTGGAATAGAATATGACAAAATGTTAACAGTGTTAAGCTAAAATGATACTGATTTTAAGGATAATTATCCTTCTTATCGATACCCACTACCAGTTCGCCGATTTAAAAGCAGCCTACGACAGTGTTAATAGAGTTGAATTGTATCATGCCATGTCTAACTTTAGAATACCTGCTAAACTGATACGCCTTATCAGGATGACGTTGGAAAAAGCTCGCTGTTCCGTCCAAGTTGGTAGGGACTCTACTGACAATTTCCAAACCACTAGAGGGCTAAGACAAGGCGACGCACAACTGTCATGCAGCTGTTTTAATATTGTGCTGGAAAATGTCATACGAAACACCCATGCCAGCACATCGGGCACCGTCTTTAATAAATCGAAACAATTACTTGGGTTTGCAGACGGCATTGACATGATAGGAAGAATAAAGCGAGCATAGTAACCTGTGCCTTTACTACCATGGAGTCAGCAGCAAGCAGAATGGGACTGAAAATAAATAAGGACAAGACGAAGTATATGCTTTCATCAGCAAAAGTCCAATCCCGCCACCGACTTGGTCACAACGTGACCCTTGATAGGTATACGTATAACTTCGAGGTAGTCAATGAATTTGTCTACCGCCTGGGTACTGCTGTAAACACAGGCAACAGCATCAGCGCTGAAATCAAACGCAGATTAACTCTTGCTAATCGCTGTTTCTTTGGGCTGAGTAAGCAATTGAGGAATAAAGCCCTATCGAGAAGAGCTACGGAGACACTGTACAGAACACTCATCATCCTGGTCCTGTTTTATAATGCAAAAGCATGGACTCTCTCCCAATCGTATGAAAAATCACTTAGAATCTTCGAGAGAAAAGTTCTGCGTACTATTAATGGTCCTGTCTGCGGAAACCGTGCAAAACAACAATAGGCGAAGAAGATACAACGACGAACTATATACGTGCTGTACAGTGACACAAGCTTAGCCTGAAAACTTCGAATTCAGCAACTAAGATTGTTGGGCCACGAAGAGTGAATGGATCATCGACGCTCCAGCTCGTAAAGTCTTCAACACCAGAGGGAGTCAGAAGCAAAGGTCAAAGCCCGATCCAGCTTTTTCGCAGCCTTGGGCAATATTTGCCGCCCTTTTGCAATAAAAACATATACCTACATGAGTTTATAAAATATAGTTCTTACAGAGTTGATTCGATTTTTGAACGTTTTTTGAAAAATTGAGATTATCATTTCGACCCCTATGAATGTAATATTGTTGAAGTTGCATTATATTCACATGTAAGTCTGATGAGGCTTCTTAACGAGTAATCAAATTACATGACCAGTTTTTTCAAAGAACGGTTTTTCTTAGACTTTTCGAAAACATATTCGAAATTTTTTTTTTGAGTATGCCAGCATCGAGCAGCTTAATTTTCTTATCGGAAAAAAAAGTTAAAAAATTTTTGAACTAACCGTTTTTGAAAAAAAAAAAACTAATAAATAATAATAAATAATAATAAAAATTTCATCGAAATTCGTGAAGTGGCTTGCGAGAAAATCTGATTTAAAAAAACCGGTCGTATGGGATGTATCGTTATAAGACTTATCCTGAAAAATCTGTTCCAACCAAATCATAAAGTTTACTCATAAAACACCATCCAGAAAGTTTTATCATAATCGTAGGAACCGTTTTTGAGATAAATGAGTTTTTCATAAAAATCATATGGCAGATACCGTTAGTTGCTAATTCCAAAAACCTCTATGTAGGACTTCATAATAATAGTATGTGCCAAGTTTGAAGTGAAGCGTTTCAGCCATTTATACTGTAGGTTCCGATACAGACTGACTGACAGACAGACAGACAGACAGACAGACAGAATTTTCGGATCCACTTTTTTAGGCTTCTTTATCATCGTAATGTTATGTTTGATTGTCCAAAAAAATGCATAACTTGCCTTATAGTACCTTTAATCGCAAGTAAAAATATCATACCTAACATAACGACAATAGGGAAACATTCATCGTAGGTAAGTGGTTGGACGGATTTTCTTCTAGAATGCGTTGTTTAAAGATAAACTGTTGTTGAGGTGTTTTGGATTTTATACATTTCGAATCTATTTAAGTATTAAGTTCATGATTTTTATTAATAATAGATGACCCGAAAACTTCGTTCCACTAAAATGCATTAATGTATTGAAAATAATAATTTTTCATATGCATTTATTAAATAGCTGATATTTTATGCAAACAGACACTTCATTTTAATGAATGTAACAGTGTGATTTTAAGTCAATTCGGCTTATCAGCTATTTGCATGTGAAAGTTCTTGGAAAAACTGGTGCATAGATAAAAATGCAACCGCAGCGCCACCTGGATGATAAATAAAAATAATCTTAGTTACTCCTTACAACGCCAGCTATCCGTCAGTGAAAATCCGGTCAAAATCGGCCCATAAAAAAGACATTTTGAAAATTGCGACCGCAGCGCCACATACAGGGGTAATTAAAGTAGCTTAAGTGACACCTGATAACATCAGCTATCCCTATCCGCCAGTGAATATCCCGTCAAAATCGGTCCAGCTATTTCGAGATAAGCCGAAACAAACAGACAGACAAAAATTTTAAAAATTGCGTTTTACTTTCGTACACATTTCGTAAAAAGCTGATATTATGAAATTACAAACATACACCTCATTTTTATTTATGTGTAAGTATAGGTATATAGGTGAGTAAATTATAACATTAACTCAAATGTTTCAAATCTGCCGGGCGTCCCTTGATGGCTAACTTTTTTTGATACCGAGTTCTTGATTTATTGAAAACTCTGGTAGCTATTCGTGCATTTGGATTTTTGCGTTATCGAAATTTTTTTAAACAGTTGGAAAAAAACCTCGCTCTACCGCATATTGGAACATAACAAATCTCGTAGTTTGTTTCAGTTCAAATCAATTGAAGTACATTTTTTGTATTTCAGCATCACAATTTAAAAATATGTTAAACCATAATAACTCTAAATTTAGTGAATTTTAGTTCGAATCATATATAATCCTGCCCTCAGTTGCCTATTGCATAAATAAAACCGTTACGTTTTTTGCTTACTACATTTTTATGTATGTATATATTATATATACCTCGCTTGTGAATTTTTATAACTTTGTTTGACTTGTTCCACAAAACAATTCGCTAGAAACGGCAATAAGAAATAAAAATAAAAAGTAACTGATGTTTTATAAAAGACCACCTTTTATATTATTACGCTTTCAGCAAGAAATAAAAAAGCTGAAAAATGCAAACACTTCACATTTAAGAAAAAAACATGTAAACATGAAATGGGCGCGAGCTTAATGTTAGGGTTCTTACTTCTTCGCTTGATGGAAGTTTTTCGAGAATATTTTTTGGTATTTTGCTTTTGTGCATAAGGATAATAAGAAAACCTATATCCACCTTAAACATCCTTTAGCAAAGTTGGAAAGAAATTTAAAGTATTTTTAATTAGCTAGAAGTAATCTTTGGGTTGAAATTTGTATTCTTAGCTTATAAGAGAGAGAAAAGTTTTCTATGTGAAATTAAATCTGTTGAGTTACAAAGTTGGATTGCATGTACCTATAGGTACTTGTATCTTTATCTTTCTTTACTTACAACGTCAATTTGACAGCTTAGCTAAATTAACTTTGCAGGTAAAATTTACCGTAGCAAAAACTACTCTCTTAGATTCTTTTTCTTGTTCTTTCCATTTTTTTTTCTTTAATATAGGTTTTTTCTAAGAATGTTGAAAGAACAAATTTTGGGAATCAGCAATCCACGAATCAACGTTAACATTAACCTATCAGACAGAGACAAGCAGGCGGTCTGACAATAACAAATACGATCGATAAAATCCATGAGACATATGGTCTAAAGCATTCTAATAACTAATAACACAGCGAGGAAGCAATATAGAGATCTCGTAGGTGCCATCAAAACCTAAAAAACTACGAAGGGTAGTAGAACAGTTGCAGCCTTGCAGCATATGGCCTAGTGCCCATGCCCAACATAACATATAAATACTTTCCCTGTACAGGATGGACCGTTGTCAATCACCCCTCAATTCCCTAAAATTTTAATAGAAATCCTCCGAATTTTAAAAATCCTTCAAACAGTTTATTATTAGGTCTGGGGGAAAATGCGTTCTAGTTGCGTTGAGTTTTTAAGCTTTGACATTTTTTTATCAGAAAAATAGTGGGAAAAGAAAACCTGAATGCAAGCATTGAAAAGCTTTTCACTGGAAATCAACGAATTTATTGATGACTTGCAGAAAGCTGTGGTTATAAATGGGAGTAGGTGAACGGTGTTGCGCTTCAGCCTATAAGTTGCAAGCAGCTGACAAAATCTTGTCATCGAAATCCACGGTAACTGAGCTAGATGGACACTTCTTGATAGTCGAGAAAAAAAAGGAGGTTAAAAAAAAGAGTGAATAAAATTATCAAAGAAAAGAAATCAATTTTCTAGTGTAGAGTTAAAGTAAAATTAAATCCATAAAAGTCTTGTAGATTTGAGAATTGTTATCTTTGTTTGAAAAAAAAGGAGAGTTCAACATTTGTATTAAAATTCTCATTTTGTAAAATTTTCTGAAAAGATCTTGGACTTTAGTCCTACTTGCAAGGTTTCCCAAGCAAATAAAACCCCTTTTTGGGAACTTAAATCAATATTGTTTGGGTAACTAAATATTTTTCTCACCTTCGATTTCGCTCTAGATGTTTGTGACTTCCTATGACAACAAGAAATCTCTGGCGCCCTTTTTCCTACTTCATGTTAGTACGCCCTTGCGACAAACCAAATATTATCGATGATTTTAATTTAATCACAACTCATATGATCAATTAAACACGGCCAGTTTTCGATTCATCAGATCATACATTCACGAGCTAACAATTTGCTGAGCTTACAAATGAGTATCGGATTTAAAAAATGCTTAAAATACGACGTTTAAGTTATTCAACAAAAATAATTCGGAACCTAACAAAAATTGTTTTTCCCAATTACGTTTCGAATTTGAATTCTTGAATAAAATTTTGTAGAAACAATATGTTTTGAATACCAAATCAAACATTCGTGAATATCCAAAAGCCTTTTGGACGTTTCTAAATGGAAAAAGGCATAGGTACTTATGGTATTCCCGAAAACATGGAATGTGCATTATTTGCAAGATTTTTTGAGTCCGGTTACGTTTATCATAATCAATTAAACAGCAGCACCATTTCAGCCAATATAACCGATTCAAACACTAACTAAGGCTACTTAAATATGTCAGAAATTGACGTCTGATAGTATATTACCCATAAAATCCGGTTTAAGTTTTGGTCCTGATGGTATACCATCTGATTTACTTAAGAACTCTTACTCAACTTTATCGTTTCCTCTAAAATTGATATTTAATGAATCAATGTCTACAGGAATATTCTTAAATCAATGGAACATTGCTTACATAGTTTAAATTCATAAAGCTTCATAAGGTTCAAAAAAAGACATTCAAAATTACAAAAGTACCTCAAAGTTATTTTGATTTTAAAGAACAAAAATTTCTGTACTATCATGTCCTTATGTCTGGTAGATCATATTCTATAAATTTTATTTCATTTACCAAGTTCCTTTTCGACTCCCTTGAATCAATATGCCAAGTGGATGTAATCTTAACAGATTTAAATAAAGCCTTAGACACTTTCTCTTAGATAAAATAAAGCTTTTCGGAATACATTATTCTTTATTTGAAAGAATAATAAAAGTAAGTCAGAAAACAAATAGTTAGGTATTAAATTACTTCTTTTCAAGGCCAATTGATGTTCTATCTGGTTTTCCGCAATTAAGCCACATAGGCCCATTACTTTTCCAACATCCTTCAAAGTGTTAAATGCTTAATGTACGCAGATGTTAAGGTTTTTAAGCGTGTTAGTATTTTGGATGAGTTCCTCCATCCTGTGCAGTTTCAATATCTATTCAATCTCCAACTTTTTACTTGCTACTCTATTATCTACAAGTACTCTTCAGGGCAAGTATTGGTTTCGTGCAGAAAAAAAATCGAGGTTTTAATCAAACATGACATTACGATAGAGAAGCCCAAAAAAGTGGTTTTCGCCATACCGTCCGTCGGTCTGTCTGTGCGGATGTGCGTATGTGCGGATGTGCGGATGTGCGGATGTGCGTGCGTCTGTGCGCTTTTTCACGTCATGCTTCAGTCTAAACGGCTTGACGGATTTTCTTCAAACTTGATATATAGCAGTTTCAAGAAAAACGGTTGTCGAGATTTTTTTTATTTCGTCTTAGCCCGGCTCAAACTTGTACCTTTCAAGTAACGGTTTTTTTCAATTTGTATTTTCTCGAAAACGGCTCTAACGATTTTGATTAAACTTAAAATTTAGCTAACTTTAAGCATTTCTAACAAAACTGCGTTTTTTGTTTTTGGCTCAAATGGTCGTAACGAAAATCAGGTTTTAACGGCTTTTTTCAAATAGCCATAAGTTCACAACGGCTTGATTGAATCAACTCAAATTTTGTTTGACATAGTTTTTCATAGTGGTCTCAGCGTTGCCGCTGGAAAGAAAATTAACGTGCCACATTTTCTAATAGAGCGTGCCACTACCGTGCCAAAATGGAAAAACTACAATTTTTCAAGAATTAAAAAAAAACTATATACTAAATTTTTTTGGTATTTTGTTATACAAAAAAATTAAAATATTCACATTTATTCATGTTATATGTTATATGTAAAGAAAAAATAAAATAAGTAACTCCTTCAAATCAATTTTTCCAAACTTTTGAATGTTGTCATAACTTAATATAAAAAATAGGAACTTTATACAAAAATAATAATAAATTCAACAAATAGGTACTAACTATCATATTAAAAAAAGTGTGCCATATCGAAATTTTTCGTGCCACCGTGCAATGGGGAAATTGCCAAAAAAGCACGATTGTGCCACTTCGGCAACGCTTGTGTTCTATAGGATGGTGTAGTAAATTTTTCACTGAAACCTTTCTAAACGTTGGCTTCCATACAACGAGCCGTTGAGTTTAAGCCAACTTTTTTTGGTTTTTTCTAATTTTCTCGAAAATGGCTCTAACGATTTTGATTAAACTTTGTGTGTTATATTCTTTTACTGTTTTTAAGAGAACTGCGTTTTTAGTTTTTGGCTAAAAATGCAAATAACGGAGATCTGCTCTTAACGACTTTTTTTCAAATGGCCATTAGTTCGCAACGGCTTGATTGAATTGACTCAAACTTCGTTTGGCATCGTTTTTTATAGCGTTCTATAGGATGGCTTTGTACATTTTTCAGTAAAGCCTTTCTAAATGGTAGCTCCCATACATCGAGCCGTTCAGTTTTAGCCAACTTTTTCAGGTTTTCTAATTTGCTCAAAAATGGCTCTAACGATTTTGATTAAATTTGGTATAATATATTCTTTTAGTGTTCTTAAGAGAACTGCGTTTTTAGTTTTTGACAAAAAATGCTAATAACGGAGATCTGATTTAAACGTCTTTTTTCAAATGGCCATTATTTGTCAACGGTTGTATCGAATTCAAACAAACTTTGTTTGGTATAGTTCCTTACAGCTTCCTATCAGATGGCATTGATTTTTTTTCAGTTTCTCTTTTTTAAATGGTGGCTCCTATACAAAGAACCACTAGATTTTGGCTAATTTTTTAATCTTTTCTAATTTACTCAAAAAAGCTAAATAGCCACATATTTAAAATATATGTGTGCGCTAAACAATAATTTCTAAAATAAATTATAACCTTTGCGAACAGGTAACAAATAAATACCTATCTTAGTCGAAAAACCAATCGTATGTCGCTTTAAATTCCACAAACTGACATTTAACCTTCGAAATGACTTCACGCTCGTCAATATGGAATGTTTCACCGGACTTTATTATATTTCATTACTCTTAGAATGCTCTACTGTGTTAATTACATTTTTTTAAACAATTTGCTAATAGCTTTCTTAGGCATGTTACGTATATGCATAACGGAAAGACCTAACGACCTTCACATTGTCCAAACGTAACAACATTTCTTATATTTTATCATAAACTGGTGTTAATGCACCAAAAACAATATGAATGTCGATAGTAGCTGCAGCTATATATGTAGGTATGCTGGCTGTGGCTGTCAGTGTCAGTCATTCATAATGCCTGTAGGCCATAGAAAAAAACAACGGTTTGTTTCCGCACACACACTTCCCTTCAAAGTGGAAACCTCAACGTAACATTGCTTGATGTGTCTAATGTTTTGAGTCACTTTAGCTTTGAAAACCACTTAATTAGCCAACAATAATAGCAAACAAAAACAACCTGCACTCCATTTTGAAAAGAAATTCCTTGGCAAACCCAAGTTTTTCAGAAGGTATGGGCATGGGTACTACCAAGTACACCCTTTTCAAAAGCTCAATATTCGCTCAACAATCGGGTTGACAACGCTACAGAAGGCCGCCATACCACCACCGGTCCGCGCCCGCTCGATTCCAACATACAACCATGATGTAAATTGTTTCTTTTCTAAATCCGATTCGATTAAGCCAGCTAGTGGCAGCACCAGTAAAATTATGGGAATGTTGGTTATTTTATGGCACACTAACGGTATTTAGCGGAGATTAAAAATCCGCCATTGAATTGACAATTGATAAACGGTACCGTGTGACGGCAAAGTCAATTATAATTTCAAAATTTTTTATTACCTTTTGATTGCTGTAAATCAAATCGAACGGCTTTCGCTGAGGCACTGAAGCGGCTGGCGCGGCGCGGCTGCCTAGTTTAGTGGTTTTGCGGTGTTGTGGGGGACATATTGCTGAACGTGTCTTATTATGATAAAAGCGCCAGTAAATCGCGATCCAACCACACCCATCCACTCGAATGTGTAAAATCTTGATAGTCGATAATTCGCAAGTTATCGCCCTCGTTGTTATGTCAGTGACAATGGTTTCTGTCGCTGTTTGTTATGTCAATCATAGCTTATGTCTCTATGACAATATGTCTTTTTACAACAATGTTACATTGCTAATGCCGAGAATTGCATGTCGTATTATGTTGGTGAATGGTTTTTGTCATACCTATTGTTTCCGGCATTTCTGGTCTCCATTTAATTTATAAGTTATATTTATACTTATACTACCTTTATTATCCTTATATTACAATCTTTTGATTTGCTTTTTTCAAATACGTTAATGGGTTAAGATTTCTTTGAGACTTTGATTTTTGATGATCTAAGGGCATTAATTTCATGTGTGTATACTGTAAACAGAATAGCTGGTTTGCTTGGGTATATTTATATGTATAGGTCTTCAACTTTTCTATCTTTATATAGCTCCCGATTGGGAATGGTTAAGTCCAGTTAGCTCTATTTAAACTCGCCTTAGGTTAAAAAGGGAATGTATATGGTAGTTTGAGCCAACTTCAAAACCCATTGAAAACCTATTAATGGAATCTTAATGCAAGCAGTGTAAACAAAGCAAAGTATTTCGATACATAAAGATAAAAGGAAATGTCAAAAACGGCTCCCTGAAATAACTCCGCAAACCAGAAGAAATAACAAAAAAAAAAAAAAAAATGAAATAACTTAACAACAATTTGTATGAGAATGGGGAGTTATTTCATGCTTTTTGAGGCTTATTTCATTTTTAATTTGGGGAGTTATTTTATGATGTGGTAGGGCGTAGGGGCAGGGAATTGGCGTCGGAGTGGACGGTGAGATCGGCGCCGATTGGGGCACAAGGGAACGTCGCGCCGACAGCACCGTCCACGCCGACGCCCCGGCCTCGCCGACCGAATCGCCCGCGACGCCGCCACCACCCTGCCATCCGCCGCACCGTACGAAATGGCTGGGCTGCCCCCTGCCCCCGGTCGCCTCCGACCAAACCGTTGAAATGTTTCTATGTTTGATATAATTTTTCAAAACTTAAATTTTTTTTGAGGCTTATTTCATTATTTTTTGGGAACTTGTTTCATGCTTTTTTGGGGATTTATTTCATTTTCGAATTTGGTACTTAATTTCATAATGCAATAAATCCCCCATTTGGGGGTTGGGAGTTATTTCACGGAGCCGTCATAAACATAAATGCAAGAATGAACATTTTCATCTTTATTGTTAGGTCTTTGATCTACACTCATACTCTCTTCATCATGTCCACCCGAATTTGACTTGCTAAACTTCTTAGCAGGAGTGTTGAGCACGGACCGACTTCTCTGTGATTGGGTCTCAGATAAACCGAATAAACACGCCACGAACGGCGCGGCGGCGAATACGTTTTAATTAAGTGAAGTGATGGCGGCACCAACATTCATCAGGGTAAGACTCCCCAATGAGCTGCTTCGAAATATTTGGAGCATATATTATTGCCCAACGGAAGTTCTCGCATCCCAGAAGTAGGTAATTGACTCTGGACCTTCTAGCTCCTTTTTCTCAAAGACAATAGCATACCAAACTATCAACTGCCTCGGATATGGACAACCCTACAGCAAACGAAACAAAAACAACGAATTTTGGTTCCGTAAGTATAATGTCGAGAGTGTCAGTCACAGGCCCTGATTGGAGCTGTTGTGCCAAGTATTTATTTTTATTTTTAATAGAATGTCCGGGCCTTAAATAAGCCATGTACAGCCGGACAATTAGTGAAAGCCCTAAATAGAATCAAAGCTGACATTACATCCATCCAGTGCGATGGTATGGCAAAGGCACAAGGACTATGAAAAACTGTGATATCTATTACTGTAACTGCTGCAGGTCAAGAAAATTTGGGGAGTTATTTTGATGTGTATGTCTAAATTTGCTCTAAGATAACTCGAGGATATGATATAAGAGAATTTTTAATATACTAATGTACTCGTATATATCTTATGTACTTATTTACAAACCCTCAAAGTTGAACAAAATATTATTCAAGTGGCGAATCATGTTTCCAAAAAATTTTAGGAAGTCTTTTTCCGAAGTTACTTACAATAAATTTTGTTCCTTTATGTACAATTTTGTTGGTCTGTTTTTGAGTATTTAAAATTGAAACAAAATTAATAAGAGAAGCTTTCTATAAGAAGCCTCAAACATTGGTACTAAAAAAAATGCTTTGATGAAAACTTTTTTGCGATCCCCAAAGTTATGTTCGAATTTGTCTCACTGAATTTGTTTTAAAAAAAAACTTGGTTTTGACAGTGGTAGATATATATAAAACATTAATAATACATCATTTTTAGATAAAATGTGTATTTTTGTTTTAAAAGTAAAATAAAATTTATAAATTGCCCCATATGTGAGAAATTCGACTTTTTGATACAAATTAGATTTTGAAAAGGCTTCGAGATCGGTTTAGGAGATGCATAAAATCTTCCGCTTTCAACTGGAGAAAAGCAGCCGTCAATTGAAACATCGGAGTACTGAACACACTTTTGACCCATGTATACAACGTATACGTTGGTCCAAAATTACAATCAGATTGGGATGGACCATACGAGGTTCGACGGAGGATCTCTGACGTTATTCACCGCATTCATAACGGGAAAAAATTGTTCATTTCAACAGATTAAAAAGACTACTTTCAGCTTGCATTAAGCAAAAAGAGGGGGGGCAATGTAACGAAATGCAACAACATCCAGCAGCCGAAACAAACAAACAAACAGTTCTACAAGATTTGGCACTTGTTTTTGACAGCTATATTTACAATTAGAAAAGAGACAGGTCAAGTAATTTTTGTTCTTTTTTATCAATAAAGTTTTTTCGATTAATTTGTAAAAATCTATGGTTTTTTCTGAATACTTGTGTTTGGCTTTTATTTTTTAAAATTGTTAAAACAATATGTGTATCACTTGTTTTCTGGTGAAAATTGACCCGAAAGTCAAAAAATTAACATGGTCAGGAAAAATGGAACAGGCTAAAAATAATGAATATTTTAAAACTGGGACAAGATATCAAATTAATTTAAACGCAGTTACATTAATTATTTCTTCTAAAATCAAAGTTCTAAACGAAGTTTCTATCATTATCACTAACTGCGCAATTATCGTTAACGGGGGTCAGGTTACACCAAAGTAAGCCTTTTCTTAAATCCTAAAAGAATGATATCAAAATTGGAGATAGGCCATTGCCGTAGAACAATTTTTTTTCCTAAGATATACCATAAAATCATTCCCTAAAATATTGCTTACAAATTAGGGGACATCCTGTATATGTATTAAAAAAACTACGACTTACCGTTATACATCTTAAGTATTCACCTTTAAAATGTTTATTCACACATTAAGTGACTATTAAGGATACCCAAAGCACATATCCTTTATTTATCATGATGTTTATAGGATCACATTATTGCCATCATTACGGTTACCTATATAAAACCAATTCATGCTATTTTTTGATCCTACCTACACTCAATATGTGTGCGCAAACACCAAACAAAGCCAAAAACCTCTATAACATTTAATAAAAATCGATTCGAGGTATTTACCTTTATCTATCTTTCCATCTATCTATCTATCTATCTATCTATCTACTCCCGTATAGATATAACCATATGATCAGCAGCCTAAATTGTATCTTCAATGCGAAATACGAACGTGATAGAAATATTCCAACAATTCAACTTATGAAAAGCTAATCATCATGCCATGCTGATGTTCCACAACAGAGAACATTAACAAACAATACCTCTGTGCGAGCTACCCCATGTTCTATATGATGATAGATACGAATACGAGAAGAGCACACCAACACAATCCCATTAAATTTTTGCCAACCCGTCTTGGATTTGGATATACTCGTACCTATGTACATATGAATGAAAGACAATAAAAGGCCAAACGGGAAGTGGAGCCATCATCCGGCATTATGCATAAATTATTTCAAAATGTCAGATGAGGACTTTAGTGCCTTCCTTTTGGATTAACAAGAGTGCCTGAATAGGACCGTCGACGAATACATATGTCAAATGTGCCTGCTGGATGGCAAACATTTAAGTATGTTGTAGGTATGCGAAGAGGCTTCTGGCTGTTCTCATTTTAAGCTAAATAATTTGATAAAATTTTGTGTGTCTGTGCCGACGTGGACGACTGCTATGAGAGACGAGAGCTTTGTGCCAGGAGCAGTAACATCAGCCTGCGAAATAATTCATCCCCGCCTCTACCGCCAACGACAACTAGAACAATCATTCAGACATTCTGGCGCCATGAAATCAGATTTCATTATCATAAATGGAGCATTCGTGTGCGGTTGAGATGAAAATCCCAGACTCTTGGCTTTTTTTATGCGAATTTAGACGATGCTGATGATGTGTCCCTGTTTGGCTGCGTTTGTGCTACCGTGCTACGCAATACGAATACAGGATTCTAAGGAACACAGTTTATAATCATCTCATTACGAAAGTCGTCGAAATCTCCTCCGTTGGTTTTTTGTTTTTTGTTTTTTTGTAATATGAATCGTGGCATGAAGCAAAAGCGATGAGCACGAGCACGACTGTCAAAGTTGTGATGTTTTGAATCGCAGTATACGCGAAATACTGGCACAAACGTAAAACCCATTTAAAGATAGCTAAAAAGTTAGATATATTTATGACTGTTTAAAGTATTAGGTATTCAGAGGCGTGTTCCACGAATTGACTCGTATCTTTTATGGATTTCGCCATTTCAAGAGAAGCACTTGGGATTGTCATTATACTTTACTAATACAACACAATTAAACCAAATATCATACGAAGATTTGAGTTTATTTTTCAACTTTTTTTGGTACTAGATTTTCAAGATACCAATTCACAGGAAACATTGTCGTTTAGAGAAAAAATTCACCAAAAAGACCTGGAAGAAGTTTGGCTAGCGATATCTAAACCTTAGTCTAACAAGGGCTGTGTGAAGTTGGCACCCCACTTGTGAATTTTTTAAATCGAAATTGATGCAGTTCGTTTGCCCATCGTTAGCCCACGTTTGCCCACCAAAAATGTTCGTTTGCCCGCACCCTTATTTTCGAAAATAATCAAAATTCAAAATGTTGGTTGCAAGACAAAAATAAATAAAATGCACGACTGGGTCGCACGTACTTGCTCTGTGAGTGCAATAGTACGATCAAAACACAGTTTTCGAGCAATATGAAAAACTCATGTTTGAAAAAATGGGAAAAACTACCTACAAAATTTTGTTTAAAACTGGAAAACCCGATATACAGGAGCTTGCGATAAGAAATCTTTTAATATTTAATATTTAGATGTCATCTTTTGGGTGCTATAAATGATATAAATGTCCGCTTATGGCCAAATTATTAAAATTGTACAATTTTCCGTTATCACCATTTGTAGCCAAAAACTTAAATACAAAGTTTAATAAAAATCGGTAGAACCTTTTTTGAGTAAATTAGAAAAAACTACATATGTAAACTGGCCAAAACCTAGTGGCTTTTTGTATGGGAGCCACCATTTGAAAAAGAGTAACTGAAAAAAATGCAATGCCATCTGATAGAGAATGGCAAGGAACTATACCAAACAAAGTTTGATTGAATTCGATACAACCGTTAATAACTTAAGGCCATTTGAAAAAAAAGACGTTAAGACCAGATCTCCGTTATTTGCATTTTTTGATAAAAACTAAAACGCAGGGGTGGAATCATAAGGTGATAGTTGATAGTTGATAGTCACCATCGCGAATTTGGTATCATGTAAGGTGATAATCACCGTGATTGTCACCTTTTTGCGATGAAATTTGAGTGACACCTATTTAGGTGTCACATCCATACATTTTTGATGTCTGAGATGTAGTTTGACAGCAACGATTTTAAAGAAAATAAAAGTGAAAAGTGAAGAAAGTTATTAAGTGTTATTTTTTACAAATTAAAGTAAATATATTTATCTTATATATAAAATTCTCGTGTCACAATTTTCGTTCCCATACTCCTCCGAAACGGCTTGACCGATTCTCATGAAATTTTGTGAGCATATTGAGTAGGTCTGAGAATCGCCCAACATCTATTTTTCATCCCCCTAAATGTTAAGGGTAGTCCACCCCTAAATTTTTTTTCTTATTTTTTAGACAAAATTTTATTTTTTATTTTTACTTGCTCAATAGGGCAAGTATTGGTTTCGTGCAGAAAAAAAATCGAGGTTTTAATCAAACATGACATTACGATGATAGAGAAGCCCAAAAAAGTGGTTTTCGCCATACCGTCCGTCGGTCTGTCTGTGCGTCTGTGCGGATGTGCGCTTTTTCACGTCATGCTACAGCCTAAACCGCTTGACGGATTTTCTTCAAACTTGATATATAGTAGTTTGAAGAAAAACGGTTGTCGAGGTTTTTTTTATTTCGTTTTAGCCCGGCTCAAACTGGTACCTTTCAAGTAACGGTTTTTTTCAATTTGAATTTTCTCGAAAACGGCTCTAACGATTTTGATTAAACTCAAAATTTAGCTTACTTTAAGCATTTTTAACAAAACTGCGTTTTTCGTTTTTGGCTCAAATAGTCGTAACGAAAATCAGGTTTTAACGGCTTTTTTTCAAATAGCCATAAGTTCACAACGGCTTCATTGAATCATCAAATAAGTTGTCAACGGTTGCATCTAATTCACTCAAACTTTGTTTGGTATAGTTTCTTTCCGCTTCTTTTCAGATGGCATTGATTTTTTTGCATTTTCTTTTTTTTAAATGGTGGCTCCTATACAAAGAGCCATTAGATTTTGGTCAATTTTTTCGTTTTTTCTAATTTACTCAAAAAAGGTTCTCCCGATTTTTATGAAACTTTGTATGTTACATTATATAGAATACTTCAAAAAAACTGCATTTTTAGTTTTTTGCTACCCATGACAATAGCGGAAATTGGTAATATCAGTTTTATTAATTTGGCCATAAGCGGAAATTTATATCACCCAAAAGACGACATCTAAATTTGATATACTAAAGGTTACTTAACGTTAGCTCCCGTATATCGAGTCTTCCAGTTTTAGCGTTTAGAGTTGTTCTTATTGATCGAAAAGTTTGTTTTCGTCGAAGTATTGCACCCACAGAGCAAGTACGTGCGACCCAGTCGTGCATTTTATTTTATGATACAACATACAAAAATACATACAATCCTAAATTTTCACCCTACCACGATCAACCCTTATTTTTTAATAGCCATTTTAGTAATTTAATCATTTTTCATTTCCGGTCGATAACTGATCAATAGTCATTTAATTAGTTATCCCCGCCAGATGTCTACAGGTGTCACTTCTGACCCAGTAAACAGCACGGAGTAGGGATGAGAACGAAGCCGGTCTCCTGTTTTGAGTGCGAAAAAAATACACTAAAAGCTCACTTAGTAAATCTGAAGTCATTTTTTTGAAATATAAATCAGTCTTTATTTTATACTATGTATGTATGTATGTATATTAATTTTTTGATTTTTGATTTTAAGTCAAATAAACGTTAAATACAAAAACAAAGTATGTGCATACATAAATGTCGATTTTGGTTTATCGTTTTGTATTTTAAATTTGCTATAGATTTCATTTATATGAAGTACCACATACGTATATGTACATATGTAGGTATTCCAAAAATATTTACTTCGAAAAGCTTTTTCAAGGAAACACTTTTTGATAGGAAAAGATGGTAGATGGTGGAAGATGGAACATGGTAGATGGTAGAAGATGGTAGGCGGTAGAAGATGGAAGACGGAAGAAGATGGTAGATGATAGAAGGTGGTATATGGTGAATGGTAGAAGATAGTAGATGGTGAAATATGGTAGAAGATATTAGAAGATAGTTAGCAGAAAAAGATTCTAGATGGTAGAAGATTCAAGATGTTAGAAGATGGTTGATGGAAGAAGGTGGTAAATGTTAGAAGATGGTAGATGGTAGAAGATGGTAGAAGACGGTAGATGGTAGATGGTAGAAGATGGTTAATTGTAAATTATGGTTGATGGGGATAAATGTTAGTAGACGGTAGATGGTAGAAGATGGTAGATGGTGAAAGATGGTAGAAGATAGTTAGTAGTGTAAGATGGTAGTTTTTAGAAGATGGTAGAAGATGGTAGATGGTGGAAGATGGAACATGGTAGATGGTAGAAGATGGTAGACGGTAGAAGATGGAAGACGGAAGAAGATGGTAGACGGTAGAAGATGGTAGATGATAGAAGGTGGTATATGGTGAATGGTAGAAGATAGTAGATGGTGAAATATGGTAGAAGATGGTAGAAGATAGTTAGCAGAAAAAGATTCTAGATGGTAGAAGATTCAAGATGTTAGAAGATGTTTGATGGAAGAAGGTGGTAAATGGTAGAAGATGGTAGATGGTAGAAGATGGTAGAAGACGGTAGATGGTAGAAGATGGTTAATTGTAAATTATGGTAGATGGGAATAAATGTTAGTAGACGGTAGATGGTAGAAGATGGTAGATGGTGAAAGATGGTAGAAAATGGTAGAAGATAGTTAGTAGTATAAGATGGTAGTTTTTAGAAGATGGTAAAAGGTGGTAGAAGATGGTAGAAGATAGTTAGCAGAAAAAGATGGTAGTTGGTAGAAGGTGGTAAATGGTTGACGATGGTAGAAGATGGTAGAAGACTATAATTTTGTATGATAACCAACCCTCAACCTCCCAACCACCACCGCAACGACCCAACCAATCACACACAATTGTTGATGAAATGGGCTAAAAGAAAAAAAGTTGTATCCGGTTTTAAAACATCTTATTGTTCTTGATAGGTTTAACGTACTTCAATGCTTGAGTGGTGCTTTTTTGAACTAGTTATAAACAGGTATATATAATACACTCGGGCGTATTTAAAATAAACTATCTATCATCGTTTATATCACCGCGATATCTGCTCGGAAGGGCAGAACAACGTCTGCCGGGACAGCTAGTTAAAATATAAAAAAATAAGTGAAGTGCGATGTTTACCTCATTAGAACTATTCTCTATCGAAAACGAAAGAAATGAGGAAAATAATTATTCTTATGTTCGACTTGTGAGAACAAATCTGAGGATGAAGTCAAACATTTTGGAACTGCCGAACCCAATGTAAAAATTAATTCATAAGATTTCCCTTATAATTGCTAACAAAAATTATTGCATATTTAAGATTTTTGAAAACTTTCCGCCTAACAAAAGAGGCATTTGTGTATGTCTTGAGATTGCTCGATCTACCAAGTGGAACAAGATCAACATAGCTATATACCACCTATTTTACAACTGGCGGCAACATAGAATCTTCTTGGTGGGGGTGGTTACCAAAGACAAGTTGGAGCTGATTGGACTGCGCCGATGGGTCAAAGTACTGTGGCTACAATCACTGGTAAAGTTATTAAAAAAATGCAGTCGGTTCTTTGTCCCATGATGATGAAATTCGAGCCCATGGAGTCAACAAAGGAATATTTTTACGAAAAGTATAAAATTCCTGGAGGTAGGTGTTTCATTGTTAATGACTAAACGTTTTTATTATTCGGCTTTTCCATTTTGCAGTTATATATGTTGCATTGATGGAAGTCATGTTATGATTCTTCGGCCAACAGAGAATGAAAACATGTTTTTTAATCGGAAAGGAAGGCATAGCCTTAATGCAATGTTTGTAAGTTAACTACAAAATAAGATTTTGCTTGGTTATTAATAAAATATCCTAGATATGCGATAAAAATGCCAAAATTAGGGCTGTGAATGCTAGATATGGTGGAAGCGCTCACGACAGCTTTGTTTGGAACCAAAGTCATGAAAGACAGGCCCTTGAACAAAATTATTTAACAGATGGAAGATCAGCATGGCTACTTGGTAACACTAATAACATATATACTTAATTTAATATAGTTATTTAAAAGATGCATTGTAACTTCTCTTTTAAGGTGACAGCGGTTACCCACTAGAACCTTTCCTTATGAAACCTTACAAGAACGCCACTGAACATTCCCGTGAAATGCACTTCAACTTTGTTCATTCGCAGGCAAGAAGCATCGTAGAACGAAGCATCGGTCGATTAAAAAGTATGAATAAGTTTTATTTTGTATAAATACCTAGCCAACATTAAACAACTTACTTTTTGCAGCTCGTTGGCCAATTATTATGGAAGAAAGGAAGTGCAGGTACAGTCCGCTTAGAGTTGTGGAGATAATCAACGCATGTTCTGCATTGCACAACATATGCTGCGTACGCAATGTTCCTCATCCAGAACCAGAACAACAACTTGCTTCAAATGTGAACGATAATCATCAAGCCCTAGAGTTCCTAGATAACTCTCCACCTGGTTTAGTAGCGAAGAGGATCCGGGACATAATAATTAGAGATGATTTATATACAATTTAAAACAGAAATAAAAAATAACAAAATTTATTCATAGCTTTGTTATTCTTATTATTATAACATAATAATAACAAGTAGATAAACATATACAATAAACAAGAAACAAAAATAAATACTACTTTATTCTAAAACTTATTATTTTAATCTATTTCAGTCTTATTTAACAATTATTGTTATTTTTATTTCGAATTAATCGCCATTGACTTCAGCTCATTTGCTATCATGGCAACTTCCAACTTCTTTTTCCTAAGCTCCAGCTCATCTTTCTTTAAATTGGTTGTAGCTTCCAGTTCTTTTTTTTTTAATGCACACATTTCCTTTAGTGTATCGCGGATCTCTGATGGCTGGGTGCTGTATGAATAGGGTAGACCCTGATTGGTATCAACATGGCGATGCCCAGCGTTGCAACTGTCTCATACGCATCAATTGTGCTTATTTTACCTCCAAGTGGTAGCCATCGGGTACTGGTCTTGTCCACCCGGACTTGACTTGCTGAACTTATAAGCGCGAGTGTTGATCACAGAAAAATAGCAACACTATAATTGCCCTGCCATAAAGCTCCTCTGTTTCTCTTGTTGGGTAGCAGTTTATTCTGTACGAACCCCTCAGAAAGCAAGCGAGCGGCGGATGAGCTTCCAATTAAGTGAACCAACGGCGACGCTTACAGAAAATATGGTAGGCACCCCATTGAGCTACTTCGACATATTCGGAGCTCAGGTCTTTGGGTCCTTTCACTACTATTAGTCAGGGTAGTGAAGTAGAGAAGGTGGCGGATGAGCCCATATAGGACCAACGGTAGCTCTCACATCCCTGTAGTGGGTTACTGACTCTGGATTTCTCCAGCTCCTTTTGTCCAAGGAGAGCAGCATAGGGCCTGGTCCCCCAGGTTGGGGGTTGTGCGTCGGGGTAACTTCCCTACCACGTAAAAAAATTCTTGTTCCGAAACAACCAACTGCCTCGGATATGGATGACCCTACTGATGACGACCCTAGCAAACGAAACAAGGACAACGAATTTCGGTTCTGCACGTGGAATGTCCGGACCCTTAACAGACCACGTGCAGCCGAACAATTAGTGGAAGCCCTAGATGGTGTCAAAGCCGACATCACAGCCATCCAAGAAGTGCGATGGGATGGTGAAGGAGGATGAAAAACTGTGACATCTACTACGGCAAGTGCTACAGGACAAGGAAACAGCGGCTATTTGGGTGCGGATTTGTGATAAGAGGAAGGCTTAGGCAAGAAGTCTTGGGGTTTCGTGGCATAAGCGAACGCATTGTCACAATCCGCATTAAATCCAAATTCAGCAACATCTCGCTGATTTGCGTCCACGCCCCCACGGAGGAAAAAGATGACACGACCAAAGAAGAATTCTACGATCTTCTCGAGAAGACGTATGATGAATGCCCGAAGTACGACACTAAGTTTATTCTTGGTGACTTCAACGCCAAAATCGGAAAGGAGGGTAACTTTGGCTCGACAGTCGGAAAGCATAGCCTGCACGACAACACTTCCGGTAACGGACACAGGCTAATCGACTTTGCTGCGGGGCGAAGTGTCATCTTAGCTAGCACATACTTCCCACACCTCAATATTCACAAGGGGACCTGGCGGTCTCCTGATCAAAATACCGTCAACCAAATTGATCACATTGCGATTGATAGCAGACATGCGTCCAGTGTCATGGATGTCCGCACTTTCCGAGGGGCCAACATAGACTCGGACCACTACCTTGTTGTAGCTAAAGTGCGAATGCGGATCTCCACCAGACCGCAGAACCGAACATCCACTGTGAGAAAGTTTGATGTTGCTAAGTTACAATCGCAAGAGACCGCCACAACCTTTGCCAATCATGTCTCCTCTTATCTCTTGACAAGCCCGGCGCCTGCGCCAAACCCAGAGGCCCAGTGGCAACATTGCAAAATGGCCAACAAAACCGCTGCCACGGATGTTTTGGGTTTCATTAGGCGACCACAACGAAACACCTGGTTTGATGATGAGTGCAGGCTCGCACACTTGGCCAAAGACGAAGCCTATCATGCAGTTCTGAACGCCAGAACTAGAGCTGCCAAGAGCGCTTTCCGTGCGGTGTACCAGCAAAAGAGGAAAGAGGAACATCGGCTTTTCAGAAGAAAAAAAAGAGAACTGGAAAAACGAATGGTTGAATCTATTGAGGGGTGCTACGGCAGAAGCAATGTTCGAAAGTTCTACCAAAGGGTAAAGCATTCGTCCAAGGGTTACAAAGCCCGAGCGGAAGCATGTAGAGACGAGGGTGGGAATGTCGTTGCAGATACACAGTCGGTGCTGAGAATTTGCAAAGAACACTTCTGCAGACTGTTAAACGGCGAAGACAACCAACTAATCGCTGTCAGGCAGAATGATCCATTCGATTTGGATGATGATGAACAAAATTTCCGTCCTCCCGACCAAGAAGAAGTTCGGATAGCAATATCTAAACTAAAGTCCAACAAGGCTGCTGGAGCTGATGGCCTTACGGCTGAACTCTTCAAAGCAGCGGGAGATGACTTGGTGAGGAGCATACACCAACTCATCTGTACAATCTGGTCGGATGAAAGTATGCCTGACGAATGGAACGTCAGCATTGTGTGCCCTATCCACAAGAAAGGAGATACTCTAAGCTGCGCCAACTACAGAGGTATAAGTCTCCTAAATGTCGCCTATAAAATCTTGTCGGCCATTCTGTGTGAACGTCTGAACCCTTTCGCACGTGAACTGATTGGCCCCTATCAGTGTGGTTTCAGACCCGGTAAGTCAACCGTCGACCAAATTTTCACACTTCCGCAGATTGTGGAAAAGACCCAAGAATTCCAGATCGATACTCACCACCTCTTTATCGATTTTAAAGTCGCCTATGACAGCGTAAACAGGAACGAGCTATACAGAGCCATGTCGCTTCTTGGCATCCCTGCCAAACTCGTTCGATTGTGCAGGATGCCTATGGAGAACTCTCGCTGCTCCGTCAAGGTTGGTAAGAACACCACCGACTCATTTAATGTCGAGAAAGGCTTACGACAGGGTGACGCGCTGTCATGTAACCTCTTCAACATCATTCTTGAGGCACTCGTACGCAACTCGCATGTCAACACCAGCGGTACGATTTTTTTTAGATCCGTTCAATTACTTGGCTATGCTGATGATATTGACATTATTGGAAGAACGAAGCGCGCTGTCAGTGGAGCATTCGCAAGTATTGAAGTGGAAGCGGCTCGAATGGGTCTGGCTGTAAATGAAGATAAAACAAAGTATATGCTGTCCTCGAGTGAAGTAGATCATCACCGTAGGCTCGGACAAAACGTCACAATGGACAGATATAACTTTGAGGTTGTCAAGGACTTTGTCTATTTGGGTTCCACTATAACCTCTCAGAACAACATCAGTGAAGAGATCAGTCGAAGAATCACTCTTGCCAATCGCTGTTTCTTCGGGCTAAGAAGGCATCTTAGTAGTAAAGCCCTCTCTCAAAGGACCAAGGAGACACTATACAAGACCCTTATCATCCCAGTCCTGCTGTATGGGGCAGAAGCGTGGACACTGACACAATCGGATGAATACAGGCTGGGGTGCTTTGAGAGAAAGATTCTTCGGGTGATATTCGGGCCTGTATGTATCAATGGAGTATGGAGGAGAAGATTCAATGACGAACTGTACGGGCTATACAGCGACATTGACTTGGTTAAGAAGCTGAAAATTCAGCGGCTTAGATGGCTGGGTCATGTGGAGCGTATGGACGAAAACGCTCCTGCCCGACGAGTCTTCAATTCCAACCCGGAGGGCCGACGCAGTTCTGGAAGACCCCATCTAAGGTGGCGCGATCAAGTGGTAAACGACCTCAACCAACTTGGTGTGCGCAACTGGAGGCCACTGGCTAGGGACCGGCCTAGCTGGCGAGGATTGTTGGTTGAGGCCGTGGTCCACAATGGACTGTCTGCGCCACCTTAAGTAAGTAAGTAAGTAAGTATCGCGGATCTCAGTCAACGTTTTTTTGGCCTTAATGCAGCTTTCCACCTGACTTTTAAAAAAGGTCTCCTGCAGTTTTATCTGCTTTTCTAAATTGTCGTTGACTTCTTTTTTACGCTCTCCTCTTGAAGTCGAAGAAAACGAAACGTTGGAGATATCTTGCAGTACTTCTTCCACTGGTGTTCTTGGTGCATCAGTGAGATCGTTTAAGAGCTGCTCAATACTTGCAAGCTCATCCTCTTCATTGATATCTGTTTTAAAAAAAAAATTACAAAAATGAATGAAAAAATCAGACATCTAAATAAGTATACATACCTTTTGCACTGCTTCCAACACTGCTGCCAAAAGAAATTCCCCCCAAGACTCCGGTTACAGAAGCTTCCATCCCGCAGGCAGAAACTATGGCTTCTTCGGTTGGGTCCAAAACTTTAAAATCAAATGGACCGCCTCCAGTTTTTTTTTAATGAACCTTTGTTCTGGGCTAGCTTCTTTTTTATTTTGCATTTTCGCAGCGTCCAAATCTAATAACAATTTGAGTTTTAACATTGCTTGCAACAAAAAGCTACGATTACTACTTACTCTTTTCCACTCAGCGACAGTTTTTGATAGCGGTCCATTCGAATTTAAAGTCCTAACCAACTTCTCCCACTGCTGCTTTTGGGTAACCCGCCCACTGCTCGAAGAGGCCGTGTACGCACGAGCTAGATCGGGATGCCTTTCCATGAATGCGGAAAGCAAATTATTTTGTTCCTTGGTTGGCTGAGACCTTAATATAACAAGCAACATTGTTGAATATCATTTTTTAGTGTTTTTAAACGTACTTACATTGTTATTCGATTTATCGTCCGGTCAAAATAGACATTTCGGTTTGCGAAAATTCGCATAAAGCTGCAAATTGGTACAGACGTTGGGAACACCATTTCAAATAAACTAAGCAACATCCCCATCGATCCGACTGGTGCGTTAGAAGTTATTCAAGGTCAAAAGGTCAAATAAACGGTTTTTACAATTTTTCTTGTAAACGGTAGGTTTTATCATAAAAATACATGAGACAATGTTGTAGACCATGAAATTATCTACAAAACTTATTAATATCATTTTTTTTGTTAGAATAACCATTTCGGAGATATCGTGATTTTAAAACTTGAAGGAGTCACGTTCTATATGATATGCACTGCACATATATGCCACATGCATACATTTAGTCCAGTCGACAGGTTGGAAAAAGTGGGTGAAAGGTGGAAAAAGGACGGAAGCTAATGAAACTATCAGATATTGTTGAAGGATAGTTAATAAATATTTTACGAAGTTTTGGACCTCGAGGGCCCTATTTAAAAAGAGAAGGGGGAGGTTGAAGGTGTAACTGCAAAATGTTCGACCTTGCAACGGTTTTTCCTCAGTAACTTTTTTTCCTTACGTTCTATAGCAAAAGCATTTGGATTTTATAGTAGAACGTCAAATTTCCTACAATTTTGTTGGTACCAAAGTTGCTGTATGTTAATTCTTTACCGAGATTTAGCTCTTTGAAAAACAGGTCATTTTTCAGAATTTGCTAAAAAAAATTCCAAAAAATTCAGCTTATTTCTTCTAATAGACGAAAACTAGTGCGAGGTTTTTGTATGACGAGATTTTCATACTACGATTTGTGCTGTTTAATAGTTTCTAAAAAAATGTCGTTTGAAAATCTCGTCATACAAAAACCTCGCACTAGTTTTCGTCTATTAGAAGAAATAAGCTGAATTTTTTGGAATTTTTTCAGCAAATTCTGAAAAATTACCTGTTCTTCAAAGAGCTATATCTCGGTAAAGAATTAACATACAACAACTTTGGTACCAACAAAATTGTAGGAAATTTGATGTTCTACTACAAAATGGAAATGCTTTTGCTATAGAACGTAAGGAAAAAATCTTACTGAGAAAAAACCGTTGCAAGGTCGAACATTTTGCAGTTACCCATTCAACCTCCCCCTTCTCTTTTTCTATAAGGCCCTCGAGGGCCAAAACTTCGTAAAATATTTATTAACTATCCTTCAACAATATCTGATAGTTTCATTAGCTTCCGTTCTTTTTCCAATTTTCACCCACTTTTTCCAACCTGTCGACTGGACTAAATGTATGCATGTGGCATATATGTGCATATCATATAGAACGTGACTCCTTCAAGTTTTAAAATCACGATATCTCCGAAATGGTTATTCTAACAAAAAAATGATATTAACAAGTTTTGTAGATAATTTTATGGTTTACAACATTGTCTCATGTATTTTTATGATAAAACCTACCGTTTACGAAAAAATTGTAAAAACCGTTTATTTGACCTTTTGACCTTGAATAACTTCTAGCGCACCAGTCGGATCGATGGGGATGTTGCTTAGTTTATTTGAAATGGTGTTCCCAACGTCTGTACCAATTTGCAGCTTTATGCGAATTTTTGCAAACCTAGCACTATTTTTTTGTCTATTTTGACCGGACTATCACTTTAAGAACATAAACAAATTTTTTGAAGGCTAACTATTTAAGTATGTTCAGAAAATGTAACCCTCTGACGTCTTTTATCCTCTGATCACTTTCAGAACAGAGATTCTCAACTCTGCTGTCCGCTTGGTCAGTAATACTTTGTTTTAGACGTATTAATTTGCTTAAAACGAAACAAAATTATAAAGCACAATAGCTTTTGGACTAAGAAAAACCTATTGATTGAAAAAGACAAAGAAAAGTCGTACATAGGTACATACCCCACACAACATATCAAATAAATATTCATAAATGATCACTTAAAACATAAACTCAAATAGCTTTACGTCTTCGCGTGCGTATATACATACAAATAAATGAAAATGGATGCTTTCGCTTTACCAAATATGTCACCAAAGCTAGACAAACCCACCACAATAGAGTGGAAACCCACAAATGGTCTTAATCTAGTTACTCTTTTATTTAGGTTTAGGCCCGTTTTCCGAGATCTCAGTTCAGTGTCTGACAAAGTGAAGTACTGAGACCTTCTTTTCCTGAACTAACCTAAAATTAATACAATGACAGTACATAAATCAAAATGTCAAAATTGTAAGTGCTGCCAAATACCCACCAAAATTTGGCGATCATCTTACATGATACCAAGTATAGGTGATAATCAAAATCGACTATCACCAGAGCGACAGTCAACTATCACTTTACGTGATTCAACCCCAGATCTCTTGGAAACACCAAAAGAATATTACACACAAAGTTTAATCAAATTCGTTTTAACCATTTTTGAGCAAATTAGAAAAAACCAAAAAAAAAAAAAAAAATGGCTAAAACAGAATGGTTCATTGTATGGGAGGGGATCCACCGTTTAGAAATGCTCTACTGAAAAAATTACAATTCCATCTTATAGAACACTATAAAGAACTATGCCAAACGAAGTTTGAGTCAATTCAATCAAGCAGTTGCGTACTGATGGCCATTTAAAAGTCGTTTAAACCTGACTTTCGTTACGCCTATTTAAGCCAAAAACAAAAAAACGCAGTTTTGTTAGAAATATCTTATGTAAGTTAAATTCTGAGTTTAATCAAAATTGTAAGAGCCGTTTTTGAGCAAATTCAAAATGAAAAAACCGTTAATTGAAAGGTACCAGTTTGAGCCAGGCTAAAAAAAAAACTTCGACAATTATTTTTCTTCAAACTGCTATATATCAAGTTTGAAGAAAATCCGTTAAGCTGTTTAGGCTGTACCATGACGTGAAAAAGCGCACATCCGCACAGACGCACAGACAGACCGACGCGACGGACGGTATGGCGAAAACCACTTTTTTGGGTTTCTTTATCATCGTAATGTGATGTTTGATTAAATCCCCGATTTTGTTTTCTGCACGAAACCAATACTTGCCCTTAGAGCAAGTAAAAAGGCAAAGGATATAATGAAACAAACATTCATTTAAAGAAATTACCATTTATTAAAAAAAAAATAATAAAATTTTACTTTCATTTTCGATTGACAAAGTTGCCAAGTTTGTCAATCTAGATATATTCATATTGTCGATCGCAGATAGTTTTTTATCAGCTTTAGCTACTAAAACCTCCTCTTCCCACTAGCAACCGTTACAGGAATAGTCAATAATATTAGCAATATCATCCATACATTGCGATACAGTTCTTGTATATAAGATTTCAGACTTACGAGTTCATCACACAACGACAACATACAACATGATTGACATATATGACATATATGATTTAGATTCTACATTTAATTTCAATTGGAGATCACCACAGAGTTTGGCAAAGGTCGGGTGTTTTCGTAATCTGTTTTATATCGTACAAAAAAGACTAAGATTCCAAGTAATCATTTAACTGTTCAAATCTTTCATTGACTGAAATTAATTCAGTGTGCAAAAAACAGTTGCACAATTCAAACGCAAATTCGCTAGAGAAGTTATAGGCTGATCGCGGACAGTTCAGTTTGACCAGCTTGACGGACGCTTAACAAAAATCTAATTTCTGTTGTGGCTCTAACACTGATTCAATTTTTAGTTCTTCTGCCAATTACTTTGCAGTTAAAATGTAGCTTCTAAAGCCTATATTTTTTTCAACATTTCCGTGCATTTACGGAGATCCATGTCTGCTGATTGTAGTGATTTGCTAAAGACATTCATTTGAAAAAGTACGTCATACTAAACAACCTATGAAGCTGAAATCTCTTAAATGTTCGGATATAGTGGTAGCCTCATAAGAGACTTGAATATCAGTTTTTTGAGTTTCAAAAGCCAAAGTAATTAAAGCGTCATTGATGGCAAATTGTATAATGGACTGCTTTGATACTGCTGATCCTTGCTTCCCAACGTGTGTCACTGAGCTTTTTTATAGTATCGGCATCGCATAGTACGAGATTGTAGCTATGACACAGCCACACGGTACATAAACATTGGATTCATGTCCAAAATTCTCCTTTGAACCCCATTATTTTTACTTGCTCTATAGGGCAAGTATTGGTTTCGTGCAGAAAAAAAAATCGAGGTTTTAATCAAACATGACATTACGATGATAGAGAAGCCCAAAAAAGGGGTTTTCGCCATACCGTCCGTCGGTCTGTCTGTGCGGATGTGCGTGTGTGCGGATGTGCGTATGTGCGTCTGTGCGCTTTTTCACGTCATGCTACAGTCTAAACGGCTTGACGGATTTTCTTCAAACTTGATATATAGCAGTTTCAAGAAAAACGGTTGTCGAAATTTTTTTTATTTCGTCTTAGCCCGGCTCAAACTTGTACCTTTCAAGTAACGGTTTTTTTCAATTTGGATTTTCTTGGAAACGGCTCTAACGATTTTGATTAAACTTAAAATTTAGCTAACTTTAAGCATTTCTAACAAAACTGCGTTTTTTGTTTTTGGCTCAAATGACGACAAAACGAAAATCAGGTTTTAACGGCTTTTTTTCAAATAGCCATAAGTTCACAACGGCTTGATTGAATCAACTCAAATTTTGTTTGACATAGGTTTTCATAGTGTTCTATAAGAGTGTTTAGTAAATTTTTCACTGAAGCCTTTCTAAACGGTGGCTTCCATACAACGAGCCGTTGAGTTTTAGCCAACTTTTTTTGGTTTTTTCTAATTTTCTCGAAAATCGCTCTAACGATTTTGATTAAACTTTGTGTGTTATATTCTTTTAGTGTTTTTAAGAGAACTGCGTTTTTAGTTTTTGGCTAAAAATGCAAATAACGGAGATCTGCTCTTAACGGCTTTTTTTCAAATGGCCATAAGTTCGCAACGGCATGATTGAATTAACTCAAACTTCGTTTGGCATCGTTTTTTATAGCGTTCTATAGAATGGCTTTGTAAACTTTTCAGTGAAACCTTTCTAAATGGTAGCTCCCATACAACGAGCCGTTCAGTTTTAGCCAACTTTTTTAGGTTTTTTCTAATTTGCTCAAAAATAGATCTAACGATTTTGATTAAATTTGGTGTAATACATTCTTTTAGTGTTCTTAAGAGAACTGCGTTTTTAGTTTTTGGCAAAAAATGCTAATAAAGGAGATCTGATCTTAACATCTTTTTTTCAAATGGCCATAAGTTGTCAACGGTTGTATCGAATTCAAACAAACTTTGTTTGGTATAGTTCCTTACAGCTTCCTATCAGATGGCATTGAATTTTTTTTCAGTTCCTCTTTTTTAAATGGTGGCTCCTATACAAAGAGCCACTAGATTTTGGCCAATTTTTTCATTTTTTCTAATTTACTCAAAAAACCCTCCCCCGATTTTTATGAAACTTTGTATGTAACATACATAGAATACTTCAAACAAAACTGCATTTTTAGTTTTTGGCTAAACATGATAATAGCGGATATTGCTTTTAACAGTATTATTAATTTGGCCATAAGTGGACATTTGTATCATTTATAACACCCAAAAGATAACGTCTTAATTTTAAATCTTAAAGGTTTCTTAACGTTAGCTCCCGTATATCGGTTTTTAAAGTTTCAGTCAAATTTTTTTAGGTTTTACCAAATTTTTCAAAAATGAGTTGTTCTCATTGATCGAAAAGTTTGTTTTCATCGTACTATTGCACCCACAGAGCAAGTACGTGCGACCCAGTCGTGCATTTTATTTCCTTCCATGTTGGCATTTGAAGATACATATAAAAAGACGCTGCTTTGGGAAACCTATTATGACGAATGGAGAAGTGAAAATTGTTTTAAATGGCCTGTTTGCTCTATAGCTTCCCAAATTGGGAAGCTGTAGACTCATTTTGTCAAATTGCATTAAATTACGGAAGAAGAATAATAGATGAAGACTTTTAAGCTAAATCCAGATACTCAGTTAATTGATAGTTCTTGGCAGACGGATTTCAGCCATGCCCTTAAAATAGATAAGATTAATAAAGTCGGGGGATATGGCAAAAATTTTTCTTTTACCTTAAAACTTATAATAAAAAAGATTTTTAAATACTCAGAAGCTCAATTTCTGAAAACTTAAAAGAGGAACTGAAGTGTCACCAACTTGATAAACTTTTATTAGTTTGTATTAATTAAAATTACTTTGAATTTGATGAAGTTCCCCGTGGCGTAGTGGTTAGTGTGTCGGACGACTCCACCTCAGTTCTTTTGCCGGGGTACTGCCTCTTGCGAGGAAGTGACAAATCCTCCAAGAGTATTTAATGTCATGGAAAGTGCTTCTCTGTTAGCCGTTCGGATTCGGCGGTAAATTGTAGGTCTCTTCCATTCCTGCAGAATATCAACGCACACACAGAAATGGTTAAGAGTGTAAGTCAAAGGCCCCGGCCCCGCTTGGAGCTGTTGTGCCAACAATTTATTTATTTTTACTTTGAATTTTCGACGTTTGCTGCTGACTTTCATATTTCATATTTGTCCTCCATTGTCGGTTGCGACTTGCGATACATTGGATTTCCAAGCTAACCCCAACGTAGATTTTCTTCAGGAAATAGATTGAACATTCACTGAGGAAGCGACCAATGACACAATAACAAAGCGATCTTTTCAATTGAATCATCAAGTTGAAAGATTCCTTGGAAGACCGAAGAAAGATAGAGATAAGCAGAGTCCCAAAATTTGAAGCTGAAATATCGTGCTGCGAGAGAGAGAGATTGAAGGATCTGGTTGCCGTCCTTTGCTCCAGGAGTAGTAAAAAAAGTTGCTTCTGACCGAAAGCAGCTTTCAGAAACCAAAAGAGAGGGAGAGAGACAGAGAGAGAGAGAGGGAGAGAGATAGAGAGAGAGAGAGAGAGAGAGAGAGAGAGAGAGAGAGAGAGAGAGAGAGAGAGGGGGAGAGAGAGAGAGAGAGAGAGAGATCGAAAGACAGAAAGACAGAAAGAAATATGTAGATTTAGGTAAGAATAGCTTTATTATTATTTGTTTGGTTACATACAGTTCATCTAAGAAAGTAATAAAACCCAATTTACATAATTATGAGGATATTTTCGAAATATCCTTCCGTTAAACAAGAGCTAAGTGTTTCATACTTAAATATATAATTTACTTCCAAACGTCCTAAAAATTTTTTCTGCATCACATTTAATCTGAGAACAATGCACATCTTAAAAAAGTATAAGAGCAAAGGATACCTATATAGGTATAAAAAAAAGTTATTATCTAAAGGAGATGGCCCATTTTCCTAGGGAACCTGGGCCCAGTGAATCTAGTATCAAATGAAAGGTGATATTAAGGACATTATGTGGGTGAAATATTTTTAAAATCGTTATTTTTGTACATATCCTATATTCTGCAAATATTTCGTTTTAAGTTATTAGAAATCAAGTTTTTTGTACTTACTTTTTAAACGTCAATATCTAAAAAAGATCGGCAGTGATTCCTAATTTCATCATTTTAAATTTTATTTAAATCATTTTAAAGATTATTTATTTACCTTTAATTTGATATATAATTTAGTGCCCTTTATTAAACACAAACTTAGTTTTGAATTAACTTACAAATGGACTTTTTGGCAACACACAGTTAAATGAAAATTACCAACCAGCCATAATCATATGTGACGGAACTTATGTTTACCTCCAAAAAGTTCAAATTATAGTTTCCAAAAAGCAACATATAGTCTGCATAAATTTTAGAACTTAGTTAAACCCTTTATGACGACATGCTGTGACGGCTAAATAATAGACGTATACGGACCTTGTGCAGCAATTGATTCTGATGCAACAATTATTAAAAATCTTTTTAGAGATGAATATGGGAACATGAGGCGTTTTGTTAAAGAAAATGATGTTTTATTCTAGACAGAGGTTTCAGGGATGCTATTTCAAGCCTAGAATCCTACGGGTACAAAGCTTACATGCCTGAAACTGTTCTGGAAGGGAATAATCAGCTGACAACAGCTCAAGCTAACAAGACAAGATGTGTTACAATGGTAAGATGGGTTGTGGAAGTTGTCAATGGACGCTTTAAGAGAAATTTTAAACTATTCCGCCAAAACTTTTTTAATTTAGCAACTCGTCACTTAATGGATGATTTTAAAATTGCAGCTGCAATCCTTAATAAGTTCCATCCTCTGTTAGAAGACAATACAGATGCCAGCGTTTTACTGGAGTTGGCTTTGAGTATATTTAATACTCCTAACCATTTAGGCGATTTTGTTAAGGAAAATAACTTAAATAGAACTAGGGCAGTGTTTCGTAGAATTAACGGACACATTCCAAGCTTAAATAACTTTCCTTTGCTTGATTTGACAGAGATTCGTAAAATATCATTGGGAAATTATCAAATCAAACAAGCTCGCTCTTATTGTGGGGAACATCTTAAAAGCAATAGAAGTTATATAACAGAAGTTTGTGAAAATGTAATAAGAATCAATTCTACACATCAAAGCCTGGTTGGAAGCAATTATTTACTTAGAGGTCGCATTAAATCTCGACACATCAGTGGGAAAATATATTTTACATACATCCTTGTCAGTAATGAATCTGATGTAGCCAATAGTTGCAACGCAATAGAAGCGTACTATTGCAATTGTCTTGTAGGAATGAGAACTGTTGGTTGCTGCGCTCATGTTATGAGTATTTTGTGGTACTTAGGATTTGCTCGTCACCAACAAAATATGAACATAGTTCCAGCTTTATTTTTAAATACTATTTTAATAGACAAGTTATTACATCTACATAATTATGTGTCTTTTATAAACTTCTTATGAAATAAAAAGAAAACGGAAAGTTTTTTACATGGACTATATTTTCGAAGTATAGCATGATGCATGTTTTCTTAAATAACATCACCTAGATTGTCATCAATATAAATGTTGTTTATCGGGCTTAAAGTAAGTAATAAATAATACATGTTTTGCTAATTTTGGTTAAGAAATTATAAATAAAATGCACGACTGGATCGCACGAACTTGCTCTAATGATAAGCAATTGCTTAGTGGCTGCATATATGGATATTAAAAAAAATTTAAATAATTTCGAAAATTCTTTTATTTTTTAAATTAGTTTAAGAAATTTCTCGGAAAAACTGAGTATGCAATAAAATTTCAAAGCTATACGTCAATCTACGAAAAAAAAAATATTGAAAATCGTTGGACCGTCACGTGTGACAATCATATTTTTGTGACTTTTTCTTGTGACACCTAAATAACTGTCACAAGAAAAAGTCACAAAAATGTGATTGTCACATGCTACAATCACCTTAGCCAGACGAAAATTGTTGATCGTGACTATCACTTATCACAAATCACCTTAGCCGATTCCACCCCAGGTTACATACAGTTCATCTAAGAAAGTAATAAAACCCAACTTACATAACTATGAGGATATTTTCAAAATATCCTTCCGTTAAACAAGAGCTAAGTGTTTCATACTTAAATATATTGTTGAAAGAACCCGATAATAAATTCTATGCGAAGATTCGTTTTCAAAAATGTATTTTATTTAATTTTAAAGTCTAGTACAAATTCATTAAATGTTTTAATAATGGAATCTTTAAGACAACTGATCTTCAAAATTCTATGAAAGTCCAAAAGAAGGGAAAGGAAAAAATGAGAGAGACTGTTATTCAATGTTACATATATACAAAATTATGCGGCAAAATTTAGTGATTAAGAAAGTATATGTTTGTAAGAAGAGAAAAGAAATAATTCTATGTATGTATGAAGCAAACAGTTAATATAAAGAAATATTTATATAAGGGTTACGTAAAGGAAGCATGAATTTTTCCTATTCTTATTAATTTTCAACATCCTCCGCCGGGCTGAGTTCCAAGGGGTAGAGAAGTTGAATGTGCCTTCTTAGGATCTTGCCATCACCACACCTAATCTCACATGATCGCACTCGACCATCTCTTCCCGGAAAAACTTTCTCAATGATGGCCAATTTCCAGTGGACTCGAGGTTTTGCTTGGTCGAAGAGTAAAACCAAATCACCTTCATACAAAGCCACTGACCGCTTTGTTGTATTCGTGTGAAACAGTCGAAGTGTCTGTAGATACTCCAGCCTCCATCGTCGCGTCGGAACAACTTATTCGTAAATTTAAAACGGTTCTTCCAGAGTTCCTGAATATCTGTTCTTGTAGCTGAAGATATGTCCTTTTGCTGACTCGTGTTGAATGTGATTGACAAGAATTTATTTGGTGAAATAGGAGCTAAGTCCAGGGGGTCACTCGAAACACAAGTGATCGGTCGATCGTTAACGATTGCTTCTGCCTCGGCGAGGAACGTTCTCAGTTGCTCAAAGTTTAAGTTCGCACGTCCAATAACTACCTTGAGCGTATTTTTAATCGTTCGTATTAACCTCTCCCAGAAGCCGCCCCACCAGGGCGCTCTTTCTACAATGAAATGCCACTTTATTCGCTTTTCAGCTAAGAAGCCTTGTATGGCACCGTCGTCTACAGGGTTTTCGACTTCGTTCAACTCGATGGCAGCTCGACGAAAAGTTTTGGCGTTATCTGAAAATATGGACGATGGAACACCTCTTCTTGCGATAAAGCGCCGAAGCGCCATCAAGCATCCTTCTGTTGTCATATTTGTCACGAGCTCTAGATGCACGGCACGAACCGCTGCGCATGTTATAATCATTATATACGATTTCTGCATGTTGCCATCTATATTTGTCGTATAATATAATGGGCCTGCGAAGTCAATGCCCACGTTATCAAATGGTCTAGTCAACATGATTCTCTTCTTAGGCAATGGAGCGAAAGGTTGACTTGCTGCAGATCCAAATAGCTTCTTACAAGTAACACACCTTTTCGTGATTTTCTTGACGAGCTGACGGCTTCTAAGAATCCAAAAATGTTCTCGTACTTTCGTAAGAACAGTACCAACACCACCATGCATTGTCCTTAAGTGATAGTCCTCTACTAATAGTTTGGTAATATGAGAGTTGGGTGGGAGAATTTTTGGATGCTTGACATCAAAGGCCTCATCTGAGAGTTGTTGTCGACCACCCAATCTAAGAAAGCCTTCATCATCTAAAAAGGGACACAGCTGGGCTATTGATAACTTGCCGGGTAATAACTGTCCTTTCTGCAAAAGGTGTATTTCATTAGTAAATGCGATATTTTGTGCATACTTAACCCAGTAATCTTCAGCTGAATTCAGCTCTTCTGCCGTCGACTGTCTGCAGTTGGTCTTCGTTTTTCTGTACCAGGCCTTGAAAATTCGCTGAATGAGAACGGTTCTCCTTAATAGGTCTTTCCATGCACCAAAGTCTTCATATTTTAAAATTGGATTGTGTGGCTTCAAAATGCACTCATTGGCTTCAGACAGCAGAATGGTCTCACATTTTAAAGCAGCAACGTATGCACATGAGGAGCGGTCTCTATCATCTTGTAAGTCACTTAACCAGTCAGGTCCATTTAGCCAAATAGATGATCTTTGGAGTTTGGATCCCGAAATACCTCGGGTTATCAAATCGGCTGGATTTTCTTTTCCGCTGCAATGACCCCAATCTATCAAACGTGTTAAGGATCTTATTTCTGTCACGCGACTTTGGACGTAGGGCTTCCAGCGTTTATTCTCTCCATAAATCCAATTGAGCGCGATTTTTGAATCCGACCATAGATAAAATCTTCGCACTGTCACCTTCAAGGTTCGTCTTAGATAGGCACAAAGTCTCGCTGCAATCAAGTTCGCGGTTAGTTCAAGCTTGGGCAGAGTTAGTTCTCCGTCGTTATTTTCCTTCAACGGTGCAACTCTACTTTTGGCGCAAAGAAAAGACACCCTGCAGACTCCGTCTATGCTAACGCACTTAACATAAGCTACAGCTCCAAAAGCTTTTAAGCTTGCGTCAGCAAAAATGTGTATATCGATTTTTGATGCTATCAATGGCAGGGCTGATCTCGGAATTACCATGTCTTCCAGTTCCAGAATCCCGGAAATTGCTTCATTCCATTCTGTTAAAAGATCATTTGGAATAGTATCTGTCCAGCCTAATTTTCTCTTCCATACAGATTGAAAGAAGATCTTCAACCTTATGACCGTAGGTGCAATAATCCCCAAGGGATCATAAATTCGCGCAATCGCCTGGAGGATATTTCTTTTGGTTCCAGTGTTCGACTGAAATTGAAGGCTATGAAATGATTTTAGAGGTACTTGCCACTCGTCTGAGGAAACATGCCACAAAAGTCCTAAGACCTTCTGAAATGTGACGAGGTTTTCATCTGGCAATATTGCCCTAACTTTCTTACTGTTAGAGTTCCATTTTTGTAATGACATGGAAGCTGCTTTCATAATTTGGATAGCTTCACTGTAAATGGTTAGTCCTTCTTCTTCGGTGTTACAGCTCAAGACCAAATCATCCATATAAAAAGCTCTTTTCAAAGACATACACGTACCTGGGAATCTTTGCGTCATCTCTTCAATATGTGTTTGTATAACGGCTGTGAGCAAAAATGGACTGGAATTAACGCCGAAAGTCACGCGGGTCATTCTGAAAACTTGATATCGACGATCTTTAATTGATGAAAACCAGACGAAACGATGGGAGTCTCGGTCATTTTCAGACAAAAGGATTTGCAGAAATGCCTTTTCTATATCCGCGACGACTGCGTAAGGCCCCATTCTGAAATTAAGCAAAATCTCGTGAACGTCAGAAAGCAAATTCGTACCTGTCTCCAAAAAACTATTCAGAGATGGATGATCTTCAGTTTGAAAAGATGCATCAAACACAATTCGCATTCGTGTAGTTTTACTGTCTTCTTTGTAAACCGGATGATGTGGGAGGTAAAACGTTCGACTTGATGACTGATGTTCACTAACGGGTTCTATAATTCCATCCTTGAGCAATTTCTGAATGGCTGCATCATATTCCTGAAGTTGGTTTGGATCTGTTGAGAGTCGTCGCATCAACGAATTAAGGCGTGCAATTGCCAGCTGCTTGTTACCACAGAAACTCGAATTGTCATCCTTCCAAGGTAGTGAAGCTTGATAACGTGAACCTATTCGTTGAATGCATTTATGAGTCAAGCTTTCGGTCAAGGAAATCTTTTCTTCCTCTTCGCCTTGTATGCCAATGGCTTCAAGTGCCCACATCACTGACACCTTGTTTGTGAATTGCTCGTCTACCAAAGAAGATCCCATGGAAACAAACAACGCTGCTCGGTTGACAACTGGTTCCGACATCGAGTACATCGATCATACATCGAGTGTCTCTACAGCCTTCAATCGTTCAGCAATCCGTCTCTGTTTCCCACTTACCACATCCCAGTAATAGTCAGCCCCAATCAACATACTAAGTCCGTGCTCAACAGCTACATCTTCAACGCAGATTTTATCAGCCAGTCTAATGTTGGAAAAGCCAATACATGTTTCATCGGGAGCATCTAGAAAATCAACACAGATTTGGGGGACAACTAACGCTTCAACCTCTACTGTTCGACGATCAAATTGGCTTCTCAACCTGATTTTCACTTTACTCAATATTTGCGGAGGAGAATTGGATGATGTACCAAACGGAACGACTGTCATCTTAACTTTTCCGATTTCTATAAGATTTAGTTTCTTTTCTACGCTTTCGCAAATATATGTGGTTTGGCTGCCACCATCGATACAATACGCAGCAAAAGATTATCGCTTTGTCTCTGTCCCTCGCCAATACAACGAGCGGTTTTCAGAAAAACGTTAGAATATGCTCCATGCGAATTGCACATAAGATTCGATGACACACAATCGTCTTTCTCACTCTCTTGTTCTTGATTCGTGTTGCTTACACTTTGCACTACAGCAAGAGACGAACTTTTTTCAAATTTCGGTTCACACATCGTTGTCATGTGATTTCCCTTACACTTCTTGCATTTAATCCATTTGACACTTCTACATTTGTTGGACCGATGTCCCTTTTTAGCGCACCGAAAACATCTACCATTCTTCGCTAAAATGTCTCTTTTCTGTGCAACGGTCAAATTAGAATCACAGCTATTCGTAGAATGTGAAACAGAAAGGCAGAATACGCATTTACTGTTTTCGTTCAATGTAACTAAACTAGCAACTGTGGAAGCGGGATTACTGTTTGCTTTAATTTGATTTTGTGTGGAAGAGCTGGATACCTTGCTTCTTTCTATTGCTTCGATCTCAATTCTAAGGAACTCCATAAGCCTTTGTACGTGTCCCATTGCTGAGGTGCTGGACTCGCATAGAGAAGAACTCTTTTCGTCTACATCCTCCTTTCCATTCTCCTTTCCGTCGCTGTTATGATGTTGTTCGTCTCGGTCTCTTATTCTATGATAGCCAATTCGGAGCTCCACTGGCAAGCAACGTAAGAGAATCGACTTGAGCATGACATCGTATTGATTCGAGGGCACATTTAAGGCGGTTAGTGATCGTCTGCATGTAGTGATGGAGTTGTATAGATTTCTGAGACCTTGAATATCGTTTGACAATTGTACTGGGCGAAGCGCAACAAGCTGCTGAATATGACTATCGATTAGCCGTTCGCCATCACCGTATTGCTCTTGCAATAATGAAATGGCAGCATCGTAACAATTCTCAGATGCCGTGAAACCAGCCACAACTTTCTTCGCTGAACCTAACAGACATGATTCTAAATAGTTAAACTTCTCAGTGCCGGAAAGGGACTCATTTTCATGAATCGAGAGGCGGAATTGTTCCCAGAAGGGAAGCCAATCTTTGACATTGCCATCAAATTTTTTGAGCGCAAGCTTTGGAAGGCTTATGTGGCTTTGACTTGGCCTCGGGTTTGAAGTTCTTTCAGTACTTACTACAGTTGGGCGATATTTCTCAATCAGCCTTTTCAATCGAGTATTCAAGCGTGATAGCGTTGTAGTTGCAGAATCTTCGTACTCTGCTAATTTTGACATTTCTTGCTCGAGATCGGTCTTGATGAGGTCCTTTTCCATAACCTTACAATTGGCCATGCAAAGACTGTCGTTGACCGCGTGCAATCGTTGCAAATACATTTGCAATTCTTCTTCGACCCTGTCGAAATTTCTTTCATCGTCTACTTGTGAATCGGCGGAATTCAAGTACTCGGTAGCCGATTTAACAATTTTCGTGAGTTGACGCTCTATACGCGGCACGTGTCGCGAGTTCCATTTCAAGATTGAATTGAATTGACTCTAAAAATAAATTCGATTAGAAAACGACGAGTCCCGGGTTTCGGCACCAAATGTTGAAAGAACCGAAGACTCGTTTTCAAAAATGTATTTTATTTAATTTTAAAGTCTAGTACAAATTCATTAAATGTTTTAATAATGGAATCTTTAAGACAACTGATCTTCAAAATTCTATGAAAGTCCAAAAGAAGGGAAAGGAAAAAATGAGAGAGACTGTTATTCAATGTTACATATATACAAAATTATGCGGCAAAATTTAGTGATTAAGAAAGTATATGTTTGTAAGAAGAGAAAAGAAATAATTCTATGTATGTATGAAGCAAACAGTTAATATAAAGAAATATTTATATAAGGGTTACGTAAATGAAGCATGAATTTTTCCTATTCTTATTAATTTTCAACATATATAATTTACTTCCAAACGTCCTAAAAATTTTTTCTGCATCACATTTTGTTGGAGTTTAAGAACAGACTGACTCTTTATTTAGGATAATATAATAGTTCATGAGTATAAAGATCAGTTACAATTCGTTATGTACATAATGTAAAATAATTGGTATAAATGATATGTGATGAGAATAACCTGTGTTGCCACTTATTGTTGTTTTATTTTCAACACTCCTCCTCAACACAAATTTATCATTAAATAACTTTACAATATAATATCAAAATAGTTTTAAATTCAACTGCAACCAATTTCAAAATTAATTTAATCCCATTAAATTTGTAAAGCTATTATGTTTTTGTTTAGGAAGGTTTTTTGTCAAAACATCTGCAATCATGTTGTTCGTGCAAACGTATTTTAAATCAATCTTCTTCTGCTGGAAAATCCCACGAACGTAATGGAATTTGATGTCTATGTGCTTACTCCTTGAGTGATAGACTGGGTTTCGCACAAGTTGCTGTGCGCTGAGGTTATCACCATTGATTATCATTGGTGTTGCGTCAAGATTGAGACCCATCTCACTCAGAAGTTTTTGTATGTAGACAGCTTCTTTTGTTGCAGTACATAGTGCCATGTATTCTGCCTCGGTGCTACTCAACGCCACACAGTTTTGTTTCTTTGACTCCCAAGAGAAAACACAGCCTGCAAAGAAAAATACAAACCCGGTGAATGACTTTCTATCACTAATGTCTGCACCCCAATCGGCATCAACAAAACATTCCATTGGCTTTCCAGTTTTATGATACCTTAATTTGTAATCTATTGTTTTGCTCAAGTATCGGAGAATATGTTTTGCACCGGCTTAATGTTCTGAGTGTGGATTTTTGTTTCTCCCCGATAGCTTGCTTACAGAATGCAATATATCCGGACGAGTCGATATCGCCAGATACATTAATGATCCAATTAAACTTTGGTAAAGTCCTTCATCTATTTCCTTACAGTCTTTCGACGTACAATGCACCTGGAAACCCGGATCTAAAGGCGTAGATACATCCCGACAGTGCTCCATATGGTGCTGTTGAAGCAGTTCTTGAATGTATTGCTTTTGACACAAAGTTATGGAGCAGTTATTCCTGTCGACATCTACCTCCATTCCCAAAAAGTACTGAAGTGGGCCTTTGTCTACGACCTGAAACTCGTTAGCAATACTGGCTTTGATTTTGGTAAGCGTAGTCTCCTTAGAACAAGCAATTAAAATGTCGTCAACGTAAACTGCTAAAATATTAAATTCACTCTCGGTATTCATAACATATACACAAGGCTCACTTTCACATTGGGAAAATCCTATTTTCTTTAATGCCTTGTCAAGCCGCGAATTCCATTCGCGTCCAGATTGCTTCAAACCGTATATTGCCTTATTTAATTTCAGCACCATATTTGGACACGTTTTATCGATAAACATCTCTGGCTGTTTCATGAAAACTTCATCATGAAGCTCGCTGTTAAGGTAGGCAGTCGAAACATCCATCTGATGTATATGAAGTTGATATTCGGCAGCTATAGCGATGATCATCCTAATGGTCGCGTACCTTACAACGGGAGAGAAAGTTTCCTCGTAGTTAATGCCGTATTGTTGGCCACAGCCCTTCGCAACGAGTCTTGCCTTGAACCGATCAATTGTTCCATCTTTGTTTTGTTTTAAACTGTAAACCCATTTGCAGTTTATAGCCCTTTTATTTTTTGGCAATGTCCAGGTGTTATTTTCAATGAGAGAATCAAACTCCTTGCTCATCGCCTCGACCCACAAATCCGTATGTGCATTATCATTCACTGCATCAAACACACTCTGAGGAATCTTAATCGATTGGGCAGTGGTCACCATGTTAATTACATTGTATTGTTTCTTAGGACGTCCTGGGTTACCTGTCCGTATTAACCTTGGCCTGCCTGGACCAATTCTTGGAGCATTTGCCTCCTGTACCATTTCTTCCTGTTTAATATTCCCACTGGCTTCTAGTGTGTCTTTATCGGCGTTCGTGCTTCCCTCAGAAACTCCTCCTTCATTAGAACTCTCTGACGAGTCATTTGCGACAATACAGGGGATAGAGTCACTTGTCAACTCCTTCTCCTCAGTCTTGCTGTCTTCTATGAACACCACATCCCTAGTCACTATTATACTTCTAGTGGCTATATCATAAACTCTGTACGCCTTACAAGTTTGAGAGTATCCCATCATCAGAACATGTTTACCTCTTGCACCAAACTTTCTTTTCAGCGTTTTATTAAGTGCGATTCCCTTCGACCCAAAAACCTTTAAATGAGCCACGACAGGCTTTTGACCCGTCCATGCTTCAAATGGGGTTATATCAAGCAGTGCCCTTGTAGGTGATCGGTTTCTTAGATAAACCACTGTGCTGACAGCTTCTGCCCAAAAATGTTCTTTTAAAGCTGCATGAAGAAGCATACTCCTCGCCATTTCAACCAGCGTTCTATTAACACGTTCCGCGACACCATTTTGTTGCGGTGTGTATGGGACAGTTAACTGCCTTTTAATGCCGCAATCGGCCAGAAAATTATTAAAAGCACCATTAATGTATTCAGTGCCATTATCACTACGAAGCTCTTTGATCTTTGCACCCGTTTGGCACTCTACTTCAGCTTTGAAGTTCTTGAAAACTCCGAAGATTTCATCTTTAGTTTTTATAAAATAAGCGAAAATGTACCTCGAATAGTCGTCTACAAAAGTGACGAAGTACCTAGAGCCACCATTTGAGTACGTGTTAATAGGGCCACATACATCTGAGCCGCTTTGCGCGGCTGTCAGATTTTTTAGGAAATGGTTTCACACATATCTTACCACTTAGACAACTCGCACATTTAAAACCTTCACTATCTCCTATATGAGAAAATCGCATGCCATGAACCATATTTTTTCGGAGAATTTCATTGAGGCTTCCAAAATTTAAATGCCCGAATCTATTGTGCCACAAAATAGAACCATTTTCATTACTTTGAACATTAAGGCATGAATTGATGTTCGCATCTTCATATAGAAACAAGTTGTTCAATTTTGTTGCTTTTAAGACCACTCCACCAGTTTTATTTTTTATGTATGCACCGTCATTTTCAAAAACAACAACATTCCCATTCGATACCGCTTTACTAACTGATAAGAAATTGCTTTGTAAGTCGGGTACATAAAGAACGTCTTTGAGTGTCACCAAAGAACCGTCTGCATTTAATGTGACTTCACTTCTACCGTATGCAAAAACAGTTTTGCCGCCCGCTACTTGTATTTCTTCTTTGTACTCTTCTAACCCAGAAATCAAACTCCGATTACAGCACATATGTGCCGTTGCTCCGCTATCGACGCACCATGTATCTCGCGATAGTGTTTTTGTACTTGTAACTGCTACAATCGATAAGAAAGACGTGTGTTGTGGTCTTTCTTCTCTTTTGGGCTCTTTACACTCCGAAGCAAAATGACCTTTGCGCCCACACCTAAAACATTTAACGTTACTCTTCCGTCTTGTTGTTTTTTCTTTCGATATTTGCCCTTTGGAATGTGCTAAGTATGCTTTGCTGTCCACCAGTGTACCGCTAACCTTATCTACCCTTCGCTCCCCCTCTTCAATAATTTTATTTTTTAAAACACTGAGGCTAGGAAATGTATCTCGAATTTCAATTGCTATTACAAAATTTTCGTACGAACCTGGTAGGCTTGAAAGGAGAATAATTACCAGAAGCTCCTCTGTTATAGAAACATTAACCTTAGGGTTCCCAACCGTCCTCCATTTGGGAGGACAGTCCTCCTTTTCAACTTTTTGTCCTCCTGTCCTCCCTTTTTCAAAAATGTCCTCCAATCCAAAAATCTAAAGTTGATTTTGTATGCCACACATGCCAGCTACTGGCAAGACAGTTGCAATACACTCACATTTTCTACACACACAGACAAACTTCCAGCCAACTGGAACACATATAGGTATCTCACAATTATTAATACATGTAGTAACTTGCTTGCCGTAGCCCGTAGCTGGCATGTGTGGCGTCAAGGTAAGTCTTCTCAATGGCATGCACCTAGAACACAACCTTTTTGGCTGCATGCATTACTTTTATTTGAACAGTTTACTTTTTTGAGTGCAGATCACTAATTCAAACTTTGGCAGGAACAACTCTTTATTCACTGGGCTTCAAAACGAAAATAACAAAATTTTTAAAGCCAACTGTGACGCCCATATAATTCATAACTGCCTTAGACATTCACTTGACCAGTTGTCAACAGATGTTGAAAATATAATTTAAAGGTTTTTTCTCATTTTTCAATATCAGCAAAAAGAAGGACTGAATTAATGAATATTTATAATTTAGTGGATTATGAATTTTCGGACCTGATAAGACATATTACTACCCGTTGGTTATCCTTACTTCCTGCTGTTCAGCATTTGCTAACTATAGTTGGAAAGCAATAACGTCCTACTTTTCCAATATTGACGATTGTCCAGAATCGGTTAAGCAAATTTTGTCTAAAAACAGTCCAACCAGATCTAGTTGAAAAGTACTTGTACTTTTTAGATCATATGATCCTTTTTTCCAAGAAGCAACATTACTTCTTGAGTCTAATAGTACGACATCATTCAATTTATTTGAAGTGATGCAAAAGTAAACAAAGGCTCGAAACAAGACTGAATGACAGGTTTCTTGGGAACGACTTTCACCAGTATTTTGTTAAGATTTCTCAGACCGAAAAACTTACAATTGAACATGAATTTATGAACTTTTGTAGAAAATCTTAAAAATATATTAAAAGCAAATTTAGATTTCATACAGAAAAGGATAACTGGCTTTTTCTAATATCACCGCTTTCACTCACACTAAAAATGTTTCCTAATTTGTCTGTATTTTTTGATATATGCGAAACTTTGAATATTAAAGTTGATGTTGACTTATTGTATGAAGAAATAATTCCATTAAGAAATAATTTTAAACACATTTTCAAACAAGATTCATGGAAAGTTTTGACAAAAAGTGTAGATAAATGGGTGTTTTTACTTTCTAAAATTGAAGAAAAGAAAAATATTTTTAAAATCATGAGTTTTATTTTAAGCATTTCTACTTCTTCGGCATTTTGTGAGTTTTTTCGGTAATGAATATAAAATGGCGGGACGAAAGAAATAGAGCAGACATTGAACTTATAAGAGCAGAGCTTTTAATTACCATAAAAAATACAAAACCCTGTATTGAGTACTTTGATTCAATTAAAAATGACAAGAAATTACGTTCCAATGTTTAAAACAAACAAACATACACATTTATTAAGTAGTTATGTTTTCCAAAAATATTTTTTTTAAATGTTATCTAAAGTGTGATATCTTACTCTAAGATAGTTACGTTTATCTAAATATCTGTTACCTTACTTAGCTATATGAAAAGCTTTTATTTTTTTGTTTTTTCTATTACATTTATTTATTTTTTTATTACAACAAATGCCTTATATTATTTTTTTTATATTAATTGTTCCTTTTTTCGTTTAATATTGAATTATTTTGTTTCAATTGTTAATGTAAAAGATTTAATTTATTTTTAATACTAAGCTTTTTGAATTTTTTTAATAAAACCAAAAAACATAGTCATTTATTTTTGTTTTATCTTGGATTGCGTCCTCCTTTCATTTCGAGTAAAGTTGGGAACCCTAATTAACCTCATTAAGTTTCTCAATGATGGCAGTAAATGCATTTAGATGCTGGCTAGCATTTTCACCTTCTGACATTTTCAGCCCCAGAAGCTGTTTAAAAAGCGATACCTTTCTTGCTGGACCTTCTCGCTGATATATTTCACGGAACTTATTCCATGCTGCAGCCGAGCTCTTGCAATGCCTTATATGGTTGATTTGTGAGGCTTTGATCGAAAGCATAATACATGCCAATGCTTTTTCATCCTTTGCATCCCATGCTGCCACCGCAGCTCGAACAGCATCATCCCCTTCAACCACCTCAGGCTTCACCACCTTTCCGCAAACATAAGGCCACAGTTCTGCACAGATCAAAACGTTTTTCATCTGCACGCTCCACGAGTTATAGTTCCCCTCATCTAATTTCTCTATTTGAAAACCAGACATATCTAGTTATATAACAGAATTTTTTTTTTTTTTTTTTTTTATCTACTTTTATTGCGTTTGGGACCTGGGCCCATAACCTGTTGGAGTTTAAGAACAGACTGACTCTTTATTTAGGATAATATAATAGTTCATGAGTATAAAGATCAGTTACAATTCGTTATGTACATATGTAAAATAATTGGTATAAATGATATGTGTTTTATTTTCAACACATTTAATCTGAGAACAATGCACATCTTAAAAAAGTATAAGAGCAAAGGATACCTATATAGGTATAAAAAAAGTTATTATCTAAAGGAGATGGCCCATTTTCCTAGGTAACCTGGGCCCAGTGCGTCCACTAATGAATCTAGTATCAAATGAAAGGTGATATTAAGGACATTATGTGGGTGAAATATTTTTAAAATCGTTATTTTTGTACATATCCTATATTCTCCAATATTTCGTTTTAAGTTATTAGAAATCAAGTTTTTTGTACTTACTTTTTAAACGTCAATATCTTAAAAAGATCGGCAGTGATTCCTAATTTCATCATTTTAAATTTTATTTAAATCATTTTAAAGATTATTTATTTACCTTTAATTTGATATATAATTTAGTGCCCTTTATTAAACACAAACTTAGTTTTGAATTAACTTACAAATGGACTTTTTGGCAACACACAATTAAATGAAAATTACCAACCAGCCATAATCATATGTGACGGAACTTATGTTTACCTCCAAAAAGTTCAAATTATAGTTTCCAAAAAGCAACATATAGTCTGCATAAGTTTTAGAACTTAGTTAAACCCTTTATGACGACATGCTGTGACGGCTATATAATAGACGTATACGGACCTTATGCAGCAATTGATTCTGATGCAACAATCATTAAAAATCTTTTTAGAGATGAATATGGGAACATGAGGCGTTTTGTTAAAGAAAATGATGTTTTATCCTAGACAGAGGTTTCAGGGATGCTATTTCAAGCCTAGAATCCTACGGGTACAAAGCTTACATGCCTGAAACTGTTCTGGAAGGGAATAATCAGCTGACAACAGCTCAAGCTAACAAGACAAGATGTGTTACAAAATGGTAAGATGGGTTGTGGAAGTTGTCAATGGACGCTTTAAGAGAAATTTTAAACTATTCCGCCAAAACTTTTTTAATTTAGCAACTCGTCACTTAATGGATGATTTTAAAATTGCAGCTGCAATCCTTAATAAGTTCCATCCTCTGTTAGAAGACAATACAGATGCCAGCGTTTTACTGGAGTTGGCTTTGAGTAGATTTAATACTCCTAACCATTTAGGCGATTTTGTTAAGGAAAATAACTTAAATAGAACTAGGGCAGTGTTTCGTAGAATTAACGGACACATTCCAAGCTTAAATAACTTTCCTTTGCTTGATTTGACAGAGATTCGTAAAATATCATTGGGAAATTATCAAATCAAACAAGCTCGCTCTTATTGTGGGGAACATCTTAAAAGCAATAGAAGTTATATAACAGAAGTTTGTGAAAATGTAATAAGAATCAATTCTACACATCAAAGCCTGGTTGGAAGCAATTATTTACTTAGAGGTCGCATTAAATCTCGACAAATCAGTGGGAAAATATATTTTATGAATCTGATGTAGCCAATAGTTGTAACGCAATAGAAGCGTACTATTGCAATTGTCTTGTAGGAATGAGAACTGTTGGTTGCTGCGCTCATGTTATGAGTATTTTGTGGTACTTAGGATTTGCTCGTCACCAACAAAATATGAACATAGCTCCAGCTTTATTTTTAAATACTATTTTAATAGACAAGTTATTACATCTACATAATTATGTGTCTTTTATAAACTTCTTATGAAAATAAAAAGAAAACGGTAAGTTTTTTACATGGACTATATTTTCGAAGTATAGCATGATGCATGTTTTCTTAAATAACATCACCTAGATTGTCATCAATATAAATGTTGTTTATCGGGCTTAAAGTAAGTAATAAATAATACATGTTTTGCTAATTTTGGTTAAGAAATTATAAATAAAATGCACGACTGGATCGCACGAACTTGCTCTTATGATAAGCAATTGCTTAGTGGCTGCATATATGGATATTAAAAAAAATTTAAATAATTTCGAAAATTCTTTTATTTTTTAAATTAGTTTAAGAAATTTCTCGGAAAAACTAAGTATGCAATAAAATTTCAAAGCTATACGTCAATCTAGGAAAAAAAAATATTGAAAATCGTTGGACCAGTTTTTTTTTAAAAGGTTATTTTTGAAAAACTTTTTCAAAAAATATTTTGAATTTTATTTGAGTATGCAGATATATGGCAATCTGTAGTTTACATTTGAAAAAGAATTTTAAAAAAAATCAATGTACCCGTTTCCAACATGTTTCGAAAACCAAAAATTTTTTTGAAAAAATTATAAAAAATCAAAAAAAAAAATTTTTGAAAATTTTGAAATGCCATATTAATAAAATTATGAATGACTTCCTGTGGCCAAAATTTTATTGAAATCGAATGTATAGTTTACGAGAAAATTTGATTTGAAAATACTGGTTCTATGAGAGGTACCGTTATTAGACAAATTTTGAAAGAAAATTTTAAACCAAAAGATAGATTTTCTTGCAAAAATAGCATTCTGAAAGTTTTATCAAAATCGTTAGAGCCGTTTTTGAGAAATTCAATTTTTATCTTCAAGATTGTATGGCAGGTGCTGTTATTTTTGGACCTAGAGCAAAAATAAAAATACGTTCCGAGGGACGGCCAAATAAATCCTAAATACCAAATTTGAAACAAATCGGCCCACCCGTTCAGCCTCCAGAGGCGCGAACAGACATACAGACAGACAGACAGACAGACAGACGGACGGAATTTCCAGACCCACTTTTTTCGACTTCTCCATCATCGTAATGTCATGTGTAATTGTTATCTCAAATTTTTTTTTCTGCACGAATCCATAACTTGCCTTATAGTACCTATAATCGCAAGTAAAAATAACGCTAAACGAAAAAGTGCATAGCACATAGTGCATGTAAATATGCTTTTTAGTGTAAGTTAATTCAAAACTAAGTTTGTATTTAATAAAGGGCACTAAATTATATATCAAATTAAAGGTAAATAAATAGTCTTTAAAATGATGTTAAAAAATTAGGAATCACTGCCGATCTTTTTAAGATATTGACGTTTAAAAAGTTAGTACAAAAAACTTGATTTCTAATAACTTAAAACTAAATATTGGAGAATATAGGATATGTACAAAAATAATTTTTATTACGATGAAAAGGTGGACAAAATACCTTTCATTTGATACCAGATTTATTTCCCTATGTATCTTACATCGGAAAATATAAGCAGTTTTGACGGAAAAATAAGTGAAATTCTGCTTCTGAATTAGTCAACTTCAAGCTCAAATATCTCAAAAACCCCACGAATGATTTTAAAAATATTTCACCCACATAATGTCCTTAATATCACCTTTCATTTGATTCTAGATTCATTAGTAGACGCACTGGGCCCAAAAATGGGCCATCTCCTTTACTTTTATATCCAACATTCTAAGGACGTTTACTAAGCTCTGTATTTTCTCTTATATTCGGTATCTAACAGTGATTTAATTTTAAAGTCCTGGTCCACTATTAACATATTTTATGAATGGATGTTTATTCATTTTAATTTCTGGCTCTTAAATAAAAACACATACACCACTAAAACCAACCATACCTAACTGAAACCATAAATTCATTTATTAGTATTTCCATTTCAGCTAACCTGAATGAGTAAACTTTAACGCAAAAACGAAAACAATATAAAAACAATGCTCTAGAGAAAAATAAAAGGTCATGGCAGTATGATGTCCTGGCCAGGCCAAGCAGAATTGAAAGCGATATAAAAAAAACACTATTCGTTGAATTTTTGATAAAAAAAGAACCGCTTTATGTGCATTCCTTGCTCTCAGTGCCAAAAGTGAACGCTCAATTGACTCCATAAAACTAAGCCAGCTCTGGTTCCGAAAGCTATTTGAATTCACCATTGCATAACAGCAGGTATCTAATATAGGGCTGAATTCATAAGCATTTTCAACACCGATACTGCCATGATATACCGGCATTGACTTCCTAAAGGCAGAATTTTTGTATGCTTTGTGAAAATGATCTGAGGCGCTTTTGAAATTAAAATTCTTTTCCTTTTTCCAGCCCATTTAGTGGGCATACAAAATAAAAGCACATCTTGGTGAAGGGTATTCAATTTATTTTTCGAATGTCGGCGCCGTATCACACATAAATATTTTGTTGTACCTTTAGGTACATATTTTTTTTTGGTATATTCCCTACAGGCTAAATATTGTGTTTGATATTTAAAATTTTGTTTCACGTGTTGCAGTCTTGTATTATATACCTGCCTTATGCTTTTATTCAATCGTTTGTAAAATTATGTGCAAATTTTAGTTTTCACAAACAATATCTCTACAATCATTTTAAAAAAGGTTTTTTTTTCGTAAAAAGCGGTTCAACCAAGGGTTAAAAGCTTCTTCTTGGTTTATCGTATAAAATCGGAGTTATTTACTTAACCATTTGATTAAAGTCGTATATGCACTCAAATGGTTTTTATACAGAAACAAAAATAACCTGATAAAAATGGCAATTAGTTCAAACCGTTTATAACGGCTTACAATATAAAGTGGTTATTGTTCAAAAAATAAAGTGTACGACTGTGTCGCACAAATTTCCTCTAATGTACGACAGTGGTCTTGGGGCTTGAGATTTTGAATTCAAGTTAGCAGGGAAAAAAATCATATGAAATTTTATAAATCACTTAAAAATACATACATAACTATAAACAAAACATTTTTTTGGAAAAAATTAAGTAAGCCATGTGATTTCTTTTACTGATTACAATTTTAAGACAAAACATCAGAAAATCGTTCGGCCAGTTTTTTTAAGCTTTTTGAAAACATATTCCAAATGTAAAATTCAACATTATTGGCAACAATATATTATTATTTATTATTTTTCTTAAATTATTTTCTTTCATTAACTAAATTAAGTATAAAAGGCGATTTTATTTCGATATCGCTTTGCGATAGTCGGGTCCTTCCACAGTCAAATGAAACGAATCAACCAATAAGTTCAAATATTTTGTTCCTTCGCGGTAATTTTAAAACCCAAATTTGTGTGATACATTCGACGGTCGGGTTATCCACCGCCTTTGTACACGCACTCTTGGACGTGAAACTTTTTTTTGTTATTTTGATCTGCTACGAGTTTGAGTGATTCATTCGACTGTCAGGTATACCACCGGCACCGTCTTTGAGCACCCACACTTGAAAGGGCTACCTTACCTTTTTTTTTACCTCTCTATTAAGTAACTTAACTATATTAATATAGATACTCTAGTCCAATTGATTTGGGACATATCGTTTTTAAACATTCTTCTTTGCTCGCTCCTCTCACTTGCTCTTGAACAAATTTCATTTGTTTTATCGTCTGTTCAGCGTCTACTGTAGCTTCCGAGCAGCATAGAAAGCATCAGAGATTAAAACAAAGCGGTCTTGTTGTTTTATTCCGCAGTGATTCTCTACTTAACTGACTGAATAAGCGGAATTATTGGGAAGATTTTGAACCACCACGACAACAGAGAAGAAAGAGACTTACCAATTTTTAGCCCTTTGCAGTTTTCATAAAAAAAAAAAAAATTAATACTCAAACTTTTTTTTTGAAAAATTTAAATTTTAATAAAATCCGTCAAGTGGATTACAAGAAAACCTGATTTTAAAAAGACCGGTCCTGTGGGATGTACCGTTATAAGATTTTTCCTAAGAAATGTATTCCAACTAAAACATAAAGTTTTCGCGAAAAACAATTAGGAAAGTAGTAATATCAAAATTCTAGGATCCCTTTTTTGCGATAAGTAAATTTTTCATTTTTCATTTAAAATCATATGGCATATAACGTTGGTTTTGGAGCTAGAAACTTTTCTGAAACGCGTCATATTAACACTATATCCTCAGTTTGAAACAAATCGGTACAGCCGTTTAGGCTGTAGGTGCCATTACAGACAGACGGATAGACAGGCAGACAGAATTGTTGGACCCACCCTTTTAGGTTTCTCTATCATCGTAATTTCATATTCGATTGTCCAACAATTTTTTTTTTCTACGAATGTGTAATTCGCCTTTAGGTATAAGTATGTATAATCTCAAGTAAAAAATGTGATTATTATGCTATTGCTCCCACAGAGCAAGTACAAACAACCCAGTCGTATATTTGATTTTAATCAAGTTTGATGGGTCAAATCCATGGAGTATTCTTCAACAGCCATACTAACAATGACTTACCAATAACCAATTTCACCAAGGCATACCAACAGACAAGACAACATGTACCCCTCTCCATTATTTTAAAATTCCATTCTATCATTACACTTTCATTTCATGTAAAAGTAGTTTCAGTTTTGTTTTAACAGCCGCCAAGTTGAGATCGTTCACCGCAACGTCACTTATATTTATTTTACTGTAGACAAACATTAGTATAAATCCTTTGTTTCTTAATAAAACGTTTATAAACATTAATGAAGAGCAAATGCTTGTTTGGATTCGTAGAATATAAAGCCAAATTTAAATAAGAATAATACATTCATGTTGAAAGGAAATACACTACATTTTGAGAACATTGTTATGTTTTTATACCCTATTCTATAGAATGGGTTATAGGAGGGAGCGATAATGCATGAAATTTTTTTTATTTATTTTTTTCACGGCATAGCGATAAAAAGTTGGCTCTTAGTGAGTTCATGAAACGTACAAATTTTTTTTTAACTTGTGATAATGTTTTGGGGTGCCCAAAAAGAGATACAAATCAGAAAATGCATTTTTCATATAAATTAAAAAAACTAATATATAGGTACGTTTGTATTAGGAAATTATACAGAAATTAAATATTAAATTGATTTTTAGTATTAAAAGAAGGCATTTGTTGACGTGAAATCAGTCTTGCCCTTATAAAACCATCTCGTTTGTTTTCCCCGAAAACTGCACTTGAAGCTTCTGTCACTAACTTGATGCAGCGCTCTACGGCTTGGGTGTGGCATGGGAAACCTTTAATGTTCTGACATGTGCCGAGACCATCTTTAACAATAGCTTTCAAGTTCTCATCAGATATATGAAAGGTCAGCGGAGGCTCAGTTATCTCACAGTCTTGCCACACATAATAAGATCAATATAACTTTGAGCATCGAAATTGAACGCAGGCACTTGAAACTTTCGATTTCTTCGAGCATTTTCTGTCCTTGCCTTTAAAATTCTTCGATATGACAGCTCCCGTATTATTTCTTTTTCATCTCCAAGCATAGCAATAAGAAGATTTTCTGGGTGACCAAAATATCCATTTCGTTGGATTACCTTGACAACGATTTTTTTTCAAATTCGCGTCCAAATAACGACTCAGACTTATGGTTTTCCACAGGTGCTTACTTCCGTTTATACACGACGGATTAAATTTTATGGTAAACCACATTGGACCATAGACTCTCATTATGTACGTGGCTAATATTACTAACTTTTCTCCGGGATCCGTTTCAGTAGCATATAGCCTTAGAATTCGATTTGCTGCTGTAAGCCACCTAGAATGGTTAAGGGGTCCAGGTTCAATATTAGCTAAGTCGGAAGAAAAAATACCAGTACTGATAGCAATCATTATATCGTAGAGATACTTTTGGTCGGTACTCAAATCGTTCTTGGTGATTTCTGGTAATTGTGTAGGAATGACGGCGAATTGGACTCTTGGCATTGTCTCACACTTTTGTAATTCAGATCCAATGGCACCTGAAAAGCATTTAGGTCCTGTAGTTTTCCCATACAAATGATGCAACAGATGTCGCAGTGGTAATTCATTCAAATGCAGCAGGTATATTAACCACTGTAATAGTTTATTAATTTCTTCTTCCATCAAACGGACAATACCACCTTTAAAACCTGTATTCACTACTGTCCCATCGCAACCAACAACAGTTATTTGACTCAGTTTCACTGATTTGGATTACAAGTGAGCTATTATAGAATGTTTAATACTTTAGCATTTCCCAACTCACACGTGACATGTTCAAAATAGTCGCTTCCAGGCTCCGATAAAATCACATAATGGTCTTCTATAACTCTCTTTCTATAAAATTAACCATTCTTTTGGACACTAACCAATGTTTTATCCTTTCTGCTATCAAAATACATACAGCGTAGAATTTTCTTTTGATCTGCATCTTGTAAAGCTAATCTGATTTTAGTTCTTTCACGATGCAACCTTGAGCGATCTATGACACCACTTGGATCGTCTGATTGAAAAAGTAATGCCAACATCTTTTAACACAGAAGAAGCTATTAAAGCGCAGGCTCTGTCAGAAACTCCAGTACGATCACGGGTTCACAGGCAAGGGCTAATGATGATAAATTTAACCTCTTTTTTTTTGTGGCGGTGCAGCTTTTTGTTCTGGTGTTTCAAGGTAAAGATACGAATCTGCGCTATCACTGGAACTGTTGCTTTTGGTTGACGAGTCAACACGTAAAGAACGAGAACAACACGGTTTGTCAAAATCAACTGTTTTTCTGTTACGCAACAATTTTTTTTCTTTTCTTTCTTGTTTTTTTTTTTTATTTTTTACAGCTGCAATCACATCCACACCACCTATCATAGTTTTTTTTTGTTGATCTTTGATCGATTAAAAATTGTATTTCTTCTTTGGGAACACTACTGACTTTTGAACAATTGAAATTTGATTAAAGTTGGCATTTGCAACTGCAAATATCAAATAGTTTATGGCACACAACACAGCTACAAACTTATTAATATTTTCTTGATAATTTTTGTTTGTTTGTCGGCCTTGATATGGTTTCATTAAGGTCCTATATTTGTCGTGATACGATCGAATAAGTTCAAATATTCGCTTGAGGCTAACAGTTGGGAGCGACGCTTTTTGCCAAATATCCAAGACTTCCTGAGCTAATCTTTCAGATATTTCATGAACTGTTGTTTCTTTTGTTGGTTTTATAGGCTTTGATTCATATTTAACGAAAAGATAATTTTTCATAACCTCATTAATAGAAGGTAGTTGAGAGACGGGTAACTTCTCTGGTAAACCAAACACAGGACAGGTCGTCGTTTGACGGGTTTTGACTTGAGACATTTCTAAGAAAAATGTATGCTTTGCTAAAATATTAGGTTCAATAGTTTAGAGTTGGAAGAGAAAATTGAAAATAAACTTCTTACATGAGGGTAAATCCTGATATTAGCGGTAAAATACAAAGCGTTTCACAAAACAATTGTTCGGATCAAAAGATAAAATAGAAAAATATCTGGAAATTGTTCGAAATGAAAACTCAAAATTCAAAAAGACAGTTAATGTTTATTTCACAAATTCAAAACTAATAAAAATAATTTAAAATCAAAACATGTCATCATGTAGAAGTCAAATTCAAAATTCCAATGCAAACTAGTTTTTATACAACTAGATTTGTAGCAAGTAAAGTATGAAGCAAGTATAATATTTATTTTTAATAGAATTTTACAGGCGTTGATTCAGTTTATAAATGCAAGACATCAAATTAATGGTTGTACCCTCAACAAGAATAGTAAACTCTCGAGTTGACTAAATTTCGTTCGAACAACGTTTGAAGAGAGTTTTGAAATTACCTCCATTACCTCCCTTACCTCCCTTACCGCACTACCCACCACCAATTAAATGCATACGGTTCAAGATCAATATTTTTTGATATTATACTAACCGTCTAACATACTGAGAATGTCTTTTGGCGTTCATACGAAATTTGTGATTTTTTTGACCAAATTCATGAATTTCTCCAAACTAAATGATGTTGGGGCACCTCGAAATATATCATGCGCCAACTTAAATTTTAATTGTTTATTTGTGGGTTAGGAGAGCAACTTTTTACATGTATTCCAAAGCAATAAATTGTAAAAAAATTAAAAAATCGCTCCACCCTTGGGTATATTGTATTTGGTGTGGAGTTTGTAACATAGAGAAATAATACCGTTAGGTATTGGAAAGGGTGTTCTGACTCAGTATCAAAAGCCTAGTCGATTTAGCCATGTCCGTCCTCCCGTCCGTCCGTATGTATACTCGCTGGAGGTCGCAATTTTTGAGCTAGAAAGCTGAAATTTGGTATATATAATCTTTGGTTCAATAGTAAGGCAAAGTTCTTTAACTGTTAAAATCCGCTCACAAACACGCCCACAATCGCCATTTTTGTTGAACAACCTCAATTTGGTAAAATTAAATTATGTTTTATGTACAGTTACGACAAAAGCATAACGCTAAAATTTCGCACACGTAAGCTTTAGGTAAACCTTCTTCCAATTAAATAAAAATATTTCAGTTTGGGCCTGGCTGACGCCCATTTTTCATACAAAACCATCAATATTGTTTTTATAAAATAACAATTTATTGTTATATTAAAGCGAAAAACATTAAATTTTGTGTTTATTACTTTCACATAAACATCTTGTGTGTGAAATCAAAAAAATTGATTTTGGGCGTGGCTGACACCCACTTTTCACTAGAAACTATACAAAAATTGTTTTTGCAAATAAACGTATTTATAATGAATCCGCAAGCCGAAATTTTGCGTCTCTTAGAAGAAACTTAAATGTTTGTGTATGAAAAATTTATTTTGAATTTTGGGCGTGGCTTACGCCCACTTTTAATGAAAGAACGAAAAACGTAGTTTTAAAAAATTAAGGTAGGTACTACCAATGTTCAATTTAAACCTTTTTTCCGTTATATGAAAAATATATCTCTACATTTTCTTGTGCACATTTTTCAATACGCCCACTTTTAAGGGCGTGGTTTTTATAAGATACATTTGTTTAGTTAAGATCGTTTAGAAACTACTCGATTCAGTTGTAGTTCAACACATATGCCTAAAAACTGACTGCTGATCAAAGCACAGTTAGCTCTTCAATTTTTTAGGACACGCCCACTTTTAAGAGGCTTTACCGTAAAAAGTCGTAATATGCATTATTTTTTTTTGGTGTTTTTTAACTATCGGTCGCAGTTTTGAAGTATGAAGATGAACACTTAGATTTGTATTCCTTGGTTACGTAGCAGAGTGTGGTATAAGCAGTTATTGTACATCGGCCAAACGGAGAGAGCCCAATAGACTTTTAGCACCGGAATTTTATCGGAAATGTCAGCTCATTCTAGTTTCTCCTCTAGCTCTTTCCATGCAAGGTTGGGTTCAATGTTTGAATCTTCGTGTTGGGTATTCTTGATTTCCTCGTTACTCCAGCTAACAATGGGGTTTTATATTGCTAGAACCAGAACTAGATTTTCACTCCTGGTCACGCAGTAGTTACTTTCTACATGCGAGAGCCCCTTGCTTGTTTACTTTTTCTTTCAATTTTGAGTGTGAAGACTAATTTTTCTAAAAACGTTGTCTAGAATAACTTTATTGAAACATATAATAAAAATAGAGATTTAAGGCTTTACAAAAAGGTGTAGCATGGCATTGTAGAAATTGCTGTTATCTTTTGAACATTTTTTTCCACTTTAAATCATTTTTCCAGAAAATGGGCCCTCCCGGCTAAACGAAGGGGAGTAGACACCTTTTCTCAACACAAGCTACTCGCTCGGCTACAAAAGTAACCAAATCAGTTAATTTTTTTCATTTCTTCATACATTGTGTCGAATTTACCCCATGTTCGACACACCAATATGCTGCCAGATAAACTTTTTCTTGTCTAACTCCTCAAAGGCTTCCTTTTGAAATGCCAAACAACATTTTATATGTGACTTGACTTCTTTCATTTTTGTCACACGTTTGTGTCGAATTTCCCCCATGTTCGTTACACCAAAATGCTGCCAGAGAAAATTTTTGTTTGTATAACTCCCCAAAAGCTTTCTATTGATATGCCTTACAACATTATATAAATGACTTGATTCATTTTGTAGTTGGCTCTCGGTCTATTAGGTTGACAGACCGACGGATGATATAACGAAAACTTTCTTGGGCTTCTTTGTAATCTAATTCCGTATTTTTTTTTTTTTTTTGCATGAAATCAATACTAGCCCTATAGAGCAAGTAAAATATAAGCTATTTTTAAAAGCAAAAATAATTTGTATACCTACGGAAAACCCTTAGTTATCTAAAAAATTATATCATCAACTTGCAAGGAAAATAAATAGGTATACTGTAACTATAACAACAACAAAGAAATATAATAATCTGGTTTTCTTATTATACTATTTCGTTGAAGTCGTTTCACATTTCGTTGTTTCAGCATATTAATCAAATTTTTTTATATTCTTGGTTTTTTTTTTTATATCCTTTTTAGTTCATTTCGATTTCGATTACTTTGACATCGTTTGTTTCGTTACTGTTTTTTATGTAAAGAGACCAAGAGCATTAAAATTCACGCAGTAACGAAAAAACCAAAATCGAAAAAGTTTCGCACGAATTTGGAACTCACTATACATTTCAAAATTAATAGAATTTAAAAAGAATTTATTGAAGCAAACATTTTTCTACAAAAAAGAAATTGATATGTTTATTTTAATTATTAACATCATTAACAAACATAAGAAAAATCATTTTAAATAAATAAAATAAGCCGTTTTTAACTAGTTGCGTTTCATAATTTATTTTGATTGAACTGGAGCAGAATGACCTGCTATCAAAATTAACTTTAAGAGCGATACAATCGTTATTGAGGTAAACGTTACCCAAATGACTCCATGCTCTTTCATAACTAAAATGCAAAACTAGTTAAAAACGAAGTAAGCTCAAACAGAGTGAAGTGATCTAGAGGCGAATGAAAAGCAAAAATGAATAAGGTTTTGGGAACTTAAGAAAAATTTTAGTTAATAAAAACGGAGCAATTGATATCAAAGTACTCGAAAAAAAAGCAAACGATAGACACTCGAATTAGAAATGTGGGACATTTATTATATGATTGTAGATTGTTGATACACAACTTTTTCAGTTTTCTGCACTTGTATTGAAACATGCGTTTAATTCACCCGCTGCTGTTGATTTTGATATCACGGGAAGTGTTTGTTGGAAGTTATCCTTTGCCTGATTGATATGAAGTGTTGCAATCAGTATTTTCATTGATTTAACGTTTAACGGAAACTTCAGTGCTAAATGTGCCGTTCTTCTACCTTCCTACAGTGCTGCAGCGATTCCGGTAAATGGGAAAGCTATATAGAGCAATAGCAATTCCATTTTGAATAAGTATTGCTACTACATTGACCTGGGCAAAAATCTGAAAATACAGCGGCTTAGATGGCTGGGCCATGAAGAGCGTATGAGCCGACGCAGTTCTGGAAGACCCGATACATTTTTATATAATATTTTTGCATAATACTAGCTCCGGCTTCGCACGCGTAATTAACGAAAAATTCAAAAATTATGCATTTTAACACACTACAAACTGTGTCCGGGGTAATAAAATAAAGTGCACGACTGGGTCGCAGAAACTTGCAAATGTGTGACAGTGGCCGTGGGGCTAGAAATTTCGGGAAAAAATCATATGAAATTTTATAACCTAACACCTAAAAATCACTAGCTAAAGGGTTTTTAAGACAAAATGAAGTAATCCATCTTTTTTCTTTTACTGTTTCGAATTTTAAGGAAAAAATTTTCAAAATCGTCGGACCAGATTTTTCAAAAACTTTTCGTAAACACATCCCAAATTTTGTTTCAGTATGCCAACTTTTAGCACTTTTAAGTTTTTATCAAGAAAATAAAATTAAATTAAGTGCCGGACTGGGTCTGACGAACTTGCTCTAATGTGTGACAGTTGTCTTGGGGTTTGAGATTTTGGAAAAAAAGCAGGGAAAAAATGATATGAAATTTTATTGATCACTTAAAAATCACTAGTTTAAATGCTTTTTGGAAAAAAACGAAGTAGATTACTGTTCAGAATTTTAAGAATTTTTTTTTTTTCAAAATCGTCGGACCAGTTTTTTCAAAAAACGGTTTTTTCAAAAACTTTTCGAAAACACATTCCAAATTTTGTTTGAGTATACCAACTTTTAGCACTTTTTAGTTTTTATCAAGAAAATAAAATTTATAAAAATTAATCGAAACCGTTTTTGAAAAAAACAAAAATAAAAAAGTTTTTACTTTTTTTTTTATATATCAAAAACTATTTTTTTTTTTGAAAAATTTAAGAATGCATTTTATTTCGTTTATAAAAAGACTCTTACATATGATGATAGCGGAAATTGGTAATATCAGTTTTATTGATTTGGCCATAAGTGGACATTTCTATCATTTAAAGCACCCAAAAGATGATATCTAAGTTTCAAATATTAAAAGTTTCCTAACGATAGCTCCCGTATATCGGTTTTTCCAGTTTTGGATTAAATTTTTATTTTTCACCAAATTTTTCAAAAATTAGTTGTTCTTATTGCTCGAAATTTTTTTTGTAAACATATTGCACCCACAGAGCAAGTACGTGCGACCAAGTCGTGCATTTTATTTAAAAAACGTTTTAACTGTAATTTTTAGGTGATTCATTATTTCCTATGATTTTTTCCTTTAAATATTTATTTTTCAAAATCTCAAGCTTCAAAACCTCTGTCCAACATAAGTGGGACCCAGTCGTTCACTTTATTTAATAAAACTGAAAAAGTATTGTATACTTACTTATGTGTGGGTCGCCAGAATGTTTATACTGACAAAGGGGTCGCTTACTCAAAATGTTTGAAAAACACTGGATTACATTATTGAAGTTTTCATATGTATCCCTTTCTTTTTTAAATATTTTATCGCCTATTTTTTTTTTTTTTTTTTTTTTTTTTTTTTTTTATAATGCACACGCGCTCAAGGGGTTTGTTATAGCCCTTTTAATGATAAGTCACAGCGCGAGCGATAGGAAGTTAGGAAGGAAGGGAAATGAGGTGTCGATGAACATTGATCTTGAATGTTTGAAGATCAAAATGGCAAGGAAAAATTGTGCCAGGCAATCCATTCCACATTCGTGTTGTACGGCTAAAGAAAGAATCTCTATATTTCACGGTACGTCCGAAATTGGGCTCAAGTGTAAACTAATGAGCGTTCCTAGCAAGAAGAGTTATACGGGGGAAATGTTTAAGGGGTGGAACGCAACTGGCTACCTCGAGTGAGCATTTTTTGTAAAAGAATCTGTAAAATAAGGAAAGACATGAGACATTTCGACGATGTTCGAGTGACGGAAATGTTTCCATAATGCTTCTCTCTCCTATCAATTTTAACGCTTTTTTCTGAACTCTGTCGAGCAGGTGAAGAAAAGTTTGAGAAGCACCTGCCCAGAGATGGGAGTTATACTCGAGTTTAGGGCGTATAAACGCTTTGTAAATTGTAGCCAGATCAGAAGGGGTGAAAAACTTCTTGCATCTATTAAGAAAGCCTAAGCATCTTGCAGCATTCTTGGCAATCTCAAGTATATGATCATTCCAACGAAGATTGTCGCTGATACACATACCGAGTACTGATAGCTTTTCGGCCTCCTCGATGCAAGTACCATTCATGGATAATGGCATAGGGGGTATGTTTAGCTTCATCGACAAAAGACAGCATTGAGTTTTCGACGCATTAAACTCCACACGATTTTTAGTACCCCAATTTACAATGCTGTTTAAATCGGAGTTTAACGAGCTTATCATACGATTTCGTTGTAATAACACGTCCGAAGGCGAAGGCCGTGAATTATCAAACGTATACGAAAAACTGAGGGTTGAGTCGTCAGCAAAACAATTTAATGGATTAGAAGTGATAGACAAGAGATCATTTATAAAAATGAGAAAGAGAGTCGGAGACAGAACGGAGCCCTGGGGCACACCAGCATTTATTTTGTGGAGATCAGACTTGAAACCGTCTAATACAACTTGTATTGAACGGTCCAGAAGATAGCTTCTAATCCAACGAATAAGAGTATCATCGATACCAAATGCACGCATTTTCGATAAAAGAGCTTCATGCCAAACTCTATCAAATGCCTTTGAAATATCAAGCGCAATAATCTTGGTTTCGCCAAAGCGATGTACAGATTTGTTCCACTGTTCGGTGAGATATGCCATCAAATCACCAGTGGAACGATTGCTGCGAAAGCCGTATTGCCGGTCATTTAAAAGCTCCCGATCTTCGAGATATTTCTTGAGCTGACGATTTATCAGCGTTTCCATGACCTTGGAAAGAAGGGACGTAAGTGCAATTGGTCGGTAGGAGGAGGGGGAGGAGGAGTCACCTTATTTTGGGACGGGCTGGACAAATGCTGTTTTCCATCTCCTAGGAAAGATTCCTGAACGATAGGAGCGATGAAAAAGCTTACGCAGTGGTTTTGCCAGCGATGAAGAAAACTTCTTCAGAAGAATAGGGGGTATACCATCCGGGCCAGCGGATTTGTGTATATCAAGATCTTGAAGTACTCTTGCTACTGTACGAGTGCGGAAAAATATCTGTCCCATAGAAAATTAACGTTCTCAAGTACAGGAGGGGCATTGTTGCGTAGAACTTGTAGCAAAATGAGCTGTGAGCATATTCGCCTTCTCTGAAGAGCTGACAATAGGTTTATCGTCGACGATGAGCGTTGGAATGATGACGTTGAGTTCTTGACGTTTTTTACAAATGACCAGAAGTTTTTACTGCCTATGGGACATTGCAGAATTTTTTGCCGTAACTTCTGGTCATGTAAAAATTTCGTTTTGTGTATAACGGAGTTGCACGAGTTCCTAACTTGTTTGTGTTTCTTCCGATTTTCCTCAGTTGGGTTGGCTTGTAGAATCGGAAGCTTACTTCTTTCAACCTGATAGCTTCTTTACACTCTTCGGAAAACCAAGACTTTTCTTTTGGTTTGATACATTTTGTTCTGTGAGGGACAAAAGTTCTCATTCCAAGAAAAATCACTTCTGTAATCATTTCAGCACTGGCATCAATGTCATTATCGAGGAAGCATAATGACCAGTTAAAGTTGCGAAAGAAATTATTCAGACCGTCCCAGTTGGCTTTCTCGTATTGCCAAACGGTCCTAGTGGGAATTTTTCCTTTAACTGGATGGTTGGAGATCGAGAAATTAGCTGAAATGACACAATGATCCGAGGTTCCAAATGGAGAAGTTACTTTAATAGTATATTTATCAGGATGGGAAGTAAGGAACAAGTCAAGAGTATGGACGGAATGCCCATCAACATCCGGTATACGAGTAGGCTCACCAACAAGCTGGGTATGATGGTTATACTCAGCAAAGATCTCGGTATACCTTCCTTCGAGTGTTGTCTGGCCAGAATAGCGGAGCCAACTTGAATTGTGTACATTGAAGTCGCCCGTAATCACGACTTCAGTGTGAGGACAATGGGAAACAATTCGGGAAATTGAATCTGACAAAACGTCTAACTCATCACAAGTAGACATGCTGTCAAGATTCGGACTCCTGTAAAGAAAACAGTAATGAATGATATGCTTGCGGACAGTGAATTTGAGCCACAGGAAATTAAAGTTCGTATTAGAACAATGCCCATATTGGGGAAGGCTCTGGCAAGCAATATCATTCCTAACATAAACGACAAGACCATGGTGGGAAAAAAGTAATGGCACTAAGTTATATCCAAACAAACAAAATTCTGATAAATCAGTATTCTGTCCAACCTGGGTTTCACTTAATGCCAAAACAGCTGGCCTGTATTGCACAGTATGGGCGTACACAGAAAAGAAATTCTTTCTTAGCCCACGAACATTTGAATATACAACACAAAAATCACTTACCATTTTGAAAAACTAAACACAAAAGATTCAACTTTGACGAAACTAATTTCAGCCGTGCAGTATAGGCCCATATTAATTCCAATTATAAACAAACTGTCCTAGGTGTTATGCCCATAAAACAATTTGCAAACGGGAATTAATATAGACAAAAGACACGAAAGAAATATACATCAAATGCTGCTCACCTATCCAATGCAAAACCTCTTGCGATAAGCCTCACAAGAGGCTTGCATTGCATAGAAAGCAACAGTTATGGGTGGCGCGGGTGGAGAGGATGGGTATTGTTGGATGCTGTGCTGCGAATGAGCGAGGTTTGGTGTATTTTTTTTCTTCTTTTTATTTTTCACTGGTTTATTCTATTTTTTTTTTCTAATTTTGGGCAACGTAAATTGCACAGTATGGGCGTACACAGAAAAGAAATTCTTTCTTAGCCCACGAACATTTGAATATACAACACAAAAATCACTTACCATTTTGAAAAACTAAACACAAAAGATTCAACTTTGACGAAACTAATTTCAGCCGTGCAGTATAGGCCCATATTAATTCCAATTATAAACAAACTGTGATAGGTGTTATGCCCATAAAACAATTTGCAAACGGGAATTAATATAGACAAAAGACACGAAAGAAATATACATCAAATGCTGCTCACCTATCCAATGCAAAACCTCTTGCGATAAGCCTCACAAGAGGCTTGCATTGCATAGAAAGCAACAGTTATGGGTGGCGCGGGTGGAGAGGATGGGTATTGTTGGATGCTGTGCTGCGAATGAGCGAGGTTTGGTGTATTTTTTTTTCTTCTTTTTATTTTTCACTGGTTTATTCTATTTTTTTTCTAATTTTGGGTAACGTAAAGGGCTGAATTTAATTTCTCATTTTAATTGCACTATGTATTGTATGTGGTATATGAATTCGGTTTTGGTCTATTTTTTTTTTTTTTTGATTATTTTTGGGTGACACACGCGCACAGGAGCAACGCGACCGCACACGACGAGTACTTGATCGACACATTTTCGGAGCCTATTTGGTACAAACAAGATGAAAATAAGCTTTACGTGAACACCTGACAATTAAGTCCTAATTTCACGACGAGCCTACTCGCATTCAGAGTCAAATTGGGCTTAGACCAGAGCCCTAAGATCTACCCCTCGGTAGAATCATAGTACCAATTTTATGGAACATGTTGAGGCATGTCCCCACTCCTTGGTGAGGGGCGAGGTCTATCTAACACCTCTTGCATCCAATAATAAAATCCGTACATAATATTACCCAATGCCATATGTTTCCGCTATGGAGTAAACGTAGATAATATCACCCAATGCCATATGTTTACCACTTGAGGTGCGCCATCTATCGACGAAAAACTAAACTCTAGAATACCATGGGAAGCAACAACAACAATTAAAATTTTGGAAATTGTTGTTGTTGCTCCCCATGGTATTCTAGAGCTTAGTTTTACGTCGATAGATGGCGCACTTCAAGTGGTAATACTATAGTTTATATATGCAATGGATTAATCTACGGATTTGAACTTCAAAAAGAAAATAATATCATAATCCATTTTTACATGATACACAGAATACTAGGTATGCTAACTAGACACACACAAATCTCCATCTTGGTATTTTATGACGTCACTATCATTTTGTAATTATTTTATTTTTCAAGTGAAGACTATATTTTTGAATTCAAAGGTTTAAACAAATTGTCTTATGATAACAAGAACCATAAAATTATAAGAAAATAATTAAGATAAGAACCGCCAAATTAATACATTTATTTAATTCACTTCGAAAAAAAAATCAGATGGTAGTGACGGCACACGTAAAGTCAGCATACCTCATATTTCTGTTTATCATGCCATTTTTATATAATGCAACATAATACAGTACTTGTCCGTTTGACGAACAGTTTGTCCTAAGATCAACACTGGCAGCTCTAAGTGGCGTACTACCAATAAACCTGAGAAAACTGCATTCAATTCTATGCAGTAGTTTTTGTGTGATGCGGGTAAGAACATTTAGACAGACGTAAAATCAAACATTTGAGTTTGAAATTAAATTAACAAATAACTCAGCAGTACCACAACTTGAGAATATCACTCTGGCATTTTGTTTATATATTATATTGAAAACGACGTAGATCAAATGGATGATTAAATTCGTCAAATTGATAATGATTTTTTAATGATATTATGAACGATGATGTCTTTATTTTCCACATTTTTTTTATCAAACAGAACAAATTGTGTGACCAAGTCACACATTTCACACCCGCAAAAGTTTTGCCGTGTGGTCCATTAGATACTTTTAGGTCCACAATGTTGTTACTACGTAATGTTTTTTTTTTTTTTTTTTGCTGACATGAATCTCCGTATTTGTGGTCTCTTCTAGTTACATAATTTCCCATCACACAATTCTCACGCATCGTTATAGATATACGATGTAACCATTAAATCTATCCTAATAACCACACAAATATATTTCATATTCTCAAAGCAGCGTTAAACAACAACATTTGTAATTGCAGAGCATGTAATTCAACCAATATACATACTTGAACTAATCCTAATTAGTCAATCAAGAAAGATCCAAAGTGATTCAACATCACCGCCAAAGATCAACAACATTTCGCATATGTCAACAACCGAACTTGAAGATTGTGGTTTAATCAAGGATACTCGTATCTGTGGCATCGTATTGACATCCAATCAGCTTCCAAAGAGATGATTACAGAATCCCACCATCACCAACAACCATCTTCAATGCCAGGTGCATTAAGTTTCAATGTCTAGGCCACCTATACGCACTTAGTGCAGCAATGCAACCATAATAAAAACAAAAAGCTGCACATCCAACACCTGTTTGGTCTTAAAAACCCGCCCGTCAATAAAATCCATTCATTGCAATAATGGCGTGCCAAGACACAGGCCTTATGGATTAGTTTAGTAGGCTAGAATAGGTACGTTCACCTACTGCTATTACTTCACGAAATTAACTTTCGCAATCGAGTAGCTAACCACCATCTGTGATGTCGTTCCGATTGTCCAGTGGTAGTGTCGGTCTCGGTGGACTAGCTAACTACCTAACCGACTGACTCCCTGTCCCATTCACCTGATCTTATTATCTGGAAATACCTATCGGCTCTGTGGTAAGGTAGGCGAAAGGCAACAGGCAACGCAATCATAACAAAGTCATACTCCAATTACCTGCATTCGCATTTTGCCCGATTCCGGCGAAGCATATTTCGTTTATCGATTTTGATTAAATGGCCAAAACGAAAATGCAGCCAAGGTGTGTTTTTCTTTTATAAGGCACCATTTACTAGGTCTGGGGCTCATACATATGTCCGTTCCGTGCAAGTAAACTGGAAAACACACTATTTTCAGATAAAGATTGTAGCGTGGGGGTATTTTTATTTCATCTTAGGGGTTGGTAAGGTTATCACAGAAAAAATTCGGGTGATTGAGGAAGGGGTTTCCAAATTGAGTGATATATACAGTTAAGCAAGTTGAAGAGCTGTGTAGTATTTAAATGAAATATTAAACATTAATGTATTTAATATATTAAGGTGGAAAGAGTTTTGAATTAAAAAAAAATCGTCTGTACAAATTTTGAATGACAAAAAATACTAAAAAAAAAAAAAAAAAACCGCGGCCTTTCTGTGTTTCGCCCAAATATGAACGGTGTTCTCATACGTTAGATGCCGTTTATACTCTTCTTAGGCGCACTTTGTTCGATAAAATCGACACCGTATATAATATTGTCTAAAGGTAAACTACATGCTCGAATCAAATTTAAAAGCTACAACTTTTGTTATTGTTTTTTCAATTGAGTTTTCTCTTTGAATTTTAATCATAAATTATTTGGCCAACGAGCACGGCATATTTTAGGGTTTATGCTGGTTATAAAGCTCCCTAAAGATATATAAAGCCGAAAACAGAAGTGCAGAGGGTTTGCACGCAGCGCTGCATGCAGAGCCGAACCTAAAACAGATGTGCATACATTTAAAATTGTTGATGCTTGTCAAATCGAAGGGAGAACGTAGTGACTGCACGACAATTTAAAAGGTTTTTTTGCTTTTTATTTTACTTGTGTGGTTAACTAGTCCTCGTACATATACACTTATAATAAATTGTAAACCACATGACTTTAAGCTTTTATACTACGTTTTAATAGGGCCGAAATAAGGTAATTTGAAAATTTGCTAAAAAAGTGTTTTCGTCTAGGTTTACGCATTTGGTTTGACACATTTCATTTGACATTGACATTTCATTTTATTTTTCAATTTGATTTTTCTTTTTGAATTTTAATCATCAAACAATATGGAATTGAGCATTGCTCCAAAACAGCAATCCATGGTTGCTTAATTTTTTGTTCATTAATTTACTGGGCCAGCTTATTTTGTTTATAGGAAATTGAAATGGCCTGCTTAGATGAACAAAGTACGGTTGGAAAATTTATAATAAATGAATAAAACAAGTCTATGCGACATATTTGAGTTCATTTATTTTTTTGTTAAACTGATAACTTGTATTTTTTGTTTGGGACATTCGGGACTGGCAGTTCACCAACTACGTTCAACAAACGGTCGGGGGTGCAGTGCAGCGTGCATGCAGTAAGTGCGGCATAATCGTAAACGAGTGTGCAAGTGACTAGTTCTCAAGAGCTTTGAACTGAGAAAAATAGGATACAAAAGACTTTTTTTTTTCTTTTTGTTTTAAGTTTAAGAGTTTTGACATTTGGACAGTTGGCCAACGCCAAGAAATGGAATGCATGTTGGTATTTAAATGACATTCCCAGTTGTTAGGAAATCACACATAACGCCCCGTGGCACGGACGTATTTTGAGTAGCCGGTGGAAAGTGTTTAAAAGGGTTGGGCAACTGTGATAAGGAAATTGTTTTACGGTTTATGGCGTATGAGAAATTGAGAAATATGACAATGCAAACAGTAATGAAACTGACAGTTAGATATGGTTTAGCGCTATCTGTTAGAAGACACTGATGTTTCCTGAGGAAACAAATACTTTATGACACCGACATCTTCTTGGAATAAAATTTCAAGCGAATTATTGAATTATTTGTTTTAAATTGTTTGGCTAGTCTTTCTACTTTTCTGTACTTACTAACTACATATTTTTTTTAAATTTCTGAATATCACCATGATAGTGTTGAGCATCAGTTAAATCGATAAGTATTCCTAGAACCACGAGTATTACGGATGAAATGTTTGAGGGGAGGTCTTCAAAAAATACGTTTAAAGTAAAGAAGCTTTGAGACGAGTATGTTTAAGAGAAGCTAATGTGGCGTTCTTTTCTAACTTTGGACGGATTACGGATATATGGACGAACTGTATCAGTACAGTCAGAGCGTTTGCATTAGACATATAAGATATAAACACTTATGAATCTTTCCATAAAAGTTGATTGGTGATGCACGCGTTCCAAGAGTTGCGAGCTGGTATGTTTTGTTGGATTCAAGTGCCATATGCCATTCAATCATGAACAATAACAAGAGAGGTAGGTTTCGTTTTACTGACAAGAGGTTCCTCGCGTATCATCGTATCTCCGTAGAGCTATTGCTACGCAATCCGTTTTGACGCTCATTAAGTAGCCTTCAACCTCCAAGATATTTCTTGACTTGGAAAATGATCAGTGCTTTCATGCAATTATATAGAAGGGCTTAAAATTATAAGCTTTTTACCATCACTTTTAACAATAGCGACTCCTGCGATCGCGTTCCAACTTACGTCCCATAACGAATGATATATGCTCTGAAGATCCAACGCCAAACACAATCTTTCCACAATTTCATGCGCAGGCCCTCACAAGTCGGTCATGCGAAAGGAAACCATATTGTGATGAACAAACCAAAATATTGACGACCCCGCCGCAAATGAAAAATGATTTATAGCTAACTGATACCCTCAGCAGTCCCAAAGCTGATATAACAGTCCTATAGGATAGGACTGAACCGGTTCTGTGAAAAACAAAAAATTGTGACTTCTACTATGGGAAATTTCACTCCGATGGAAAGTCGCGCTTTGTTAAGATATGGTGTTGGTGTTGCTGTCAAAGGAGGACCAAGGAAGAATGTATTGAGCTTTCGCGAGGTCAGAGAGAAAGAGAGACGACAATATGCATCAAGGTCAAATTTCAACATCTCAGCTTTATAAGCACGCACGCCCCTATACATAAGAGAATGACGGCGATACCTTATACAGTTTCTATCAGCTAATCGCCAGAACATACGAGCCCTAAACATGACATCAAAATTATCTCGGGAGATGTTAACTAAAAAGATGGTAGATAAGACATCTTCATTAAGACGATTGGAGTGCATAGCATAACAACACGACACCACTTCCGACAATCATGGTCCTGAGCATCACGCGATTCCCACGTCTCGACATCCACAAGGACACGTGGCTGTCACCAGACGATCGGACCTGCAACAAAATCGACATTCATGTAACATTCTACATGTCCGTACCTATAGTTGGTGTCAAACTCTGAGTACGGATATCCGTAAAAGTTGTTGGGTGAAGAACATATCCTTTGCCGATGAAATTTGATGTTAGACAATGCCACTAAATCTGGGATGCAATCGGCTAATGTGATTTATGATAGGTGATAGTCACAATCCACAAATTTTGTCTGGGTAAGGTGATTATCGCATATACATATGATAATCACATTTAGGTCTGATAATCACTTTGTAAAGACAAAATGTGTACGTTGTGACTATCACTTTTCACAAATCACCTTGACCGATTTTACCCCAGGTCCTATCTTTATATATATAAACAGAACAACTTGGGTTCGCATTCGACATCGACGTGATAGGAAGAACAAAGTGAGAGAGAGACCTCCGATAATTTGGAAGGCGAAATTTGAGATGTCAGATAAGAGATTGAGACGTCTGGAGGGGCATATTGAGCCAGGCTCAGGAGTTACTCTCGCTGGCGAGTAAGTAAGTAAGTAAAGTACGGCTTTAACAGCTGTAAAAACCGCGCTTCGGATTTTGGGGTGCGGCATATTTCATACAAAAATAAATAATATAGAATAAATGCGCGTTATGTGTGGACATATGGCTTGGGCCATCGAAACAATAATGGTGATTTTTGTAAAGCTCGCCATCTAGTAATTAGGGGTGCACTGATTCTACACAAACCTGTCTAAAATACAGATGTGTCTTACTTAATGTTCGACCGCAAAATCAAATCGATCATTTTTTTTATCCAACAACGATGGAGGCAATCCCTTTCCGATGTAAAGAATGAGAAAGGTGCGACCATAGCCTGCTACTAGAAACAATGCAATATAGAAACCGCACCAGAATCAGAATGTTATACAATCGCTCTCAATGATCCAAATTTTTGTGGTGATTTAAAAATTATGCTCAAAGGAAATCGGTTCTGTATGGATCAGGTAACAAGGTAGTGGAGCGGTATTTGAATTGAGATATAATTGGGAAAGTTGCGGAGATCGGTGAAAAAGCTGCAAACACTTGGGGTTAGTATAAAATAAATAAAGAACTTGTTGATGAACAAAGTAGGACCAACTACTCTGTTCTTGACACAAACTGTAGTCTTTAAGTGATAACCTATAGACGACCAGTACCTAATATGAAAGGAGTATTTTTGTGCACTGCTCCTCAACGACAAACAAAACGTTAATTTAAATTATCAACTGCCTGTCATTATGTAGATCTTCCAGAAGCATTAATATTGACCTTAGTCAATAGTCAGTCATTCTTAAATTACCGAACAATAAACACTTATATTTTCTCATTTAACTGGGAAGTGAGGGCTAAGAGTTCTTGATATATTGAATTTTTTAAACTATTCATCTATAACTAACCTATACCCAGAAGAAATAATCCGATTGCATTCGTACTTTTATCAGTAACTAAAGTGACAACCCATATCTATTGAGGTAATGAGCCAAAATAGCCCTAATTAATCTTGCTGCTACTTCATCTCTTATATTTGTGAATTTATTTCGCTTACTCAACACTTAAGTCGAATTCACGTAATAAATTGAAGTAATGAATGTGTCTATGTCACTACCACATACTTTGAATTTGTCATGACTGCCATTCATTTGTACCTACACACAACAGTTTAATTGAGCAGAGATATCTTAAAATCAATGAATAATTTAAAACAAAAAGTTACGAACCACGCGCGCCTAAGATACCAATGCCCAATTAAATCTACTTTGAAGCTATTAGTTATCAACTTGTATCTATATAAGATACATTCTAATTTGCAAAATTCAAAAAAAAATTCCTATTTTTCCTTCGTGTATATTTCTGTTTCTGGTAATGTGATTTCCCGCACTTCTCGACCTTAAAAACGGATTTAACTTCAATTAAATTAATACCTTGACAAGTTCTTGTCATTCAAGTTTGTGTGCATACAATTCGATCGTATAAACCAATCGTTATTACATGTTTCCATTAGCATCTGAATTGAGCAAACATATGAACAGCAACCGATCCGCTCCGCTCCATCTCCAACTTCCAACTGGTTCTGGAACTTTTTTTAAATGATGTATCTCAATCTCAAACCCTAACACATGTTTTTGTTTAATAGCCCATTTAGCTATTAGAGCAATAATAAGCTTTAATCCCCGGTTTCTTGACTTTAATTGTAAGGCCATGTGGACATTTAAGATAGTATCTATGTGCAGGATCTTTTCTATAATTATTATTTTAGCATGAGTTTGTGTGCTTATAGCTTGTTTAAAACAATTTTTCAAACTTATAATAATTGTAGATAAGTTAAAATTAAAAAAAAATTCTTAATGGGAAACTGTTTGCTATCGGCCATTATACGAGTATTTACGTAATGGATGGCGTAAAAGATATGGGGCGTCTTTGGGTGGGTGCGTGTGCTGTGTGCACCTATACACTACCACTTTTTGCCGTCTTTCGAAATTGAAGTAAAATTTCTTGGATTGAAACGTGTGGCTGATTCGAAGGACTGTTGTTCTTTTTGTTTATTTTCAGATTTAGGAAAGCAGAGCATCTATCTTTCATTAGCTCAATTATTTATAGCACTGACGGAATTATCGATTATTTTGAAATGGAAGGAAGTTCGTCGTTGCTGCGAGAGTTCATAGGCATCAGAACACGGGCGGAATAGGTGGTTTGTGTGCTCCCAGCAAAGAGCCATCGTTATTACATTAGTAGAAACGTCGTATATAATATCTATAGCTATAGATTCATTATCCATCTGTACTATGTTGTTTACGAGTGCAACATGAAAGGACAGTAATTTGAAGCGAATAGGATGTGATTTAGTTGGGTAAACACTCATATATATATAATATAGCTATGTATTTCGAAGAATCGTGTTAATGAATAGGGTGTACATTTCTCGTATTTTTAGTTGACAATGTAATTTTGCTGCGATTATTACTGCATAAATAAATCTTTTCAGAACTTATGCGATTTAGAGTCTTGAATAAGTGTAAATATACATAGTTATGCTATATCTACATAAGTTTAGTGAAAGCTACATCTTTACCTATTATTTAATTTTATTTGATAGATAAACCCAATCAACTCTTATGTATTACATTAGTCTTGTGAAACTTTTGTTCTTAAAATCATGGGAATTCGATTGAATAAGCAATGTAGAAACATTATGGAAAATTCAAATTCATACAAAATTGTTTTGGACGTATTGAAATGTATGATGTGGTAAAATGTAAGACAGTACAATTTTCAATGCAGGTACATACTTTTAAAAAAACTTGAAGTCAAACATATGACCATCGATAAATAGATGGGCGAAAAAGCCAGTTGATTGCAGTAAGTAACATGGCTGTTTTTTCCGGGACAATTTTTTTTCTGCTTGTGTAGTACAACCTAGTCAATTGCAGAGAATTTTTCTTTTTTTAATTCAAAATTTCAGTTTAATCAATCCCTAGAGATTTTTAAAGTCTAAACTTACATAAATCTCAAAATATTGTGTTAATTTACTTTTCCCTGAACAGAATTATTACGAATGTATTTACTAAACACTCTGGAATTATTATTACTATTTATACATATAAATATATGTGAATAACATCAGTGATGCTTAAAAATCTTAGCATTTATGCAAGTGATTTACTTTTTCTAGATATGTACTTAGCCAAAATCAAATTTCTTTAAAAAATTGAGGTAGAAGTTTAAACATGTTGTTTGAGTTGAGAAGTAAGGTGGCCATCCCTGTTCATTGCCGATTAAAATCTCCCAATAGCAAGAGATTCGTTTCATTCAATCGCACTATAGTAGGCCTTCCATCAGCTGACTAAAATAAAAATTTTCTTCCCAGTGGTTACAATTGAGGTAAATCGGTACAATTACTTGTTTTACTCCATGTGCTTTATAGACAATAATGGAGTTTTCGCCAGACCATTCAAATTTTAAATTGTGTTTGAATTTACTCTCTTCCAAAATTATGCGTTCTACACGCAGATGTTCACATAAGTTCATATCCTTTGAATAAATTATTACATTTCTCGTATTGAGTTTCTACTAAAAATGGTTTTAGTAAAACAAATATGTCGAAGTCTCTTATGAAATAAAAAAAGTCGGGGTAAATTAGTTTATTTTTTAGCCCTGAGATATTATAGCTTATTATTCTAAAACTTAAATTAGTTTCATGAAATACTTCACTTTTTGAAATAAATAATAAATAAATAAATACTGGAAGCTGTTGAATTTATCTTTTCACCACGCGATGGCGCTGCAATAACATAAGGGGAACAACGGACATCTGACGTTTTACGCTTGTTGTATTCTTTTCCCTCATATTGAGATCTTAACCACTAAAAACATAATATTTTTCACTCAAAACTGAGAATCCATCGCTGTTTTCACATCTCAGACCAAGATTGTTGTCCCAGGTGAAGAACGAACCTTCGATTTAAATCCGATCGTCTTGAATAAACGATTTTATGTTCGGCCATTGATTGCATCTTAATTAACCGCAGATTGTATATGGCCCAGGATTCTTCTTTTTTAGCGAATATGGAATGTCATATCTTTGTGGACGGACATTCGCGTACCTTTCAGCTTTCTGCAGTTTTTCATTTCATTATTTGCAGCAGACCGATGGTCCAGTTGCATTAAGACATTAGCCATGCCGAATGTGTTGCATTTGACCGGGTAAGCGTCCTTGACAGCTCCGACGAAATCGGCTTTGGAAGTAAGATTTTTCGAATTGTCAGTTGGCAAATGGACTATAAGATTGTTTTCTGCTTCCTTTTTTAGGAGCCTTTCTACTTCTGACTCTAAACGTGCATTTTGAGATTCCAAGTAATTATTTTATGAGCGAAATCGTCTTAGTTGGCTCTTAATACAGACATTTCATGCCATAATGAAGCAATATGTCTTCTTTTGTAGCCAAATGGCTCAGATTTTGCTTTAAAATATTTTGCTGTAGGTGTTAATGGTAGTAGTGTTTATTTGGTATATCGCTTTTCTGCTCTAAAAGGCTCAAGGGAAGTATTTGAGGTTCCTCTTCTATTCATTAATCAGTTAAAATTGTATTGAGATAATAAATTTTTTATGAAATTGGTTGAACTTTTCAATAAACAATAAAGTTTTTGAATTTTTACATTAGTTAATTTTTGTTGTTATTCACTTTTTATGGGGTCTTATTAAATTTTGAACTCAGCGTTTTGACAACCAATCTGTCAATCTGTCTTAAAAAAAATAGTATCCTGAAAGTTTTATCAAAATTGTAAGAGCCGTTTTCGAGAAAATTAAAATGTTTGTTTATGAATGAATGGCAATTATCGTTATTCTTGGACCTAGAGCAAAAATGAAAAAAAGACTTCCCTAGGGAATCACAAATAATTATTACAATAGGTATATTAAGTTTAAAGCAAATCGGTGTTCAATTTAAAAGCACCGTTTAATTTGTAACAACGTTTATTCTGGTCGGTCACTGTCAAAAGAGAGAGAAATTATAAACTTATGATCTATTTATAGACTAGCTTATGTAATTACTTCTTATGTAATAATAAAGTAAAGTATAATGGATAAAGTGTAAGGTAAAGTATAATAGGTAAGTGTACAGACTTAGGGGTAATGATATAAACAATTCAAATATATAACATCTTCCCCTTTTTTATATAAGATCTATACCAATTATTTAGTAACCCCAAAAACGATTGGAGTTGTTGAAGATTATTTGGTGGAGGTGCATTGACAATTGCTTCAACTTTTTTTTCATTTGGACTTATACCCTTTGCTGACAACGTATGTCCTAAATAATCAACTGTGTCCACTATAAACTTACATTTCTTTACATTTATGTGCACGTTGTGTTTATTCAACCGCTTTAAAACTTCGAACAACAATTCTTTGCATTCTTTAGGAGAAGAACCTCCGATAAGAATGTCGTCTAAATAGCAGAAAACTTTAGACAACCCCCTTAAAATGTTATCCATTACTGACTGGAAGATAGCAGGTGCACATTTCACACCATAAATTAAACGAGTGCACTTATAAAGACCTCGGAGCGTATTCAAAACAAAAAGTTCTTGGGAATTTTGTGAAACTCGAAGTTGCTGGTAAGCCCCCGTCAGGTCAATTACTGCAAAATGTGTACAGCCTGCGAGCCCTGCAAATATGTCATCCGCTAAGGGGAACGGATAATATTGCGTTTCTATACATTTGTTCAACGTAACCTTGCAATCTACACATATGCGCAGAGTACCATCAACTTTAGGGACGATAACTATTGGGCTAGCCCATTTACTAAATTCAACTGGTACTAATATATCTTCTTTAACTAATTTTTCTAATTCTGCCTCAACCTTATCGCGCAATTTATATGGTACTCTGTAAGCTGCGTGAAAGATAGGTGTTTGATTAGGTTTGAGAATTATCTCGGCTTCATATCCCACAATCGGATGATTTAACTCTTGAACGGTTATGTTTGGAAACTCTGACTTTATACGAGAAAAAAGTTCTGTTTGGGTACTTACTTTTGAGATGATGTTGGTTTGGAACGCGCTTCTCCAACTTGGAAACAATTCATCGATCCACTTGCGGCCAATCAAACCTTTTCTAGGCATCTCTCCTTGAACCACTATTAATGGCAACTTCACAACGTGACCGTCAGAACTAACCTCAACCAACATGCTTCCTAGCTCTCTTAACCTTGAACCTGTGACCGAAACTAAATTAGAATTGGTTTTTGTTAGCTTACAATTTTTAAACTTATCTAAATACTCCTGCTCGTTGATAATTGTTGCCGCCGCTCCCGTGTCCACCTCCATTGATAACTCCACACCATTTACCACCATTGTTATTTGTTGCGACTGATTTTCGCTAATCGCACCACCAACTTGATTGACATTGGACTTGTTAAAACGACATTTACTTGCCAAATGTCCCTTTTTATTACAAGCAAAGCACTGCCAGTTTTTAACTGGACACCTTGACTCCACATGGTCTACACGACCACAATGAGTACATTCCTTCTTCTTCGATCGATCGTATCTAGCTATTTTTGATGGGCTTTGCTTTTTGTCACCATACTGAGTCTTGAGATCGCGATGTTTCCCATCGAATTTCTTAGTTCCACTATAAATAGCATTCTGGAATACCGGTTGAATAGATCTGGATGCTTTTTTGTGATGATTCCATATTAAGTGCCCTAGCGCAACACTTCTCAAACGTCAACGAATCATCCCCCAATAATACCTCTTGAATTTTTTCGCTTCTTACACCCATTATAAAGCGGTCTGTCAAAGCCTCATCTAATATGTACGACTTGTACATACCACCCCTTGGATCCACAGCAGCACCAGCAGTACCATCAGATTTTGCCTTTTCTTTTAGATCGCCTCCGCCAGGCTTTTCAATTTTCATCACGTGCTCCACAAAATCTCCAAAGCGGCATGTCTGTGCTGCGGCTTTGAGACGCACAATAAACTCACTCAGCGGTTCACCATCTTCTTGATGAATCTTATTAAACTTATACCTTTCAGCCCTCTTATTTTCTTTTGGAGCAAAATGATTCCTTAATAAAACGATTAAATCATTGAATTTCATTTCACTAGGCAATTTTGGCATTGTCAGAGACATTAATATTTCATAAATCTCCGCGCCCACTACCGTAATGAAGAGCGGTGTTTCTGCTTCTTCTCCAATGTCATTGATCTTGAAGAACTGTCTCAAACGGTCTTCATATGCTTTAAAATTGCTTCCCGTAACAAATGGTTCGATATATCCCACTAACCGAGACATTTTAACTTAAAAAAAATTTGCTTTGGGTTACTTAAACCAAAATCCTCGTCGCCAATGTTCAATTTAAAAGCACCGTTTAATTTGTAACAACGTTTATTCTGGTCGGTCACAGTCAAAAGAGAGAGAAATTATAAACTTATGATCTATTTATAGACTAGCTTATGTAATTACTTCTTATGTAATAATAAAGTAAAGTATAATGGATAAAGTGTAAGGTAAAGTATAATAGGTAAGTGTACAGACTTAGGGGTAATGATATAAACAATTCAAATATATAACAATCGGTTTAGGCTGTAGAGGTGCGGCCAAACAGACAGACAGACGGACGGAATTTCCAGACCCACTTAATTCGACTTCTTCATCATCGTAATGACATGTGCGATTGTTATCTCAAAATATTTCTTTGCGCGAATCCATAACTTGCCTTATATGTAGTACCTACCTAAGTAAAAATATTTAAGCCGTCTAACTTGTAAACCACACCTTATATAGCAAGACTTAAAGAAATAAAGTGCACGTGGGTCGGACGAATTTGCTCTAATATGTGGCAGTGGTCTTATGGTTTGAGATTTTGGAAAAAAAGTAGGGGTAAAATGGTATGAAATTTTATTGATCTCTTAAAAACAACTAGTAAAGATGTTTTTTGGAAAAAAATTAAGTAAGCCATATGATTTCGTTTATTGTTTAGAATTTTGTGATTTCGTTTATTGTGTAGAATTTTAGTATTTTTTTTTTTGAAAATCGTTCTACCATTTTTTTTTTGAAAAACTTTTCGAAAATATATTCCAAATTTTTTTTGAGTATGCCAACTTCTAGCACTTTGCAGTTCTTGTCAGAAGAATTAAATTTAAAAAAAATTGATTAAACCGTTTTTGGAAAAAAAAACTAAAAAAAAATATATAAAACTTTAAACAAAAAAAACTCAAAAAATTTTTTTTTTGAAAAATTTAAACATGTATATTATTTCGTTCATAAAAGGGTTTCTACATTAAAAATTTCATCGAAATTCGTCAAGTGGCTTCCGAGAAAATCGGATTTCAGAAAACCGGTCGTATGGGAGGTGCCGTTATGAGACTTTTCCTGAAAAATCTATTCCAACCAAAACATAAAATTTGCATATAAAACACTACTGAGAAAGTTTTATCAAAATCGTAGTAGCCGATTTTGAGAAAAAATAATTTTTCATTAAAAATTTTATGGCAGGTACCGTTAGTTTTAAAGCTAGAATGCTAATTCCAAAAATCCCTCTGTAGGACGTCAAAATAATACTTTCTGCCAAGTTTGAAGCAAATCGGTCCAGCCGTTTAGGCTGTAGGTGCCGATACAGACTGACGGACCGACAAAGAGACAGACAGACAGGCAGAATTGCCTGTTCCACTTTTTTAGGCTTCTCTATCATTGTAATGTAATGTGAGTACCTGTAATCGCAAGTAAAAAGTCAACTTCTTCTCTAGGAAAGTTTGACCGATTTCATTCAAAGGGTGTCTTTGAACGCACTAAATAAGTGATGCGGTTGCAAGATATACATATACAAGTAACAAATTAAGACCGAACGTCATGTTCAGTTAACAAATTGCTTGTTGTTGTAACCAAGTGTTAAACATTTGTTTCATTTATTTATTTTACACTCCAAAATGGTAGAACAGTTGGTCCATTCATCAATTAAAAAAACTAATCTTTTTTCACACACAAATTTACTGGTAGTACTGCTTTTTATATAAAAGTTTTTGCTAATGTAATGAAGTTGTTTTAATGAGATCAAATTGGATCAAACTTAGTCTATTTAACATGTTAAAATGTCTTACAAAATATAATATAAACTTATAATTTTGTTAAACCATCACACGGAAATAAAACTAAATAAATTCCAATCACGGCTCAAAAATCATATTAAAAATTAATTTAACTAAAATACCAGGGCTGAAAACTAACTAAATTATAAAAATAGATTATCTACAAATCAACTAATTTTCACTTGACTTGTTATAGTTTTTTTTAAACAATTGAACATGGTTCACTGTGTACTATGATTTACTGGTTCTTTCGTGGACACTAGACATGGTGACTTTTTGGAGAACCTATTTTTCTAAAAAAAAAACCCAAACTAAATATAGGTTTCAAGGAATTTCATTTTCAAAACTAAAACTTATAAAAAAATCAACAAGCATTTCTTGGCGTAGCAACAACACAAGTAAAAATCTAAAAAAACGCCTTTATTCAAATGAGCTATTAAGGAATCAAATTTCAAACTCTATATGACCGTAATCTGCCGACACCCTTTTTGAATAACAATAATCCCAATTTAAATACGACTCCCGTTCCCCTGCACCCTTTAGGGCACATCAAAAAAGACATCGATAAGGAAATTGAACTCAAAAAGGGCTTTACATATCCAAATCAATCTTTGGCCGAAATCAAAATTGAAAAGTTTGTCTGGTGGAAATGTAAGCATTTCCTTCTGGTATGAGTGGAACCAACCCTACCAAAAAGATTCAAAGGTTCGAACACTTTTCTAGCTATTTTGTATTCTTGGTTCTGTTTTATTTATTCAAAAATATTTCTCATTAATCAAAAGTGATTGAAATTGAGGATTAACCTTTTTTGAATCGAAAATTCTCTTGTAAATCAAAAAATGGAATAAACGTTACAAATAAAAATATAACCGAACCGCAAGTATTTCGAAGAAGAAAAATAAACTTTTTTTTCCTAAAAATATATTTCATGACCAAGGAAAGGATGAAAATACAAATTGAGTTTAAATTTAATATTTCGACTTCGTAACGCGTAGGCTGGAGATAAACGAGCAGATGATCACTCACAGGTTTGAATTCTATTTCATTTACATTTTTAAAGATAAATCCTGTATCCTACGCACAAAGCTTTATCCACAATCGGATTGAGGATTTCCATTTGTGTGTCACAAAGAGTATAAAACATTCAAATAAAATGCCAACCCTCACAGTGACCTTGGATTAGGGGTTAAACGTTTCCCTTCAAATGTCAAGCGAGAAAGTATAACATAACATAAAAATCCTACCTAGACCTATACCTTTATATACATATTATGTATATAAAGGTATAGGTCTAGGTAGGATTTTTCTTACACTAATTCAAATGTAAAAGGTCAACATTCTTAAGTCGACGTCGAAGTCGAAGCTGAAGGCGATTTCCAACAAGGAGGAACGAGAAACACAAAATTATTAAGTATTCATGGTCCTAATTACGTCCGTATTTAGTAGAATCAATTCCATTCACAAATATATTAATGGAGGAAGGAAGCCAGGAGTAATTAATTCAAATGATTTATTAGTTCTATAAAAGGAAAATCAACGAATCACGTTCAGGTGTAAAACAAGGTGCAAAACGAGTTACACTTATGTTAGTAAAACACTTGTACAGCAATCGTCTAGCGTTTGACTCCCTTTTTGGTGGGCCGTGTGTTCTATTTGATTGTAGGTTTTTCACACAAGCTAATAATAATTAATAATGCTCAGATCGTAAATATAAAAAAGGTGTGGCCTTTTTTACTTGTTTTTATTGAATAGCAAACGTCCCTACTTGATTAGCTTTGGATGAATTGTTTATTTTTGAAATAAGGTGCCCTTAAGGTGTACGGGGTACCACAAAAGGTCTAGTGGACGGACAATAGTTTCATGGCTTTCTATTTCTTGCAGTTTTACTGGAAAGGTATCGACTTTTAGAGAGAAAATTAAACTCTGCCACAGAAAAAAAAAAACCTGCCAAATTTAACAAAATGTTAGTAAGCCTAACCTTGTGTCTGTAAAAATGTGCCTTTGTAGCTTTGTATTCAGTTCACATTTGGATGTGTGAATGTGAATGTTTACTTAGTTAATCATTTGTAAGAGAAATTTTAATTTTACCTAATTAACCATACAAAGCTAGAATATTGATAATGGATGACAAAAATAAAAACGAATCAATTGTAAATGAAAAACAATCGCGAAACATCGTTGCGACAATTCTCGGGAGCAAGTCGTTATTCTGTATTTCAAAATTCTGTTTGACCAAATTTTTTTTTCAAAATCGTTCCACCAGTTTTTTCAAAAAACAGTTTTTTTTGAAAAGCTTTTCGAAAATATATTCCAAATTTTTTTTAAATATGCCAACTTCTAGCACTTTGTAGTTTTTATCAGAAAAATAAAATTAAAAAAAAATATATTAAACCGGTTTTGGAAAAAACAAAAAATAAAAAAAATTCTTGAAACTTTTTTGAAAAACTCAAAAAATTTTTTTTTGAAAAATTTAAGAATTTATATTATTTCTTTTATAAGGGCTTCTTTATTAAAAATTTCATCGAAATTCGTCAAGTGGCTTACGAGAAAATCAGATTTCAAAAAACCGGAGGTACCGTTATAAGACTTTTCATGAAAAATCCATTCCAACCAAAACATAAAGTTTGCACATAAAACACTTTTCAGAAAGTTTCATCAAAATCGTAGGAGCCGCTTTTGAGGAAAATTATTTTTTCACTAAAAATCGTATGGCGGGTACCGTTAGTTTTGAAGCTAGAATGCTAATTTCAAAAACCCCTCTGTAGGACGTCATTATAATACTATCTTCCATGTTTGAAGCAAATCGGTCCAGTCGCTTAGGCTGTAGGTGCCGATACATACGGACGGACAGACAGACAGACAGAATTGTCGGACCCACTTTTTTCGACTTCGCTATCATCGTAATGTTATGTTTGATTGCTTAGAATTTTTTTTATGAATGCATAACTTGCCTTATAGTACCTATACCTATAATCGCAAGTAAAAATAAAGTGCACGACTGGGTCGTACGAACTTGCTCTAATGTGTTAAAAAGGTCTTGGGTGCTTGAGATTTTGGGAAAAAAGCGTTGAAAAAATCATATGAAATTTTATAAATCACTTAAAAATCAATACCTAAACGGTTTTTTGGAGAAAATAAAGTAAGCCATTAGGTTTCTTTTACGTTTTTGAATTTTTACGAAAAAAAATTTTCAAAATCGTTGGACCAGTTTTTTCAAAAAACAGTTTTTTTTGAAAAATTTTTCCAAAATATATTCCAATTTTTTTTTTAGTATGTCAACTTCTAGCACTTTGTAGTTTTTATCAGAAAAATAAAATTAAAAAATTATAGATCAAACCGTTTTTGGAAAAAACTAAAATTAATAAAAAATTTTGAAACTTTTTTAAAAAACTCAAAAAAAAATTTTTTGAAAAATTTTTAAAATTATATTATTTCTTTTATAAGAGGGCTTCTACATTAAAAGTTTCATCGAAATCCGTCAAGTTTCTTACGAGAAAATCGGATTTCAAAAAACCGGTCCTATGGGAGGTACCGTTATAAGACTTTTCCTGAAAAATCTATTCCAACCAAAACATATTGTTTGCACAGAAAACACAATTCAGAAAGTTTTATTAAAATCGTAGGAGCCGTTTTTTGAGAAAAAATTATTTTTCACAAAAAATCGTATAGCAGGTACCGTTAGTTTTGGAGCTAGAATGCTAATTCCAAAAACCCCTCTGTAGGACGTCATAATAATATTATCTACCAAGTTTGAAGCAAATCGGTCCAGCCGTTTAGGCTGTAGGTGCCGATACAGACAGACGGACAGACAGACAGACAGACAGACAGACAGAATTGTCGGACCTACTTTTTTCGACTTCTCTATCATCGTAATGTTATGTTTGATTGTCCAAAAAAAAATTTTTTTTTTTTACGAATGCATAACTTGCCTTATAGTACCTATAATCGCAAGTAAAAAACACATACGAGTAATGTCATATAAAATAAAATTCACGACCGCGTCGCACAAAATTTTCATTATCAAGAAAAAACAGAAAAATTAACATACAAATGATTTAACATTAATGTCCGCAAATTTAACATTTTTAGGAATGCAACAACAAAATCTTAAGCTTTAATTTTTTTTATCAAATATTTCAAATCAAATAATTTTATATCATTTAGTATTTTGAGCTTGAAAAAAATTAAAATGCAGCATGCTTGCTATAGCAAGCGTAGAGAGCGCACACAATTTTGCCCAACATAGAATCGGTTTGAGGTGTGTTTTTCCCATTTTAGTAGCAAACTTCTCTCTCAAAGTACCAAGGCGACACTATACAAGACCCTTATCATTCCAGTTCTGCTGTATGGGGCAAAAGCGTGGACACAATCGGATGAATACAGACTGGGCTTTGAGAGAAAGATTCTTCGGGTGATATTCGGGCCTGTATGTATCAATGGAGTATGGAGGAGAAGATTCAATGACGAACTGTACGGGCTATACAGCGACATTGACTTGGTAAAGAAGCTGAAAAACAACTGCATAGATGGCTGGACCATGTGGAGCATATGGACGAAAACGCTTCAGCCAGACGAGTCTTCAATTCCAATCCGGAGGCCCGACGCAGTTCTGGATTACCGCATCTAAGGTGTCGCGATCAAGTGGAGAACAACCTCAACCAACTTGGTGTACGCAACTGGCTAGGGACCGGCCTAACTGGCGAGGATTGTTGGTTGAGGCCATGGTCCACAATGGACTGTCTGCGCAACCTTAAGTACGTAAGTAAGAAGTTTCGTTCAGATTCGAGTATTGTTGCAGTAATTTGCAAGCATCCTGATTGCAAGAACTTCTGCCTGGAAGACGCTAGTGAAGTCAGTGAGTCGCAGGGATTTGGACTTTTACAGAAGTTGAGGGATGGTTTGCAGTAGTCAGTAGGGTATGGAGCTTAAGCGTCAGGTAAAAGGTTTGAGATATTGCTATGACCGTATGGTCTTTCGGTCCAACAACTGGCCTCCTTTTGTGTGATTGAACTACAGTACACCAAGTATTTAATGTGAAGGTCGAGCGGCAGAAGGTTCAGAATAACATTTAAAGCATCTATTGGGCAAGATCTAAGAGGATTGCTCGTACCATAGCAATGTACGTGCAAAGAATCATCCTCGATTGAAGGCCCCATCTTTTACCGAATGTTTTGCTACAGGCATAATAAAATATAAATTTTCCAGCTGACTTTTGGATCAAGGATTATTCCTAGATATTTGGCACGGGTGGATACTGATAGCACTTGTACATTGAGATGGGGTAGAGTGAAGGTTGGTATTGGTATCTTTGTTTTGGTGGTAAAGAGTTTTGCTTAGATTAACTCCAGGACCATAGTTACTGGCCCAGTTCCTATCTTTTTTTAAAGCCCTTTCTATTATTTCACTAATCACAGGTAAACACTTTCCTGACACCAACACGACTAACTCATTCGCATATGCTACTGTCTTCACTCCAATGTCCTCCATTTCGACAAGAATGTTGTCCATAACTAAAGGGCATAGTAAGAGGGGAGAGAACACCTCCCTGTGTGCCTCTGTAAACGTTTTTGATCGTTTGAAATTTGCCTAAATATGCCGTAATTATCCTATCCCTAAGCAAGGAAACTATCAAGTTACGTATGTATTCATCAACCCCGAAGTCAATGAGTGATTTATGAATGGATGTAGTTAGAACGTTAAAGGCGCCTTCCACGTCTAGGAGGAATGTAATGGTGAATTTTTTGTAATGCAGAGCCGTTTCGGTGGATCTGCCTGTAAGGTAAGCGTGTCGGGAACTCAAAGAGGTGACCTTTCTAAGACAAACGAAGTTAGGCTTATCGGCCGTATATCTTTAGCAAATTCGTGACATCACGTACCGACCTTGGGGATGAAAACTACTCTATCCTGCCTCCAAGTATTTTGAATATGGTTAATGGAGATAGCCTTCAGCCATGGAATAGTCATTTTTTGTGTTTTCTGCAGCTTTGTTTATTACGGTTCTCTAGTTATCCACATGTTCAATCTGCACGTCTTGATTGTGGAATAGGGTGGGATTACTATCTCTGCATCCCGGGAAGTGGGTGGTCATTATAGAAGATCAAGGGATTCGGCAGGGGAATCAGCCCAGGAACCATCTATTTTTGTTAGAAACGAAGGATAATAAGTATATTCCTTAGACAAAACTCTTCCCTGTTTTGCGCAGTCCTTAATGTCTTTTATAGAATGACAGAAATCCCCAGAACTATTTCTTTACTAAAGAAAGATCACCTTTGTATAATTTGAAGCAGTCTTTACACGGGTGGAAAACTTTGTATTTGTATATTGGAAATAGCCATTTCCCTGAGATTTGCAGTCTTCGTTCCACCACGTAGGGAAAGATTTTTTTTGCTGTATTTGATTGGGCAAGAGACCTTAAAATCAGTGTTCATGGCTTTTTCAAGAGTTCTCACTTTTACCTCAAGTTCTGTAACCGAGTCTGGACTAAGATTCGGCTGAGCTAAGTTTTTATTATTTGACTGAATTTCTCCCAAAATTTGTATAGCAGATGTGAATTTTTTATTAAATGTCTTTATTGGGTTATAGTGCCTTCAAAAGCTAGGTTCTGTCTACATTTATGGTTGATAGTTTGTGTTTAAGTGAAATATGTTTACATAATATAGGGTGCATATTATATATACATACAAGGTGGGCCAACATAAGATGCTCTTATTTTTGCAAATGGCCGCCAATGTCAAATCTGTTTTGACATTTGTGGACTAGACAGATGCAGAATACGAGTGAACAAGCCCCGGAGCGATAGGTAGGTACATGAACCGATATTCTGAAGGCGCCGTTCCCGGGTCGCCTCATCTCACGTTTTGGCGATTTGCACTGGCCCGTTTCAGACTTTTTATTGTGGGGTTTTTTGAAGTCCCATGTTTACGTGAACAAGCCCAAGACTCTGGAAGCTCTCAAGGACAACATTCGACATGAGTGCGAGAATCTGCCTCCCGAAGTGATGAAAAATGCCATAAAACGAGCAATCAATTGTGACGGCGCCCATTTGACCAACTTGACCAACACAATTTTAAAGGTTCAAATAAACATAGTCAAAAAAACAGAATCGAAGTTTTCATCGGATGGATGACTTCTTTTGGCCCACCCTGTATATAGTGTTTTTTCATTCATTAAACAAAAATTAAAGCATTTTCAACGAATGAATTAACTAGAACGTATCCGTTTTCCTTAATATATTGGATCACACCGCACCGGGCCTAGCAAGACCTCATATTTTCTTAAATAACCATGCCGTGCCTCCTCGAAATTGCAACCCACTCAATTTCAAGATTTTGTTTGTATCTTTTTTTTTTTTGCTTACAAAACAGCCTTTACAATTCCGATCTAAATACCCACCTTTATTTGTGTTTGGTTTTTTCGATGTTTATTTTTATTGCTTTATCCAAATCTAGTGCACAAAATTTCAAGGTATGTCCGTAACCGAATTTCCACACACCTTCGTCCGTCGCGTTTCTTCGTTGTTAGATCAAAAGAACATAATACATATTCGAAATTGCTGGTATTAATTTGATTTCGTACGATTTCCGTACAAATTCTTGTCCAAGACCAAAAATGAAACCAATATGCAACAATCACACGTATACTTGCATCTGCAAGAAGTGCACTACACCATTGACACGATCGCATTTGACTCGGCTAGCGCGCGATTACCCCCACGTTTCTAATGCTAACCAAGCTAGAGCAACTTCACACACAATGCTTCAATTACGCGCGACAAAAAAAAAAAAAAAAAAAAACAACAACAACATAAAGAAAACAATAAGAGAAACAAAACCAAGACATTAGGCTTGTAGAGCACATACGAATATCGTAGATCGTCGATCGTCCGTGGCTGCTTCCACCGACTAAGTCGTCGTTGGTCGTAGTTGTCGATTGCTTCACAATGTGCGATCCAGTCTATTGATTAGGCGCTGCAACGCCCAACAAATTGCCCACATCAGAGTTGGCCGATTAAAGCAAGACAGCCACAGCATTGCTTTATATGAAGCTCGAACAGAAAGAGACTTCACCAGCAGATTCAAAGGCGGAACGATATTCAAGCGTCCAAGAATGACAAAAACTATTTTGATGTTATGAGTACAGTGAGTCAGTGCAAGTGATTAAGTAATTTTTATATTAAAATAGTCTGTAAGGCACTTTTGCACAGCAAAACTCTCTCACAGCTTTAAGGTTTCTTTTCGAATCTTAAAGTACAAAATAGCCATATGTGCTCAATGCGTTATTGTGACAGTAATTGCTTCTGGATGTTTCCAGTCTTAAGATCGTTGTATCTGCATTGCTAAAATTGGGGCGTTAAAATACTTCAATGCTTCTTTTAACCATATTGCACAATCTAAAACTATGTATCCGGAGGTGCTAAGAGGAAGAACCTGGTTTTTGGATGTTATGCCAAATATTTGTGTCTTTATTTATTTTAACTACAGCATGTTCGCTACAAGTCTGCCGTATCTGAGGATGACCTGAAAAGTAGGTACATCGTCGTCCGAGAGACATATTTTGGAGTTGATTGAAGAGGGTTCGGATGATAAACAGACATCGTCAACGAAATAAACAACATAATATTTATCAGATTTTATATTACATTCAAAGGTGACCAAAAAACTAAAATAAAAACTATACCTACACATAAATAATAAAGTACACGACTGGATCGTACGAACTTGCTCTAATGTGTTAAAATGGTCTTGGGGCTCGAGATTTTGGGGAAAAAAACATTGAAAAAATCCTACGAAATTTTATTAATCACTTAAAAATCAATACTTAAAACGTTTTTTGGGGAAAATGAAGAAACCATTAGGTTTCTTTTACTTTTTGAATTTTAACGAAATTTTTTTTCAAAATCGTTCGACCAGTTTTCAAAAAAAACAGTTGTTTTTTTTAAACTTTTCGAAAAAATATTCCAATTTTTTTTTGAGTATGCCAACTTCTAGCACTTTGTAGTTTTATCAGAAAAATAAAATTAAAAAAATATATATTAAACCGTTTTCTAAAAAAAAAACAAAAAATAAAAATTTTTTTTGAAAATTGTTTAAAAAACTCAAAAAAAAATTTTTGCAAAATTTAAGAATTTATATTATTTCTTTTATATTATTTCTTCTATATTAAAAATTTCATCGATATTCGTCAAGTGGCTTACGAGAAAATCGGATTTCAAAAAACTGGTCCTATGGGAGGTACCGTTATAAGACTTTTCATTAAAAATCCATTCCAACTAAAACATAAAGTTTGCACATAAAACACTTTTCAGAAAGTTTTATCAAAATCGTAGGAGCCGTTTTTGAGAAAAATTATTTTTTCACTAAAAATCGTATGGCAGGTACCGTTAGTTTTAAAGCTAGAATACTAATTCCAAAAATCCCTCTGTAGGACGTCATAATAATACTATCTACCAAGTTTGAAGCAAATCGGTCTAGCCGCTTAGGCTGTAGGTGCCGATACATACGGACATACAGACAGACAGACAGACAGAATTGTCGGACCCACTTTTTCGACTTCTCTATCATCGTAATGTCATGTTTGATTGTTAGATTTCTTTTTTTTTACGAATGCATAATTTGCCTTATAGTAGGTAGGTACCTGTAATCGCAAGTAAAAATGAAGAGTGTTTGTATTTTTTTAAAATATCAGCTTTTTACTAAGTGCATAATATGAAAGAATTATTGTTTTCAATACATTAATGAATTTTGGTGGAATGAAGTTCGCCGGGTCAGCTGGTTGATAATAACATCATCGAACTTCTTGCGTTTTTATTTTTTATACTTAATGTTGCCAGTCGCAAAAAAAGAAATCCATTTTTAACCATAGGTATATCCGTCAAGTTTAAGAAATTCCTGTTTTGGTTCCTATTTACGAATGTATCATTTTTTGGTGTGGTCTGTAGATGGACTTATGTTTCTTCATTGCAAAGACTTCATATCAAAAGGGATTAAGTCAACTAGCATTAAATTGGATATAAAAAAAAATTATTATTTTGTTGTAATTTTAAATGAAATTATTCTATTGAACCGTTTGCAAAATATTAATTTTCAAACTTAAAATTTTGAAAAAAAAAATAAAAAAAAAAATAATTTTAAAATTAATTTTTTTCAAAATTTTACGTATTTTAGTATTATTTTTGTTCTCAGAATTCATTGCTCCCATTAATTTTAAATCCAACACTGAAAACCGTATGGCTCTATGACTTCAAAAATAACCGAACCTACTTCTTCACAAAAACAAGAAAATCAAGCGTTACGGGATGGCACAAGTGATCATTTAGCCAATTTTTTCGTGTTTTTGTGAAGAAGTAGGTTTGGTTATTTTTGAATACCATGGCAACAAAAAGTCATACCGCCATACGGTTTTCAGTGTTGGATTTAAAATTAAGGGCAGCATTGAATTCTGAGTACAAAAATAATGCTTAATTACGTAAAATTTTGAAAAAAATTAGTTTTAAAATTATTTTTTAAATTTTTTTTTAAATTTTGAGTTTGAAAATTAAAATTTTGAAAACGGTTCAATAGATTAACTTCATTTAAAATTAAAATTAAATAATAAGTTTTTGGCTTTACAAAAGGTATAGCATGGCATTGTATTAGTTACCGTTATTTTTAATAATTTGTTTTCAAATTTAAGTCATGTTTTTAGAAAATTGCCCCTTCCGGCTAAACGGAGGGGAATAGACCCCCCTCCCATACGATTTTTTCCTTGTCTCAACCCGACCTACACGTTCTAGCTTTTTGGCACAACATTCGTGAATCACCCTGTATATCATATTTGTATCAAAGACGTCTGCCTGTTGCCTTTCGCATTGTTTTGAAATAGATACAAACAAAGTCCAAGGATATTCAAAATGCACGGGCTATGGGGTGTTCTTATTATTTTACTTTAATCTTTTAAAACCAGCCTGGTTTTCGTAGAGATTATACTCCACTGAAAAACCAATAAAAGTGCTTACCAATATTTCGGAAATGTTTATGCATAGAAGAAAATACTTTGTGTATTCATTATCAATTACAAGGCAGCTTGGATACAATTGACAGACAGGCTCTCATGATAAAGTTGTATAATAAAGGAATGTCCTTCAAATTCGAAAGATTCATTGAAAGTCTGTATGCACGCACAACTTCAGCAATAGTAAATGGAATCGAAATATCGGAGGAATTCGAAGTCGAAATTGGTTGACCAAAAAACGATGACGTCAAAAAAAAAAAAAACTATAAAATTGAAATTGAAATTGAAATTGAAAAATCTATTGATACAGTTATGGAGGAGGAACAAACTGTCAACTACCCAATCGAATTCTTGAACTCATTGGAGCCATCTCGAATGCCACCACATGAATTAGTTCTCAAAATAGGTTCACGGTTGATGTTAATCCACAATTTGCAACCTCCGAAGCTGTGCAACGGAACCAGACTTGCCGTAAAAAAACTATTACCAAATTCAAGGCCACAATTATTACCGGCAAGAGCAAAGGCGAAGTTGTCCTGATTCAGCGAATACCAATGCTTTCGACAGATTTGCCTTTACATAACATTACGATGATAGAGAAGTCGAAAAAAGTGGGTCCGACAATTCTGTCTGTCTGTCTGTCTGTCCGTGTGTCTGTCTGTCTGTATAGTTGCCTACAACCAAAACGACTGGGCCGATTTGCTTCAAACATGGTACATAGTATTATTATGACGTCCTACAGAGAACAGGGGTTTTTGAAATTAGCATTCTAGCTCCAAAACTAACGGTACCTGCCATACGATTTTTTGTGAAAAAATAATTTTTCTCAAAAACGGCTCCTACGATTTTGATAAATCTTTCTGAGTGATGTTTTTAGTGCAAAATGTATGTTTTGGTTGGAATAGATTTTTCAGGAAAAGTCTTATAACGGTACCTCCCATAGGACCATTTTTTTGAAATCCGATTTTCTCGTAAGCTACTTGACGGATTTCGATGAAATGTAGAAACCCTTTTATTAAAGAAATAATATAACTTTTTAAATTTTTAAAAAAAAAAGTTTTGTTGAGTTTTTTTAAAAAGTTTCAATTTTTTTTTACTTTTGTTTTTTCCAAAAACTGTTTAATCTTTATTTTTTTAATTTTATTTTTCTGATAAAAACTACAAAGTGCTAGAGGTTGGCATACTCAAAAAAATTTGTTATTTGTTATTTTCGAAAACTTTTCCAAAAAAAAAACTGTTTTTTGAAAAAACTGGTCGAACGATTTTGAAAAAGATTTTCGTAAAAATTCAAAACATAAAAGAAACCTGATGGCTTACTTCATTTTCTCCAAAAAACATTTTAGGCATTAAAGTGATTTATAAAATTTCATATGATTTTTCCAACGCTTTTTACCCAAAATCTCAAGCACCCAAGACCATTTTAACACATTAGAGCAAGTTCGTACGACCCAGTCGTGCACATTATATATTAATTTTTCTATAGTCTATACTTTGCATTTTGTAATAATGAATTTTTTTTTTGCAATTTTTTGTTAAGCTTGCGATTACAAAAAAGTTTTGAGATAACAATACCGTTTGTTTTATTTTTAAAAAATCGCAAGATTATAAAAAATGAGATTATAAGATACGGGATTTTAAAAAACGGGATTTAAAAAAATCGGGTTTTTAAAATCGAACCCAATCAAACTTGACATTACGATGGAAGCGAAGACGAAAAAAGATGTTCTAAAAGTTCTATCCGTCTGTGTCTGTCTGTATGTCTGTGTGTCTGTATGTCTGTTTGTCTGTGGGTCTGTATGTCTGTATGTCTGTATGTCTGTATGTCTGTATGTCTGTATGTCTGTATGTCTGTATGTCTGTATGTCTGTATGTCTGTATGTCTGTATGTCTGTATGTCTGTATGTCTGTATGTCTGTATGTCTGTATGTCTGTATGTCTGTATGTCTGTATGTCTGTATGTCTGTATGTCTGTATGTCTGTATGTCTGTATGTCTGTATGTCTGTATGTCTGTATGTCTGTATGTCTGTATGTCTGTATGTCTGTATGTCTGTATGTCTGTATGTCTGTATGTCTGTATGTCTGTATGTCTGTATGTCTGTATGTCTGTATGTCTGTATGTCTGTATGTCTGTATGTCTGTATGTCTGTATGTCTGTATGTCTGTATGTCTGTATGTCTGTATGCCTGTATGTCTGTATGTCTGTATGTCTGTATGTCTGTATGTCTGTATGTCTGTATGTCTGTATGTCTGTATGTCTGTATGTCTGTATGTCTGTATGTCTGTATGTCTGTATGTCTGTATGTCTGTATGTCTGTATGTCTGTATGTCTGTATGTCTGTATGTCTGTATGTCTGTATGTCTGTATGTCTGTATGTCTGTATGTCTGTATGTCTGTATGTCTGTATGTCTGTATGTCTGTATGTCTGTATGTCTGTATGTCTGTATGTCTGTATGTCTGTATGTCTGTATGTCTGTATGTCTGTATGTCTGTATGTCTGTATGTCTGTATGTCTGTATGTCTGTATGTCTGTATGTCTGTATGTCTGTATGTCTGTATGTCTGTATGTCTGTATGTCTGTATGTCTGTATGTCTGTATGTCTGTATGTCTGTATGTCTGTATGTCTGTATGTCTGTATGTCTGTATGTCTGTATGTCTGTATGTCTGTATGTCTGTATGTCTGTATGTCTGTATGTCTGTATGTCTGTATGTCTGTATGTCTGTATGTCTGTATGTCTGTATGTCTGTATGTCTGTATGTCTGTATGTCTGTATGTCTGTATGTCTGTATGTCTGTATGTCTGTATGTCTGTATGTCTGTATGTCTGTATGTCTGTATGTCTGTATGTCTGTATGTCTGTATGTCTGTATGTCTGTATGTCTGTATGTCTGTATGTCTGTATGTCTGTATGTCTGTATGTCTGTATGTCTGTATGTCTGTATGTCTGTATGTCTGTATGTCTGTATGTCTGTATGTCTGTATGTCTGTATGTCTGTATGTCTGTATGTCTGTATGTCTGTATGTCTGTATGTCTGTATGTCTGTATGTCTGTATGTCTGTATGTCTGTATGTCTGTATGTCTGTATGTCTGTATGTCTGTATGTCTGTATGTCTGTATGTCTGTCTGTATGTATGTCTGTCTGTATGTATGTATAGACACCTACATAGGGTGTCCATATGGGATTTTTTAAAAAGAGAACATTTTCCTCCAAAAGCTTTTAAAAAAGAGAACATCACAAAAAAAATATAGACAAAAAAAGAGACAATAAAAAAAGAAAAGCAATGTTGATTTTTTTTGTTTTTATTGAATATAAAAATATTTTTTTTAGGAACAATTTTACATAACATTTTTTATTAAATACCTAAATACATACACAAATTAACAAAACATAACAAAAACAATAGTTAACAAAAAAATAAAAGCTCTATTTAGTCTGTTTTAGTTTTAGTCCATTTTAATTAATATAAATCACATACAAAATTAACAACAACAGATTATTTTTACATAAATAAAATGAAATCTTTTAAGTAAAAAATTTCAGCGTTTTACAAGATACGAAGAGTGAAATTTCTTCGAAACGTCGTCGGGAAGAAGAAATAAATAAATATTTCTAATAATTACGCGGTAAGCTTCCGAAAATCTTATAATATTACAATGATTAATGTCCGCGAAAAGAAAAGTTTAAAACTTCATACTTATAAATACCTTAATTTGAATTGAATTCATTTAACTCACATTTTTTCAAAAACAGTAATGATTTGTGCTTAAATCTCCCTTATTCGATGGCGCAACGAAAAAATATTCAAAACATTTAAATTGAATCTGACATTTGACAGCCACCCCAGCTGACAAGTAAAAAGTAGTAGTCTTTTAAATTTTGTAGTAAATCGAAGATAAAATCATAACACAGTGGTTACATGGGTTATAATAATAAAGATTACTTGTATTATTGAATAAAATCAATTCAAAAATTATCGGAACAAAAAAAAGAGACATTCACGAAAAAAGAGGACAAAAATAGATCCTTAACGAAAAAGAAAGTGTAAAAAAGATCTGAACAAAAAAAGAGAACATGTTCTCTTTTAAAGAGATATGATGGACACCCTACACCTACAGCACAAACGGGTGGACCAAATTGCTTAAAACTCGGTATATAGAGTTTTTTTAGGTATTGTACAGAGGGGAAATTTAATTTTTCTTGAGCTCAAAAAATAACGGTATACCTGTCATATAACCGTTACCTTAAAGCTTATTTTTCTCAAAAACGGGTCTAACGATTTTGACTTAAAAAATTAATGTAGCTTTTTGGTACGACCAATCATATGACTGAAAAATTTGTTTTTAAAAAATGTCAAAACGGTACTTTCCATAGGACGGTATTTTTTGCTTTCTTCTATATCGAAAACGGCGCAACAGATACTTTCGAAATCTCACACATATTTACATGTACATATACAGGTGTAGGTAGCTTAATTTATACTGCATATACCAATAAACCAATATTTAAAAAAAATATTTTTTCGTATTTTCAAAACATTTTTTTTTTATTTTTATTAATATTTTGAAAATTTCTCAATATTTTTGCTAAAAAATCATCTGAAAAGTGGCAAAGGAGTTACCCAATTTATATGCACTTGTTCAACCCTACTAGAAAAAAGGAGATGCGTTACTCATTTTTCTTGTGGGGAGCTTTACTTTAAAAATAATAAGTTTTTCTGTTCTTCTGTAAAATTTGATACAATGGAGTTACACTGTAACACACTTTGCACCGACGAAATTATTATTTATTTTAGTCCCCATCTATTTATAAGTTATCGTCTGTCTGATCAAAATAAAAAAGTCCGAAGCCAGTAAGCGTCGAAACTTCAATTGTGGTTTATTTAAATTCAAGTTATCCAACTAGTCTTTTAGTAATGACTTCTTCTGGAATGCCATTAAGAAATACCAATTAAAGCACAGACCACTTTTTTTAAAACTATACATCAAGTTTTATTTTTAATTGTCTTTTTTCATTTCAATTAGATCATAAACATTTGATTTGGGTTATTTCTTTTATTTCAAAAGCGCACAAATTGAAATGGCTATAAAAAGAAAGAAAGAAAAAAATGTTTCCCCGGCAGCAGTTCTCACTCACTGTACTTACATATTAAAGATTTCCACAATTGAATATTCAATGCTCACGTTTAGTTCCTTAACATCATAAAGTATTCTTGTTACTATGCCTATTAAGGCGGAAAAAAGTCTCTAGATACACCTTGCTGCCTCTTAGATAAGACATCAACATCAACTACATATATAGTAATCGAAAATATAAAAGAGGTTGGGCAGAGGTTTCTTTATCGACAAGAACATGCGGTTGTGGCGCGAAAGCAAGGTCATGGGTTGGATCAATATCCACTAAGTAGCTGTATACGCGAGTGAGGAATTTGTTTTTATTTTTCGGCTACAACGCCAATGTTAAAGCCTCCCCCTTCACAAAGTCACAGCAATAGATCGCGGCGACTTGATACCACGCACCAAATGCAATTAAATTCCAAAGTGGTGCAAGTCAGCTCGCACACAAAGAAGCAAGTGCCTTAAGAAGTACCCACGAGGGTTATGTTGAATGCCGGGATACTGACACCCCACCATAACTACCACATACCATCACCACCATCGGCACCACCTTCTTTATCTGGGGGAAAACAATTCGTATTCTTCGCGGCGCGCGGCATGAAAGCGCGGTTGTATCTTGTCCGTATATATTGGGGCCCCTCTCAGGTGATCAGCACAGTTCGTTAACAGTCCTAGTCGATTCTAGGAGGTTTCAACTATAGCTCCGATCGTGCAACAGCTAACCTATATCCCGAGTGTTAGAGTGTTTCATTTAGTGTATTGTTGTGTAGTGTCCTTGCCGTTTATAATATATTTTTTTCAAAAACAAAAATCCCTTAACTTCCTTCGGAAAAAAAAAAAACAAATCACAATGAAACCATTTGTAAGTATCTCGTACAACGAACCATCTTGTAGGAAACATCGGTGATACTTATACTTTTCGGAAATAATTCCATTGGAGATCTGCGTGAGAACGAATGCAACGAGTGTGTTGTCTGCTAATTGATGATGTTGTTACCGCATCATATTGTTGAACCCTGTGCTCTCCATTCGACCACCCATTTGCCATTATAATGGCCTTTTTAAACTCATTTCTTGCGAAATCGTAAAGCTGTGCGGTTGAATGGATTTGTTATCAAATTACACCGTTAAGCGGAAAAAAAGAGTTATTAGTGCAATCTGCATCGATTGCCACTGGCTATATGGGGCAACCTGTTGATGGAGTCCAAACATGCGGTTGCATCATGCACCATGCACCATGCACTATAAGTGCTTGCGAAATTTCGAGCAATTTCATTCTTTTTTTCCGATATTTTGTGGTATACCACTTTTGGTATCATAACAAAGACCAAGCACTTGTTGGTAGTGTATCTATATAGACATAGCCTTTGACATTTCGTTTTGTTTAATTTAACTATTTATGTTATTATGTTTGCTCAAAGCTGTTAACTGTTGTAATTGCAACCATTGCCTCTACTTGGATGATTATGAAAGAAGGAGTTACAATTTATATTAAAATGATTAAAAATAAAATGCATGTCTAAAAACATTTCTATGATGTGTTATCATCGTAAAGCACACATACATATATTATATATATGAATGGCTTTTTTGTATTTACTTATTGTTAATGGCTATTTGCTATATAATTTTCAATCTAATTTGCTCCTTTTGATCTTTTTCACAAGTTTAAGCTGAAAAATATTAATTGACATGCAATTAAAATCGAATATGAAGTTGATATAAGACCTTATTGGGAGAGTGGGATAGTGTTGGTTTATACTGTGTTTAACAGACAAGGTTAAAGAAAGGCCTCTGCGAATCTTCCGTACTCTATTAAAATCGGAAGGATGGGACCTTCATTTTGCCTTTCAATCATCAATATGTGCAAGGAATTTTTTTTTTTTTTTTTACTTTGCTTATGACGCTATACAGCAAATACCTTAGTTAACCAAAAAATCTGACCTTTCATTTTGAAAAGTCAAAAATAGTGTGAATTATTTATTGACCATTATAATACATTTTTAATAAAACTAGAAATGTTTTCTTGATATTTCTATATTATATGTCACTATGTCTAATTAGAAATTGCTCCAATACTTTTTCGAGTTAATTTAAGCTAAAGAAATATACAGGAAACTTATTTAACTTGAAATCGTAAAACAAAAATTCTATAAGAATAGCAGAATTTAAAAGAATAATTTTGTCTAAAATAAATTTGTTATTGATGTGTACTGAACTAGAAATGCTACATACATATATATAATGTAATCAAACCTAATACGCTTAGATTTATTTTTGTTGTTATCGAGATGTCGATAAAAATATGAAACTTCGCTTTTGCAACTTCCAAACTGGCCATTCTTTTGATGACTTAAAGTAGGTTCAATGCAAGTTTATTTTAATTAAAACTAAGCTCCTGCTGAAAATGAAGTTCAAACAGATTAAGTTTTTTTTTTTAAACATACAAATCTCTCACATTTTAAGCCGTATATCATTGTATAAATCTCCATAAGTATAAAATATGATATACAAATTAAACCTAAGTTATTTTGAATTCAGATTAATATGCCAAAGCTCAATCACACGACAAAAGCTTCATAAGAATAGATTGCATGGGTTGGATTTAAGTTATAAAAGGTAGTCTTTTCTATGGCAATGCAATGCAAAAAATTCGTATTCATAATAAAACTCTATGTCAATTTAGTAGATACTTACTGATATCTTTTTTTGTAAGGAATTCGAATGCGAATTACCAAATTATTTTTATTAACTTAGGTTGGGATCGTATTATTTGGCCTAGAGTGGATTATAAGTTTGTAAAGCTAAGTTATATTGTTTCTAAGTAAACTTTTCTTCTAAGTTTAGCTTAAGCTAGAGCTCCAACAGTTTGCAAAGCTAGGAAAGACCCTAAATTATTTTCTGTTTCTATTCATAGGAGTTGTCTAATTCTTTGACAGTTTTTTGAAAAATCTTCTTTCAGTTACATGGCAAATTATCTAGTATATACTTCTCTTCATGCATCTTGAGCAGTAATAACATTGATTTTGTAAATTTAAGCAATTGCATATCATCAACATTTTTGTAAGGCTTACCTAATTCTGGAAAGTGTTATCCTCATGACTCAAATATTTGTAGTTTTTTGTCTGAACAAGACAAAAACGTAGCAAGGTAAAATTGATCAGCAAGACATTATTGATATCAAAACAAATTTGAATGCATCTTTACTTCTAACTCCTTAGAAAATTTCACTCTTTGATGATTTGATGATGCACTTCGAAATACAGCTTTCACAAGTTATTTAAAGACATTATCCTTTACAGCTTACAACTATACAATTGCCCGAATAACATGTTTACGCACCTAGCAAACACATTTTGGTTGCACAATTTTACAAACTAATTACTAAGACGTGGGAAACTTTGTTGATTTGCCCCAATGAATTTCAAATCATTGCATTGTGCTCATTGATATAGACAATTCAATCATTCCGAAATAGGTTTAAATAAATGTAAGATCAATGTTGTTAAAGAAAATTAATAGGGCATGAAAAGTAGATAAATAGCTTTGTTTCCCTCGGAAAATATTTTTAATTTTCGCTCTAGGCCTAAAAATTACGGTATTTGCCATACAATCGTGCAGAAGGAGTTTGATTTTCTCGAAAACGGCACAAACGAATTTGACAAGACTTTCAGAATGCTATCATTTTTAGGACATTCTTTTGTTTAGAAAATATTTTTCATAATTTGTCTTATAACGGTATTTCTCAGATAGAACTGGTATTCTCCGTTACTTTCTCGAAAACTATGCATCCGATTTCAATAAACTTTTGGAGACAGGAAGTTATTTATAAAAATCTATTGACTTGGCATTTCAAAATTTTTAAAAACTTTTTCTTCTTGATTTTTAATAATTAAAAAAATTTATTTTCGAAATGCTACCGATTTCCAAATATTAACACACACGAACAAATTTCAAAATATTTGTTCGAAAAGTGAATACTGGTGGATTTCCAATATTTTTTTTTCTAGGTAGATTTAAGCAATGAATGTTTTTAGAAGAAAAATCTATTAAACAAAAAATGAAAGTTTTTCATTTTTTTTAAATACATATAGCTACCTATTATGTACCATAAAAGTTTGTTCGTGAGACCCAGTCGTGCGTTTTATTTAAATAGATTTCTGGCATATGTCCGCCGCGACTACAAATTACATAGTCTGTTCGATCAGTCCAACTTGTCACTACTTTTTCCAATAACTCTGGCCGTATGGCGTCAATGGTGGCTTGAATATTGGCTTCCAATGCTTCAAGAGTTTTTGGTTTGTCGGCATAAGTCAATGACTTAACATAGACCCATCAAAAGTAATCAAGAGGCGTTAAATCACACAGGACCACTTTTGGAAACAAAGTTGTCACCAAATTGGTGAATCGATCTTTTTGGCAAACAAAAATCAGTCAGCATGGCTCGATAGCGCTCACCATTTACCCTAACGGCAGTTTCTTCTTCATTTCGACATTTCTTTGTCCAGTTAATAGTTTTATAGATAAGAGTAAAATTGTTGTGGGAACGATTCATAGCTTGCTCACTTGACCGATTATGTTGACCGTAAAACGATCCAAGTGCTTTATGAAATTCCCGAATAGATTTATTTTTTAAAATTAAATTTCCATAATTTGAAAGCGTTGTTCCGGCGTTAAACGATTAATTATGAATAGCCAAACCTTACTTAACAGAAATGTCAACACAGCTTAACATTCTAAACTGCCAAACCATAGACAACAACCATCGAAATTTCTCATTTAGCTAAAAAAAAATGCTCTTTACTACAATAATTGTGTGCCATTACTGGACATTTATGTACTAGGCAAGCAAACTGGGCTTTGCCGCGTTGTCTTTTTTCTAGTTATCACAGCACACAGAAAAAGCAAGGTACTTTTAATACCTTTAATAAGTGCAGTTTTGTCTATGAAAAACTTTCTATTTGCGCTTCTTAATGTCAAAAGACACATCCAATATTTAAACAAGTACATTACCTATTCTCCCTACTGCATACAAATGTATGTACATGGGAAACCAGATACTCGTATGTAATTGTAACTGTAACTACTAATTTCGTCCACAAAAACCTTCCTTATTGAAAAAAAATTTGAAACTGATGATAGCTATCAGATTTCATCTTGAAAACATTTATATATTTTCTTTTTCTTTCTTATGCCTGCAGATCGTTTTGGCTGCCTTCTTGGTTTCGACATGCTCCGCTTCGCTGTACGGTGCCCTCTCAACCCAATATCATACTCAAGATCAATTGGGACAGTACTCATATGGTTATGCGGATCCAAACTCTCAAAAAAACGAAGTTCGGCTGCATGACGGTGTGACCCGCGGTTCCTATTCTTATGTCGATGCTAATGGTCATGTTCAATCGGTGTCATATGTTGCTGATCCCCATAATGGTTTCAATGCCGTTGGAACAAATTTTCCTAAAGGACCAGCCCCATCAGTGCCAGTAGCTCATGAGGTTCCATCATTGGCTTATGCTGTTGCAGCTCATTCTCCAGTTGCACTACATAACGGTGTGCCAATTGATACACCTGAAGTTCAGTTGGCTAAAGCTGCTCACTTTGCTGCTCATGCTGCTGCCCGTTCTGGTCATCATTTATACAAAAGATCTCTTTACACAGGACCATGGGCGTATGGTCCTCAACACGTGCCAGTCATTGTAAACGGTGTCCCTGTAGAAACTCCAGAAGTTCAACATGCTAAGGCGGCTCATTATGCTGCCCATGCCGAGGCTCGTCATCATTCTCCCTCAAATGGTGCTCCAATTGATACTCCTGAGGTTCAACACGCTAAGGCTGCCCATTTCGCCGCTCACAACGCAGCCCGTGCTGGTATCCCAGTTTTGCCACAATCTTATCACGTGCCAATCATTCACAATGGGGTCCCTGTAGACACTCCCGAAGTGCAACACGCTAGGTCAGCGCATTATGCTGCTCTGGCGGAAGCATCTGTCCGCGCCGGAAGTGGATCTGCTCCTCACTACGCCCCAAGCTATAATCACGGCCCAATCCACATTCCAGTCATCCAAAACGGGGTACCTGTGGACACACCTGAAGTACAACACGCCAGAGCTGCACACCTCAATGCCTTGGCTGCTGCCAGCCACGGAAGTGCCTCCGGCGCCGGCGGATACGGAGAAGATGACGGACAATACCGTGAGCAACACTACAACCAATGGTAACGACCTGGAAAAACCTAATATTCACCTAACACTGCCACAGGAGATTGCCGCTAAGGGTATTGCCTGGAATAAATTTGTCCCTATGCTCCTTACTTCCCTCTGGCCTGAATCAACAAACTCAACCATCAATCATCATCACTCCAAATCACCCATGAAATGATGACTTATCTAACACCGGCGCATTTGACTGCTGCCAATGTAACGGTATCGAATTTAATTAATTATATTATCTTAGTCAAAACAGGCTACAAACTCACATGTACATACAAATACAAATGTAAACATTATTACTATACAAAGCAAATGAAATAAAAAGAATCATACAAAAATAATAAAAAAAAAAAAAAAAATTATTAAAATAAAATGTAAAGTTCTTGTTTTTCTTCGTGCTCACATGATTAAATGGAAGAAGCAGGAACGGACTTATGTTTGTTTGCAGTGTTGAAATGATTTAAGATTAAATAAAATTTTAGCAATAATGCTGATTTGCAAATGTTTGGCAAAATCAGACTGAAAAAATATATCAATAAAAGCATTGAAACGCCTTCAAACACAATCAAATTAAGTTATTCATGTAGTTAGGTCCACTAGATAATTTATATGGTATCAGCATCTACTCTTCCCTACTGAAGGATTTTAGCTCTTTTTTTTTGTAATAATAAGGGAGGTTTTTTGGGAGAGGGGTGCTTGGATGGTGGTGAGGCTGGTGAGTTATTTTTCCATAAATTCTTTTAACAGAAAGATGAGCGTACCCTTCAAGCAAAATCACTGACTTCAGAATTCACGGCTCATTTTCTGACTCACCTGAGTCAGCGTTTTACGAGGCCTCTCATAAAATTGCATGCTTGTCATACAAAATTAAGAAAGAGTAGATTCGAGTATTTTTATACCCTATTCCATAGAATGGGTATATTGCATTTGGTGTGGAGTTTGTAACAAAGAGAAATAATACCGTTAGGTACAGCAAAGTATATATATTCTGACTCAGAATCAAAAGCCTAGTCGATTTAGCCATGTCCGTCCGTCAGTCCGTTCGTATGTATACTCTCTAGATATCGCAATTTTTGAGCTAGAAAGCTGAAATTTGATATAAATCTTTGGTTAAAGAGTAAGGTAAGTTCTTGAACCGGTGAAATCCGCCCACAAACTCGCCCACAATCGCTATTCTTGATGAACAACCACAATTTTTTAAAATTAAATTATGTTTTTTGTACAGTTACGATAAAAGGATAACGCTAAGCTTTAGGTAAACCTTCCTCAAATTAAATAAAAATATTTCAGTTTGGGCGTGGCTGACGCCCATTTTTCATACGAAACCATCAATATTGTTTTTATAAAATAACAATTGTTATATTAAAGCAAAACACATTAAATTTTGTGGGTATTACTTGCACATAAACATCTTGTGTATGAAATCAAAAAAATTGATTTTGCGCGTTGCTGACGCCCACTTTTCACTAGAAACTATATAGAATTGTTTTTGTAAATAAACGGTATTTATAATGAATCCGCAAGCCAAAATTTTGCGTCCTTAGTAGAAACTTAAATGTTTGTGTATGAAAAGAATTTTTTGAATTTTGGGCGTGGCTTTCGCCCACTTTTCATGAAAGAATGAAAAACGTTGTTTTAAAAATTTAAGGTACTACCAATATTCAATTTAAGGTTTTTTCCCTTCCGTTCGTTTTATGAAAAAAATATCTACATTTTCTTTTGTAAATTTTTTCAATAGCCGACTTTTAAGGCCATGGTTTTGATAAAATACCTTTGTTCAGGTAAGATCGCTTAAAAACTACTCGATTTAGCTGTAGTTTTTTACACATATGCCTAAATACTGACTTATGATCAAAGCTGTTATTTCTTCAAATTTTTAAGACACGCCCACTTTTAGGGGCGTTTTCGTCAAAAGTCGTATAATGCGTTAATTTTTTAACGTTTTTTAACTTTCGGTCGCAGTTTTGAAGTAAAAAGATTAACACTTAGATTTAAGTTCCTTGGTAACGTAGCAGAGTGTGGTTCAAAAATTGTTAAAATCACCCATAATCGATGTTTCCATTCAAAATCTAATTTTTAAAAATTTAAGTTTTGCCTTGTTTTGTTCAAATCGATCTGCAAGAATAAAATTGAATGTCACTGAGATCATACTAATTGCCTTGGCAATAAAAAGTCTTAACTTTGGGCGTGGCACACGCCTTTTTTTTATTGTGCCAGCACTAATTGATTATCACACCACATAAAATTAATGTTATTGAATTTTTTTTCTGTCTGGTAAAGAAGAATTTTGTTTCTGAAACTGGATCATCGGCTGGCTGCAGGAGGCAAACGCATACACATACAAAAAAATAGGGAATAGGGTATCCAACAGTTCGTTGCAAACGTACTGTAGCTCTCGCTTATGCGTTTTAACTTGTGATTATAGGTACTATAAACAAGTTATGCATTCGTAAAAAAAATTGGAGTGAGAGAGCATGATACCTTATATTTATGTAAAATATGTTTACTTTTTGGTTTGCATTAAGAAAAAATATAAAATAAAGACAAAAAAAGGTAAAATTTAATTTGAATAAAAGTGAATATTACAAAATAAATCGCGATGTTGCATTTGTAAACGCGCAAGACAAAATGACGAAAGAAATGCTTTTATTACATTTTATTTTTCATGTCAGTTTTGGGTTCATATTTCGCTGAGCGGGACGAGCTCGCTCTCTCTCTCTCACAAGTGGGTCTGTTTGAATTCTAATTTACATACTAAATGAAGCCGACAAACGTCGTTTTACGGCTCCGTATTTGGATCCGTGTGCGGAGTCTAGTATGTGGATTTGACTCCGCGCATGGATCCAATTCGGATCCATTTGCTTGAAGGGTAAACAACAATCCAAAGTGGCTTGGGTTGTAGAACAATTCAATTGTAAACACCTTAAGTGATACCTCCCTCATGCTTTAAGGAAAATAGAATTATAGCACTCTACATAAATCGGTAACTCTTAGTGCGAATGAATTGATTAGAACCTTTTCTAAGAAAGTGGAGATCACAATTAATAACCACGCAATAGGGTGCGTACCTCTCCAGCAACACTTCAATATAATAAATTGAATACACTGCAATGTGCAGAGGCGCGACCCCTGGTCGAGATTTTTTTTTTCCTCATGAGTTCCAATTTGGGTTAAATATATAGCTGACCCACGGATCAAGAATTTTTAAACGGGGTTCAGTCCTAAACTAACATTGTACAAATGGTACTGAAAGTGACCTAAAATCCGCAGTCACATGGGAACTAAAAAAGACGTTTTTCTTAGAAAAAAGTGGTTCTTATTTTTAATTTTCTCAAAAAGTACAAGACATTTTAGCATACGGTTTTTTGTTTTTCACTCAAGATTAATAAAAGCATTGGCAAATTTTATGTTTTCTTTGGTCTTCCAACTCACTTTTCACCTTAGGTATACTTTTTCTCTCATTGCGCTTCCTTTGTCTTCCTTGTCCAGTCCTAAGCTAGTTGTTGCTAGTTTCAAAGTTAGTATGAAGCGAAACTTTTCTAGATTACGTATTTAAAGACGGAACTAAGGGTCCAATAGTACTTAATTATGTGTTGACAGAATTTTATAATATACTAGCTGACCCGGCGAACTTCGTTCCGCCCTAAATTGACTAAATGTCCCTTTCGAAAGTCGAGCCTCTCTTAAGAAAGAATTAAACAATTGATATTAAATTGATTAAAATTACTTTTATTTAAACAGAAATGATTAGGTCACTGCAACGCTTTGTGATAAACAACGTTGTTTGTTTTATTGTCCGGTGCATAAACAAACAATGCAGATGGCTTTCCGACACGCGAACACGCCACGTACAGTTGTCCATGTGAAAAGCAAGGGAATTCAAGATTAAGGCCACACACTTGTAACGATTGGCCTTGCGATTTGTTAATTGTCATGGCAAATGCGGGTCGAACGGGAAACTGAATCCGCTTAAACTCGAATGGCAAGTCGGTTGGTATCAGTTTTGGTTGGTTCAGATTGCGCAGCATTATGATGACAGAGCCGACTTTGAGTTGCAAATTGTGTAGTGGTATACCGGAAAATCCAACGAATTCAAAAATTTAATTGGATAGTTTGTCATCATTTGTTATGCGATTCACCGATTTGAATGAATGCAGTGGAGCTGCGATTTTATTTTGAATGATGAAATTCAAATCATCGACGTCCTTATTTTTCGCAGCTAATATCGCGCGTTCACTGAGCCAATCGTGGTTCAAATAATTGTGAACGATGTGAGGGAACACTTTGCTGATGAGTTCTTCCTTCTTTGATGTGAATTCACAATTCAGCGGGAACGAAATCAGGCCAGTTGCAGCATCAACGATAATTCGACCATTTCCAATTGCCAATTGTTTTTTTTGCAAAATCATCGGCTGATGGATCGTTCTGCAACGCAACTCGCATGTTCGTCGTCAATTGCAGCTTCTTTACGTATCGCCAGAAATACGGTAATTTAAGGCAAGCGTTGAGTTCATCTGCAGGCGTTGATCGCGGGATTACTGGTAAAATTTGACGATAATCACCGGCTAGCAATGTCATTGCTCCTCAAAAGCGTCTCATATTGTTCCGTAGATCTTTCATTGTTCGATCAAGAGCATTCATCCCAGATGATAATTTTGAAAGTTTTCAACACTTGTGCCATAGCAGAATTTCTTGAAATATTGCATGTTGGTTCGTCATTCAACTGCAGATTCAGTGGCAATTTTAACGCTGAATGTGCTGTGCAACAACCTTCCAACAACGTGGCCGCTATTCGAGAAGAGGCAATCGCAAGCGCTTTGTCGGATCTTGACCAAATTGAAGTAAAAATCGACGTTGAAATTTTTTGTACGGCGCATTCCAAATATAATATCGAGGCATTTCCGAGTAGAGCAGCTCTGGCGAACGGGTCACTTGCACAGGTGGAGAAGACACTCGTTTGTTTTTGCAAGTGAAAAAAAAAACCGGCTCCGTTGTGTGTTTACCTGGTTGAAAACAAATCCAACAAAAAAATCTTCATGCAAATCGGATAATATTTAGCCAAGTTATGCTTGTACAAAGAACAAATTCATAATCTGTCGATATTTGTTCCGCAATTTTCTGTTTTAACGATTTTTAAAAAATACCGTTTGAAATTTGAAAAATTCGGCTCCGCTATTCGTTTACCTGGTTTAATACAAACCCAACAAAAAAATCCCCATGCAAATTGGATGATATTCAGCTAAATTAGGCGCGTACAAACAGACACCAATTCATTTTTATATATATAGACTAGCAAACCCATGCCCGCTTCGCTGAGCAGATTTGCAATGGGCTGTTGCCTCTTAATAAAATTCAGTTTAGCCAAGAGGCGTATAAATTGAGAAATGCAAATATTAAAGGGTATAGAAAGAAAACTTTGAATAAAATTCGTTTTTTAAATATCTTACATTTTATGCAAATGCTTTCTTATAAACCATTTATATCAAACTCATTTTTAATATTTTTTTATTATATAAGATAAGAAAAGATAAGATTAAATCAAAGAAATATTAATTCAATGAAAAAAGTACGCCATTTTATTACTTGAATTTATTTTAGTTTTAAAGAAAAAAATGATCGAAATCTGCGAAGCGGTTTTTTTAAATGGCAGAAGACATTTTACATCCAATTCATGTCAGTTCAAGAAATCCTGATCTTGGCTAATGAGGAGATGCATAACCAGGCTTTGCTCTTGATCGAAGATATGTGTTACCTCATATGTGCGGCAGTTTCTTAGTCAGGTTAGGAGTGCCAGCCCCAGATCGCAGAGTGAAAGACTCATTTAATAGAGAATTGGAACGTGAACGTGAATATGATCGATATGAATTAGACCAATCAGTTCAAACGAACGAACTGTTGAACCCAAAATAGAAGAAAGCTTATGATAAATTAATTAATACAATTGATGATGGAAATGGTGGCTTATTTTTAATGGATGCCCCTGGTGGAACAGAAAAGACATTCCTCATGTCATTGATTTTGGTCACTATTCGTGCGAGATCCGAAATTGCGGTAAAATTGCTCATTCAGCGTTAATATTGCCATTAAATCTTCAAACTACTGAACAACCGACATGTAACATTGCAAAACACTCTGCAATAGAAAAAGTTTTAGTAGCCTCACAAATCACATCTGGGATGAATGCACGATAACGCATTGGAAGCTCTTTATCGAACCTTTAAAGATCTGTCCAATTTCGGCGGCTAAGGATAGAGATGTGAATGACTTAAACTTTATAATTGAGAATCAAATCGTTGGTACTCTGCATTCATTCAAATCTATTGACTGTGTAACAAACGAAGATGAAGCCACTGATTATCCAACTGAGTTTTTAAACTCCTTAGATGTACCTGACTTACCACAGCACAATTTACAACTGAAGGCGGGCTCGGTAGTCATCGGCTTCTAAATCTAAAACAACCAAAACTATGCGATTGAACGCGCTTGGTCATAAGAAAACTGAAGAGTGATGTGCTGCCCGCGACCATACTCAACGGAAAATTTAAAGATAAGTTTGTTCTCATTCCGAGGATTCCAATTATCAGAACAGATATGCCCTTTGAGTTTAAACGAATTCAGTTCCCAATTCATCTTGCATTCGCCATGACAATTAACAAATCTCAATTCCAATACTTGACTGTTTGTTTTCTCAACCCATGCTCACTTCGCTGAGCAGATTTCAAAATCAAAAAAAGTCGTACAATTTTTCAATTCGTCAGGCTGGAGAAATGCTAATACTTAAGGAAGCAGAAAGAAAATATTTGAATAAAATTCGTTTTTAAAATTTCTAACATTTTATTCTAATGCTTTCTTATAAACAACATTTTTTGTATTACCATCTTTAACATAAATAAAAAGTGCGAACGGTTTCCCTACTCTAGAACACCCAATATACAGTTGACCATGAGAAATCAATACCGCAAATTTTCAAAAACTGACCTCGGGCTTTATTTATAGTGATGGCAAAAGCAAAGCGAATAGGAAATTGATGACGTTTAAAATCAAATGGCAAATCAGGTGGAATGATTGGAATTCTGGAGATCAAAACATCTTCCCCTTTATATTTGCCACTAATAATCCTAGCTTCAATTAGATTGTTCATTCACTTTTTTCCAGCTAGTCTAGTACCATTGCGAAGTTGAGGTTGATTAATATTACTCAGCATTATAATCGGGGCTACAATTTTAAGAGCTAAATAATGAGGTGGCAGTCCCGGTAAATCAATCGAATTCAAAAGTTCCGTCTGATAATTCACTACGTCATCCTCATTTATAAATGCATCAACTCATTTGTTGGCAACATATTGTCCATCTTTTTCTTCTAAAATAGATGCATTAATTTCAGCGACATCTTTATTTTTGCCTTTAGCTCTATCACTTAACCAAGTACGATTTTTATAGTTCTCCGAAATACTTGGAAACACACTTTGAACCAATTCTTTCTTTGAATTCCTTATACAATAGAAATTTGCAGTGTTATTTGGCCATTTTAACTATCAACGTCAACGGACATTTTTCCATTTCCAATATCCAACAGCTGCTTTGAAAATTCTGCAGCAGATCTATCACTTTAGTGAGTGTTTTAACAATATATCCACAAAGGAGAACATTTAAGGCATTGACATCCGCAGTAGTCGATCGGGGTATGACCGGCAAAGTTTGTCTGAAGTCACCCGCCAACAATATCATGGCGCCGCCAAATATTACTTGGCTACCTCGCAAATCTTTCAGAGTTCGATCTAAGGCTTCAAGTGACTTTTTGTGTGCCATTGTACACTCATCCCATACAATAATCCTACACTGTTGCAAGACTTTGGCCATTGCCGACGTTTTAAAAATATTACATGTAGGCGCTTCGTTAACCTGGATGTTTAAAGGCAATTTAAGTGCAGAGAGCCCTGTACGACCAATAATTGATTGCATACTGGCAAGTGCATTTGCAACATATGCAACATACGTAGCATACATGGTATTATTTTTTTACAGACAAACCTGGTGCAAATTAATACCTATTGGGCAAAAAAAAGAATCATTAAATTTGCTGTTGTCAAACTCTAGATATAAATGCATTTGTTGCAAATATTGTATATTATATGTTGCATAATGATTCATAACTATGCATACATTTCAGTTATGATCAATTATTTAATTTGTTGGTTATTTAATTTGTTGATTAGTTGATTGCATGGTGGCAAGTGCATTTGCAACATATGCAACATACGTAACATACATTGTATTATTTTTTTTACACAAAAACCTGGTGCAAATAAATACCTTTTCAGCAAAAAAAGAATCATCAAATTCGGTGTTGTCAAACTCGAGATATAAATGGTCAAACATAAATCAAACTCATTTTTATATATATAGATTATATCTAATATAAAATGAAATTCCGGGAACTATGTAATTTCGTCACATAAGTCCCAATTGATAATGACTAGGTGAGATTCCTTTAATAAATGCGGCCCTGCCTCAAAAGAGAAACAGACTGGACCACCACGTCGCACATCGCACATCACATCAAGTCCAGTCACAAGCTTTGAATGCTTTGCGGCTCAACAATGACCAAATACGGTAGCCGAGTAGCCCGCTTTGCATGTGCGATTTGTCAGCAATTTATGTATCAACCACATGGAATCAAAACATCATGCGAGGTGTAAGCAGATTAGGCTAAGGTATGCAATTACTCAGCCAGGAGTAATTAATTATTTTAATTAATTCAATTGAGCCACATACGAGTTACTCGAATATATTTTATTACTCTGTCTGTGACCGAGTGTTTGCTTGTATGTGAATGTCTTGCTGTGTTTAGGTTGTAAAAGTTATGACGCCGCATGTACGCCTCGGACATGCGCATAAAGCCTTATTGCTGTGTCATCAGTTCATAGTGCAAACCTGTTGCTACAGGTTATTTTGAATATGATCCCGTTGTTGATTGAAAGACACCGGAAAATGCTGCCTGGAGATTGGCTGGTCATCGACCAGTAGTAAACAGTTATTAGGTCCAATTGCCTCAGCTATTGAAGGCGCTTCCCAGTTTGGGCCTTAGAGCAACTTGAACTTGAATTGGATAACGGTTTTGGGCGAAAAATCATCATTACTGACGAGACGCATTTTCATCTCGACGGAGACATCAAAAAACTGCCGCATCTGGGGCTCGGAAAACTCGCACGTCATTTTCGCAAATGCATCCAAAGAAATTGACAGTTTGGTACAGATTGTGGAATGGAGGCATCATTGGCTGCTGGCTGGGAACAAGATTTCGGACAACGGTAGGCGTTACAGATCCATGTTAACTGATTTTTTTTTTAACTGAAAATGAAGACATGGATTTGGACGACCTCTTGTTTAGGCAGGATAGTGCATCGTGCAACACAGCCCATGCAACAATCGATCAGTGAGCTACAGCGAGAAACCATCTATAGGGGAAAGAGGCCTAAGATGGTACACCTTTTGGTTTTCAGCTAGAACTTAGCAAGCTATGTTTACCGTTTGGCTTATGATAAGAAAAGTTACATTATCATTTTATTTATCAGATGCTAAGAATTAAGGTCTTTTGTATCAGCTGTTTCACCAATATACATATATTTTTGAATAGAAGTCCACGCATGGCATGGTATGCCATGTTGACTTTTTTGACTTTTTATGAGAAACAGTAAATATGGTCAATACAATTTAACCCACATACTTAATAGCACTTTTATAGAAAAATATATTTTTTTTTAACCAAACACTGTTTATAAATAATCTCTTTTCAAAATTCTGCTAGAACATGCAAAATCCGAGAGTATGGTTTTGTTTTTCTTAGATTTGTTTACTTAATTTACGGCACTTAAACAGACGACTGTCCACATCAGGTTTCTCGCACAAACTTAACAAGGAGGGATATGTTCAAACGGTTTAGGTTCTATGTAATCTTAGGCCACTTTCCCCTACAATATCTTGGACAATTTGAGTGACAGAATGTGCTGCTGCGAAGCCAGCCGAGATAGCCACTTGAAATACGTTGTTTTCGATAATTAATGGGAATGTTTGTTAACTTTGTTCCTTTTATTGCATTTTTAAAAAGAAAATTGTATTTGGCTCACCCTGTACATAAAATCCCGACCGCACGTTTTCCCTAAATAAGATAAATTAGATATCATTTTGAAAAATAGTGTACTGGCCGTGCAGAGGGATTCGTTTGTTCGGCTAAGAAGTAAATAATCAATCTGTGTAGGCTCGGAAGCATGATTAGAATATTAAAGAGTCACTAATATTAATCTGAAGCCTCTAATTTGGGCTCTTAGCTTTGTTTAAGAATTTAAAAGTTACCTCATATTGAAGTCGTTTAATAAATTCTTGGTTTTTCAAAATTTGTATAGCAAAGTGAAAATCTATTGATATGAACAAATAAAGTTGAATGGGGCTAAGGAATTTAATTTAAGTAGTGTGTCTATCTACACCTGCAATAATAGCGGAGGGGTTAATTTTATCTTTAAATCTATTTTTGCGAGTTCGAATTAGTAATCATGTATCTAGCATTCTTAGCTACCCAAATATGCCTTACGTGCGTCGTGTTGCCGTTATTATGTTAGTACCCAACCCAACCTCAAGAAGTGATCAATATACGTTGTAGTTAAAGTTCCGTGGTTATATAAGTTGAGGGAATGAAGTATGAACACAATTATTGCTTCTATATCGGGTTTCAACATGCCGCTTTTAATTTCGAAATTATTAATTATTTTTTATTGTTTCCCAATTGGAAAATGGTTGAAGCGTGTAAACAGGCCATAGCAGCAGGATGGTTGTACATGTACATATATTTTTACGATAGCCTTATGGAACAGGGCGTGTCAGCTGGAAGACGTCGACGATTCCAACTAAGGTGATGGACGCTTATACATTATACTGTATATAAGTATACATGTATAGTATTTAGGTGGTTGTTTCTTTTGTACTAAACAGAAAAGTGTGCCGAACAGAAGTTTCTGGTGCGCTTAATATATCATGTTGACCAATTTCAACTGAACTAATTTAAAGTGAAGCGATTTTCTTTTATTGTTTAGTTTTTGAGGCGGATTTCACGAGGAAAATTTTTTATTTTGTCTTTAAATTTCTAAAAGCTGTAATTTTCTTATATTTAAACTCTCAACCGAATTCTTAACATTTAGTAGGATGAACATTTTTTTAAATATGTTGGTTCATAAAAAGATCCCTTTCCAACCCTTGTTAGTTTTAATTTTAATTTTTAAAAACTAAAACTAAAATAAAGTCCGAAAGTACGTATTATACATGTGTAGGTATTGTATACACTATACAGGGTCAGGGTGTCCCTTAATGTACGTCAATAATACTTAAGGGCATGAATCCTAGGGATATTCTAGGATCAAAAATGTGTATAAGAAACTTCGTTTGGCATAGTTCAGTGTTAGCCAACTTTTTTTGGTTTTTTCTAATTTTGCTCAAAAATGGATATAACGATTTTGGTTAAACTTTGTGTGTTATATTTTTTTAGTGTTTTTAAGAGAACTGCGTTTTTAGTTTTTGGCAAAAAATGTTAATAACAGAGGTCTGGTCGTAACATCTTTTTTCAAATGGCCATAAGTTGTCAACGGTTGTATCGATTTCAAACAAACTTTGTTTGGTATAGTTCCTTACAACTCTCTATCAGATGGAATTGCATTTTTTCAGTTTCTCTTATTTAAATGGTGGCTCCCATACAAAGAGCCACTAGGTTATGGCCAATTTTCTTAGTTTTTTCTAATTTACTCAAAAAAGGCTCTACCGATTTTTATTAAACTTTGTATTGAATATATGTACACGCACATAGAATGTTTTGAAAAAAACTGCATTTAAGTTTTTGGCTACAAATGATATTAACGGAAATTTGTTTTAACAATTTTATTTATTTGGCCATAAGCGGACATTTATATAATTTAAACACCCAAAGGATGACATCTAAATTTTTAATATTCAATGTTTTGTAGTTTTTCTCAAATTTTTCAAACATGCCTTCTTCATATTGCTCGAAGACTTTTTTTTCATCGTACTATTGTAGTCACTCCGTCTGCCGGGAAGCTCATGGCCACAGTTTTTTGGGACTCAAAGGGAATCTTGCTCATTGAGCAAGGTGAAACCATCAACGCCACATCCTACGCTTCCACTTTGCATAATTTGTGGGAGGAAATTAAAAAGAAAAGACGGGGTAAACTCGCAGCGGGTGTGTTGCTTCTTCATGACAACGCTCCTGTTCACACGGCGCGAGTTTCCAAGGCTGCTGTGCGAGATTGTGGTTTCGAAGAAATCCAACATCCACCCTATAGTCCAGACCTTGCCCCTAGTGATTATTTCCTGTTTCCGGATTTGAAAAAATGTCTTCGTGGAAAAAGATTTTCGGATGATGAAGAACTCAAGTCGGCAATAAATGGGTATTTTGCAGGGAAAGAGGAAATTTATTTTTTTGAGGGTTTAAAGAAGCTTATCTCAAGATGTAACAAATGCATTGATGTTAAGGGAGATTATATTGAAAAATAAAAATAATTTAAATTGAATTCGTATTTTCCTTAATATCGATACCGAGAATATATTGAACGCCCCTCGTATAGTGTTCAAACTTGGCAAATAGTATTGTTATGACGTCCTATAGAGGGGTTTTTGGAATTAGCATTATATACTCTATTCCACATAAACAGGCAGTACACCCCTTATGGGAAAGCTTTTTTTAAATCAGTTGCGTGTTATATTTTTGCACTATACTAAATTGAAGGAAACCCTCCATAAGAATTGTTGACCCGCCAGTGAATTTCCAATCGCATCTGACGTTGATCCTATGACTTATTCAGAGCACATCTAAATGTGCATGTGCACTGATTGGCTGTAGCATAGCAAAGAGGATATACAGGGTGATTCACCAGCGTTGTGCCAAAAAGCTAGAGCGTGTAGGTTGAGTTGAGACAAGAAAAAAATCGTATGGGAGGGGGGTCTATTCCCCCCCGTTTAGCCAGGAGGGGCAATTTTCTGAAAAATTGACTTATTTTGTTAAAAAAAATATTAAAAAGCAACGGCTTCGTTTACAACACCGTTATACCTTCTTCTTTCATTTCGTTTTTAAATTAAATTGTTTTAACGAATAGTTCAAAAAACATACATTTTCAGACCCAAAATTTTGAAAAAAAAATTTGAAAAAATAAATTTAAAACTAATTTTTTTCAAAATTTTACGTAATTAAGTATAATTTTTGTTCTCAGAATTCAACGTTCTTATTGATCTTCAATCCAAAACAGAAAACTGTATGGCTCTACGACTTTATGTTGCCAAGGTATTCAAAAATAACCGAACCTACTTCTTCACAAAAACAAGAAAACCTAGCCTTACGGGATGGCACAAGTGATCATTTAGCCAATTTTTTCGTGTTTTTGTGAAGAAGTAGGTTCGGTTATTTTTGAATACCTTGGCAACACCTATATATGAAATTTCAAAAATATCGGTTGAGCCGTGTTCGAGATAGTCGAAAACAAAAAAAAACTGTTCTTTGGAAACACTGATTTCTTAAATCAAAATCGTTAGAGCCATTTTCGAGAAAAATAAGCCTTACTATAACGGTTACTGTTATTTTTTGAGCTAAAAAAATCAATTTACCTTCTGTACAATATCTAAAAAGCAATATAATTATACCAATTTTGAATCGGTTCGGCCCACCCGTTTGGACTGTAGGTGTCTATACATACAGACAGACATACAGAAAAATGTTAAGACCATCTTTCTTTGTCTTCGCTATCATCGTAATGTCTTTGATTATTATCTTAAAACTTTTTTTTTCAACGAATGCATAACTTGCCTCATAATACATATAATCGCAAGTAAAATAGTTATTTGGGGAAAACCAAAGTAATGTCGAAAAACGTGCAATCCTCCTCCCCCCCTCCCCACTACAGGGCCACGATGTCAAAAACCTAGCAAAATGTTGATTCACTATCTCTGAAAAAAATCACCAAGTTTCTTTTAACTTCCGACCTTTTTCTGCCGAAAGTTGCGTGCATGCATATCATTTGTAGAAGTTTTAGAATCACGATATCTTAGGAATAGTGATTCTTAGAAAAAAAAGTATGAAGATTATTTTTCTAGATAATTGTAAGGATCAAAATCCCGAAAGACCGTAATCCCCAAAGTTCAAATTCCCGAAAGTTCAAAATCTCGAAAGTTGAAAAATCGAGAAATGAAAATCTCGAAAGATTTAAAATACGTCCAGTAGTCTAGCAGGCGCCTGTGTCAACAGTTTTATTTTTCAGCAACACTTTTGGGTGGCCCGCTTTGCGGGATTTAAGGATTTTAACTCCCTTCTCAGTCGTCTGGCAGGAGCCTGTGTCAACAGTTTTCTTAATCAGCAGTACTTTTGGGTGACCCGCTTCTCGGGATCTAGGGATTTTAACTCCCTTTTGCGGGGTTAGACCCGTTCACTCAGCTACGCTGCTCCGCTAATAGTATGTCCAGTCGTTTGGCAGGCGCCTGTGTTAAAAGATTTCTTAATTAGTACCTATTATTTTTGGGTGGCACTGGGCATTTGTTTTTGATCATTCGGGATTTTGAACTTTCAGGATTTTGATTTTTAGGGATTTGGATCTTATGGGATTTTGACCGGCTCCCAATTTTAAGATCTATAATTTTTGTCCAAGCTACTTTTTTGACAGAACTTTTCGAAAAAAAATTAAATATCCTCAAGGTCTCCACCAAAATTTAGCTCTGTCGGAATTATGGTAATTTGACCACTTTTGTATGTCTAATTTGACCGGACTATTATAATTGTATAGATTACCATTAAAATGGCTTAATTCTTCCCAACGATAAAAAAATATGTAACACTTCGTTTGCATTTTTTTTTTTTTGCTCGGTACTTGATATTTAACAGTTGCGAGTCAGGGTTCCACGGAGGACTTACTTTGGGAAAGTATAAGGGTGGCGGCACGCTTGTCGTTGCACGGCTATGCTCGACGGAAATGGGGGTGGTTCTTTGCCGCTTCCACTTATCCCTCCTGCTCGACAATCAAAATTATCGTGCCAGAAAAAGAAGAAAGTTATAGGAAAGGAAGAGGAGTTTGGACAAGGAATGATGCTACGTTAAAAGGTATGAAAAGTTACCACAAATCGAAGGGCTTTGACGCTACCTGAAGGAACATGTAAGTATAGTGCTTTTTAAAATCAAACTAACCTAACTAGACCTACCTAAAACTCAAAATAATAAAAAAAAATTAAATTCCACCACCAAAAATAATAATAATATGAAAACCATCACCAAATATAATAAAAACATGAAATTCAAAATACCTCCACCAAAGTCAAATTCGTTGGTACGAATTTGAACTTATATAAATCTTAAATGTATCTTAATCTAAACCCTAAAACTAAAGCACTTTCCTTTTTTATCCCCCTCCACGTACCGTACTACCGAATTCCAAGCGCTCGCCAGATGTTATTGACGAAGGCCTGGCCAACCCACGCAAGTATCTGAAAGATACTTCCTGAACGTTATTTCCATGGCCGATGTTCGGAAATAAATCCCGATTTAAAAGAAGGTCAACGCTTAGCTATAAATCAATCCATAATTGTAGAATGCGATAAGACTTTTCAGGAATCAAATTTGGAAATAGCGAACGACTTATCAAAAATTAACAAATTTAATATTTTGTTTATACCTTCCTACTATTTACCCATAGGGTTATGCATTGCTGTGTTTTCCATTAGCAACACATTCATTAAAGAATTCCAGAAAATTCGTTTCATTCATTTTCCATTCCATTTTTTGTCATTGTATAAATGGAAACGTCAACCTTTTGACTGTCATCCTCTTTCGCATCTTTCACAATCTTGAGAGCGATAAGGACATTATGTTCCCTGGATGCTGAAATAAAGGTAAACAAAATATACTTTACAACTTGAACACATACATAAACTATTATTTTCCCAAATTTGTTTCTAACTCTTTCCCTTGCACTCTCCATAAATGGATACGAAAATTCAAATGGCTCTCCTCACTTCCTCAATCACCGATCCAGAATACCCAAACCAAACACACAGAAGTTAGTTGTATTCTGTAGTCCTCTTCATGATTTATGAGGAAATGGCTTAACACAAACAGGAAATTGGGAATAAGAGGATGCGCACTACAGTGCAACCACAAAAATGCGCTTAAAAATGAAAGAAATTATATGTTAATTCAGTTTAAATGCAATTACGGAAAAAAAAGATGACGAGCAATAATTTTTGCATCTCTTGTGCGGAGTCGGAAGTATTGTTATGGAATATAATTTTTTATTTGAATATTCTGTGCATTTTAAATTATGTATGACATAGTGCTTAATAACCCCCAAAACGCAGGAAACACTGAAACAAATAACGGGACATTGTTTGCTTTGCGTAGATGTAAAAACTCTGTAGAAACTCATTCAAGGCAAAAACAGCCAGCTGTGGGATTCATATCGAGTTCGAGACGGGACTCGAGGCACGACGGACGAGGCCTGCACACCTGCAGTTAAAGGAAGTTACATAGTTGAAGGGTAAAGACCACTCGATTTATAAAAAAATTGGCTTATTGGGCACATGACAAAATTTCTTTTAATATATTATTTTTACTTGCGATTATAGGTATACCTACTGATATAAAGCAAGTTATGCATTCGTAAAGAATTTTTTTTTTTTTTGAGTTAAAAAAATTTAAAAAAAATGTATACCTTATGCTTGTTTTTTTCCTATATGAGGTTGATCTATTTAATTTTATTTTTCTGACAAAAACTACAAAGTTAGAAGTTGGCATACTCGAACGAAATTGGGAATGTATGTATATTTTCAAAAAGTTTTTCAAAAAAAACAGTTTTTTTGAAAAAATTGGTCGAACGATTATGAAAAATTTTTTCTTAAAATATAAAATAGTATAAAGAAATCAGATGTCTTAGTTCTTTTTTTGTAAGACCTTTTAACTAGTGATTTTTAAGTTTTTAATAAAATTTCATATGATTTTTGCTTTTAATTTTTTTTCCAAAATCTAATTAATTTAAGAGCAGGTGCGTGTGACCCAGTCGTGTACTTTGTTTAATTATTTTTTTTTTAAATCTTAAATCTTAAAACCACTATCACACTAAAGAGCTAAGTGGACATGAAAAATGCTGTTGTTAGTGAAATTTTACCGAGGAATTGTTCTTAAGTTCAGTTTTTTTTTTTAAATCAAAAAACGTGTTATTATAAGTTTTGTGTTTTGTATTTTATTATGAAATATTTTTTTGAAAATTGTTTAAAAAAAAAAAAATAGTGTCTTTTTTTGTATTTTAACTCAAAGACGTTTCGTTTCAGATAGAAATTTGTACGTTCTATGTTTTTTTTGTAGATAAAACGATACTGAGGTTCATAACATTTTTAGTTTCACTCCGATATTTTCAAATGTGGCCGAAACATAAGGCAAAATAATTGAATAAAAGTCGGGATTTTACTTTTATTCCGTACACCTTTTTCTTTTAAAATTTTGATCAGCTTACATAATACAGGGTGTCTCCTTTTTCGTAAGCAATATATTTCGTAAGCATGATTATTGGGTATTTTTTGAGAGGAAAATTGTTCTACAGTAAGGGCGTATCTCCAATTGTGATATTTATTTTTGGGGATTTAAGAAAATGCTTACTTTGGTGTATCCTGACTTTTCTGACCCACGTTAACGAATAGTTGGCAGTGTTGGTAAGTTACGCGAGTTTTACAAATATTAATTATTTACGCGTAACTAATGTACCTAATGTAACTAATGTTATTAATGTAACTTATCCATGATTTTGACATTGCTAAAAAAAATCTGCACATCAAAATAAAATTCGAAGCAAAAAGTCACGTTTTATAAAGTTTAAAAATGAAAATGTCGCAGTCAAAAGGTAAAACGAAGCGACAATCCGGAAGGCATGTTTCGTATGAGGACCTCGGATCAATAACTCGCGTAATGTTTATGCACTAGCATCTTACTATTTACATCCTTTCTATACAGTAATGACAAGTTAGAGAACAGTCATCTTCTTCTATTCAATAACTTTCTTTTAAAAATTATAAATTATGATGGACTAAACGAATGGGATCTTTTTAAATCCATAGACGGAGTTTTTAAAACTATATGAAAAAATATCGAAAATCCAGTTTTGTTTTGGAAGACAGCCGATTTCTATGCACCAAATCTTTCAAAGCTTGCACTATAATTGCTTAAAATTCCCGCAACATCCGCAAAAATAGAGCCTACTTTTTCGGAATATTCATTAATTCACACCCCTTTGAGAAATCGACTGTCTTTCGAATGTTCCAAAATTAATGTTTCTTTATGGAACCTTAAGAATGGAGGACATTCCTCCCTATCATGGTATCCGTTCGGAAAATCCTCCGATCGGAGAAAAGTTCCAAACGGAGCATTTATTGTGTTCATGGTATCTGAACCGGAAGAGATATACAAATGCGAACCGACGCGCATACATGACATAAGGTAAACAAAAAATAAATTAAGTACATTGTTGTCGAATAAACCTGCACAGTACAGCACTATTTTTGGGGATGAAATACATAATACAAGCAGAGAAAAAGAAATAAAATGCACGACTGGGTCGCACGTACTTGCTCTGTGGGTGCAATAGTACGATGAAAACAAACTTTTCGATCAATACGAACAACTCATTTTTGAAAAATTTGGTAAAACCTAAAAAAAATTTGACTGAAACTGGAAAAACCGATATACGGGAGCTAACGTTAAGAAACCTTTAATATTTAAAATTAAGACGTTATCTTTTGGGTATGTCCACTTATTGCCAAATTAATAATATTTATAAAAGCAATTTCCACTATTATCATGTATAGCCAAAAACTAAAAATGCAGTTTTGTTTGAAGTATTCTATGTATGTTACATACAAAGATTCATAAAAATCGGGAGAGCCTTTTTTGAGTAAATTAGAAAAAACGAAAACATTGGCCAACATTTAATGTCTCTTTGTATAGGAGCCACCATTTAAAAAAGAGAAACTGAAAAAAAATCAATGCCATCTGATAGGAAGCTGTAAGGAACTATACCAAACAAAGTTTGTTTGAATTCGATACAACCGCTGACAACTTATGGCCATTTAAAAAAAGACGTTAAGATCAGATCTCCGTTATTAGCATTTTTTGTCAAAAACTAAAAACGCAGTTCTCTTAAGAACACTAAAAGAATATATTACACCAAATTTAATCAAAATCGTTAGAGCCATTTTTGAGAAAATTAGAAAAAACCTAAAAAGTTGGCTAAAACTGAACGGCTCGTTGTAAGGGAGCTACCATTTAGAAAGGCTTCACTGAAAAATTTACAAAACCATCCTATAGAACGCTATAAAAAACGATGCCAAACGAAGTTTGAGTCAATTCAATCAAGCCGTTGTGAACTTATGGCTATTTGAAGAAAAGCCGCTAAAACCTGGTTTTTGTTACGACCATTTGAGCCAAAAACAAAAAACGCAGTTTTGTTAGAAATTAAATTTAAAGTTTAATCAAAATCGTTAGAGCCGTTTTCGAGAAAGTCCAAATTGAAAAAAACCATTACTTGAAAGGTACAAGTTTGAGCCGGGCTAAGACGAAATAAAAAAAATTTCGACAACCGTTTTTCTTGAAACTGCTATATATCAAGTTTGAAGAAAATCCGTCAAGCCGTTTAGACTGTAGCATGACGTGAAAAAGCGCACATCCGCACATACGCACATCCGCGCAGACAGACCGACGGACGACGGTATGGCGAAAACCACTTTTTTGGGCTTCTCTATCATCGTAATGTCATGTTTGATTAAAACCGTCGCAGTCGCAGTCAAAAGGTAAAACGAAGCGACAATCCGGAAGGCATGTTTCGTATGAGGACCTCGGATCAATAACTCGCGTAATGTTTATGCACTAGCATCTTACTATTTACATCCTTTCTATACAGTAATGACAAGTTAAAGAACAGTCATCTTCTTCTATTCAATAACTTTCTTTTAAAAATTATAAATTATGATGGACTAAACGAATGGGATCTTTTTAAATCCATAGACGGAGTTTTTAAAACTATATGAAAAAATATCGAAAATCTAGTTTTGTTTTGGAAGACAGCCGATTTCTATGCACCAAATCTTTCAAAGCTTGCACTATAATTGCTTAAAATTCCCGCAACATCCGCAAAAATAGAGCCTACTTTTTCGGCATATTCATTAATTCACACCCCTTTGAGAAATCGACTGTCTTTCGAATGTTCCAAAATTAATGTTTCTTTATGGAACCTTAAGAATGGAGGACATTCCTCCCTATCATGGTATCCGTTCGGAAAATCCTCCGATCGGAGAAAAGTTCCAAACGGAGCATTTATTGTGTTCATGGTATCTGAACCGGAAGAGATATACAAATGCGAACCGACGCGCATACATGACATAAGGTAAACAAAAAATAAATTAAGTACATTGTTGTCGAATAAACCTGCACAGTACAGCACTATTTTTGGGGATGAAATACATAATACAAGCAGAGAAAAAGAAATAAAATGCACGACTGGGTCGCACGTACTTGCTCTGTGGGTGCAATAGTACGATGAAAATAAACTTTTCGATCAATGAGAACAACTCATTTTTGAAAAATTTGGTAAAACCTAAAAAAAATTTGACTGAAACTGGAAAAACCGATATACGGGAGCTAACATTAAGAAACCTTTAATATTTAAAATTAAGACGTTATCTTTTGGGTATGTCCACTTATTGCCAAATTAATAATATTTATAAAAGCAATTTCCACTATTATCATGTATAGCCAAAAACTAAAAATGCAGTTTTGTTTGAAGTATTCTATGTATGTTACATACAAAGATTCATAAAAATCGGGAGAGCCTTTTTTGAGTAAATTAGAAAAAACGAAAACATTGGCCAACATTTAATGTCTCTTTGTATAGGAGCCACCATTTAAAAAAGAGAAACTGAAAAAAAATCAATGCCATCTGATAGGAAGCTGTAAGGAACTATACCAAACAAAGTTTGTTTGAATTCGATACAACCGCTGACAACTTATGGCCATTTAAAAAAAGACGTTAAGATCAGATCTCCGTTATTAGCATTTTTTGTCAAAAACTAAAAACGCAGTTCTCTTAAGAACACTAAAAGAATATATTACACCAAATTTAATCAAAATCGTTAGAGCCATTTTTGAGAAAATTAGAAAAAACCTAAAAAGTTGGCTAAAACTGAACGGCTCGTTGTAAGGGAGCTACCATTTAGAAAGGCTTCACTGAAAAATTTACAAAACCATCCTATAGAACGCTATAAAAAACGATGCCAAACGAAGTTTGAGTCAATTCAATCAAGCCGTTGTGAACTTATGGCTATTTGAAGAAAAGCCGCTAAAACCTGGTTTTTGTTACGACCATTTGAGCCAAAAACAAAAAACGCAGTTTTGTTAGAAATTAAATTTAAAGTTTAATCAAAATCGTTAGAGCCGTTTTCGAGAAAGTCCAAATTGAAAAAAACCATTACTTGAAAGGTACAAGTTTGAGCCGGGCTAAGACGAAATAAAAAAAATTTCGACAACCGTTTTTCTTGAAACTGCTATATATCAAGTTTGAAGAAAATCCGTCAAGCCGTTTAGACTGTAGCATGACGTGAAAAAGCGCACTTCCGCACATACGCACATCCGCGCAGACAGACCGACGGACGACGGTATGGCGAAAACCACTTTTTTGGGCTTCTCTATCATCGTAATGTCATGTTTGATTAAAACCTCGATTTTTTTTTCTGCACGAAACCAATACTTGCCAAATTAAATTGTTTTTCTTTAATTTTTATTTGAAAATAATGCATATTTTTATCACCGTCGCATGAGATTTGCTGTCGGAGACAATTGAAAAAAAAAAACAAATCAAATAGACGCGTTGTATCGCATGGATTCAATGTACGTCGCTGTGATTTCGACATTTAAACGCATACTACTTACTTAAGGTGGCGCAAACAGTCCATTGTGGACCACGGCCTCAACCAACAATCCTCGCCAGCTAGGCCGGTCCCTAGCCAGTGGCCTCCAGTTGTGCACACCAAGTTGGTTGAGGTCATTCTCCTCTTGATCGCGCCACCTTAGATGGGGTCTTCAAGAACTGCGTCGACCATCCAGGTTGGAATTGAAGACTCGTTGGGCAGGAGCGTTTTCGTACATACGCTCCACATGGCCCAGCCATCTAAGCCGCTGTATTTTCAGCTTCTTAACCAAATCAACGTCGCTGTATAGCCCGTACAGTTCGCCATTGAATCTTCTCCTCCATACTCCATTGATACATACTGGACCGAATATCACCCGAAGAATCTTTCTCTCAAAACACCCCAACCGGTATTCATCCGATTGTGTCAGTGACCACGCTTCTGCCCCATACAGCAGGACTGGGATGATAAGGGTCTTGTATAGTGTCTCCTTGGTCCTTTGAGAGAGGGCTTTTTTTTTACTAAGATGCCTTCTAAGCCTGAAGAAACAGCGATTGGCAAGAGTGATTTTTCGACTGATCTCTTCATTAATGTTGTTCTGAGAGGTTATAGTGGAACACAAATAGACAAAGTCCTTGACAACCTCAAAGTTATATCTGTCCATTGTGACGATTTGTCCGAGTATGTGTTGATGAACTTCTTCACCCGAGGACAGCATATACTTTGTTTTATCTTCATTTACAGTCAGACCCATTTTTGCTGCCTCCACTTCAATACTTGCGAATGCTCCACTGACAGCGCGCTTCGTTCTTCCAATAATGTCAATATCATCAGCATAGCCAAGTAAGGGGCCAGTTATAGCGATACGGAAAACCAAACCGAAAAAATTTTCAGATGGAAAATTTTGTATGTTCTGATTCGTTTCTTAAGACAAATGTTACACTGATCGATGGCAATCAATTCAGAGAATGTTTTTTGTTCATAATAGTTTTAATTGAACAAAAACTTTTTGTTAAAAAAGTATTTATTTATTTTAAGAAAAATAACAAATTTCGTTTTTAACAAAAAGTACAAGTTCAATTCAAATTTTTGTTTCCAAAATAAATTCTCTAAGTTGGTTGCCATCAATCAGTGTAGCATTTATGTTTTAAATCGAACCATAACATACTAAATTTTCCATTTGAAAATGTTTTCGGTTTTGTTTTCCGTATCGCTATAACTGGCCCCTAATTGAACGGATTAAAAAAAATCGTACCGCTGGTGTTGACATGCGAGTTGCGTACGATTGCCTCAAGAATGATGTTGAAGAGGTTACACGACAGCGCGTCACCCTGTCGTAAGCATTTCTCAACATTAAATGAGTCGGTGGTATTCTTACCAACCTTGACGAAGCAGCGCGAGTTCTCCATAGCCATCCTGCGCAATCGAACGAGTTTAGCAGCGATGCTAAGAAGTGACATGGCTCTATATAGCTCGTTCCTGTTCACGTCATAGGCGACTTTAAAATCGATAAAGAGGTGGTATCGATCTGGAAGTCTTGGGTCTTTTCCAAAATCTGCCGAAGTTTGAAAATTTGGTCGACGGTTGACTTACCGGGCCTGAAACATTACTGATAGGGGCCAATCAGTTCACTTGCGAAAGGGTTCAGACGTTCACACAGAATGGCCGACAAGATTTTATATGCGATATTTAGGAGACTTATATCTCTGTAGTTGGCGCAGTTTAGAGTATCTCCTTTCTTGTGGATAGGGCACACAATGCTGAGGTTCCATTCGTCAGGCATACTTTCATCCGACGAGATAGTACAGATGAGTTTTTGTATGCTCCTCACCAAGTCATCTCCCGCTGCTTTAAAGAGTTCAGCCGTGAGGCCATCTGCTCCAGCAGCCTTGTTGGACGTAAGCTTAGATATCGCTACTCGAACTTTTTCCTGATCGGGGGGACGGAGGTTTTGTTCATCATCATCCAAATTGAATGGATCATTCTGCCTGACAGCGATTAGTGGGTTGTCTTCGCCGTTCAACAGTCTGCAGAAGTGTTCTTTCCAAATTCTCAGCACCGACTGTGTATCTACTACGACATTCTCACCCTCGTCTATACATGCTTCCGCTTGGGCTTTGTAACCCTCGGACGAATGTTTTACCCTTCGGTAGAACTTTCGAATATTGCTTCTGCCGTAGCACCCCTCAATAGATTCAACTATTCGTTTTTCCAGTTCTCTATTTTTCCTTCTGAAAAGCCGAAGTTCCTCCTTCCCCTTTTGCTGGTATACCGCACGGGAAGCAATCTTGGCAGCTCTGGTTCTGGCATTCAGTTCAGAAGTGCATGATAGGCTTCGTATTTGATTTGGCCAAGTGTTCGAGCCTGCACTCATCATCGAACCAGGTGTTTCGTTGTGGTCGCTTAATGAAAAGCCAAAACATCCGTAGCTGCGGGTTTTTGATGGCCATTTTGCAATATTGCCAGTGGGTCTCTGGGTTTGGCGCAGGCGCCGCCGGGCTTGTCAAGAGATAAGAGGAGACATGGTTGGCAAAGGTTGTGGCGGTCTCTTGCGATTGTAACTTCGCAACATCAAACTTTCTCACAGTGGATGCTGGATTCTGCGGTCTGGTGGAGATCCGTATTCGCACTTTAGCTACAAAAAGGTAGTGGTTCGAGTCTATGTTGGCCCCTCGGAAAGTACTTCATGCATTCATCATACGTCTTCTCGAGAAGATCGTAGAATTCTTCTTTGGTCGTGTCATCTTTTTCCTTCGAGATCAGCGAGATGTTGCTGAATTTGGACTTAATGTGGATTGTGACAATGCGTTCGCTTATGCCACGAAACCCTAAGACTTCTTGCCTAAGCTTTTCGTCTTATCACAAATCCGCATTAAAATAGCCGCTGTTTTCTTGTCCTGTATAGCACTTGACGTAGTAGATGCCACAGTTTTTCATCCTCCTTGTGCCTTCACCATCCCATCGCACTTCTTGGATGGCTGTGATGTCGGCTTTGACACCATCAAGGGCTTCCACTAATTGTTCGGCGGCACGTGGCCTGTTAAGGGTCCGGACATTCCACGTGCAGAACCGAAATTCGTTGTCCTAGTTTCGTTTGCTAGGGTCGACATCAGAAAACGTATGCTTCATTTTTTTCGGAAGAATGTCAGATTAATCAATCGGAACGGCTACCATGATACAAAATTCGTACATTTCGTCCAAATCTAAGGAACTTTCTCTCCGATCGGTTACCATGATAGGGGGAATCAACCTATCTTTTGAGGACTTCGACTAGTTTATCTATAATACATTTATTCGCTGAATTCTTTATAATCTTTCTTTTCATAATTTTTATTTTGAATAACATTTTTTGTTTACTTATTAATATTTTTGTTTATTTTTAAAATGTTCAATCTAAAATGTTTCATTTATATTATTTACATTAGTTACATAAGTTACATTAGTTACGCGGAAAATGAGACGTAACTAATTAGTTATTAACTTACGTTGCCAACATTGATAGTTGGTAGCTTCATCCTCGTCGGTCTCGCTGTCAACGGATTTGTGTCAATGCAGTTCTCCAGTGATTTGACTTTGAGTTATGAAATTCAAGAGTCGACGTCTTTATTCTTCGCTGCTAGTATTACCTTTACCCGTTCACTATTCCATTTAAGATTTTTATAATATTTCGCAATGCCGGGGAACACTTTGTGAACTCGCAAAAATTTGTTGGAATCGATACCAATCCAGTCGAAACATCAACGGGAGTTTGGCCATTGCCATGCCAAGTGCCAGCAGTCGTCTCGAGAGTTCGACAGCCGATGTGTAGCTCTGCAATGCGACTCTCATGTACGTAGTCAATGTCGCTTGTCTCGAATCACCGTCGTTTATGCGCCATCGTGCATTTATCCTAGATGATGATTTTGCATTTTCACATAAATTTCGCTGTCACCGAGTTCTTGGTCATTGTGCACTTTGGTTTGTCAACCGTGAGAAGATTCCTAGGCAGTTTTAAAAAGGAATGTGCAGTTCGATCGCCTTCAAACAAGGCGACAAATAGTTGTCAGAATCAATGAAATGACGAATGTCTTGCCTGTCCCATCGGTTGTGTGAATAAAAAGTGAATAAAAAAAGGTTTTCCATCCAAAAGGTGCATCCTTGGATAGACAAACACCTTACGTCTGAATCGTGGATTTGATATGATGGTTGAACGCCAAAGCGTTTAACATTTTAAATAATAAATATGTATATACTTAAAAAAAAGTATCTGTATAAAAACAATAAACGGCAACAGTTCATACCTGTATAACAACCTGTTGTAGTGTATACAAAGAAATGCAAAAAAAGCAACCCCGAATGCAACAGTAAATGTATGTTCATGTCTCAAGTTCACTCACCAGAAAACAAATATTTGCCCTGATTGTACATCAGGATATATACAAGTTATTTACAATATCAATATTATCATCCTTTTCCATACTACATTATACACAAAATATTAAAATCATTGCGGTAGGTGAATACCAATATATATGTATGCACCTACATATCTTCTGTACGCAATATTTGGCCCATACATAAGGCATGAACGCATAAATAATAAGGATCACGAAATCGATTTTATACCGCAACAGGCAGTTTGTTCCCTTGGGACAAATTGTTTTGCCATGGTACGTAGAACGAGGTCGTACAAGTTCATAATCGACTCTGAGTTAGTCAATTTATCAAATACGAATTGGTAATGTGTATCCGTGGGTATACAAACATTCCTGGCATATTATCTTGATTGCCAGGATTTGAGTTAAATAACTTTGTCAGAGGGGTAAGGGATAACGGATAACAACTATTTTTCCAACTTTTTGTTCTTGGCAGGAAGGTAAGTTTGAAGAATTGAATTATTATATAAGCATGAAGAAAACCAATATTATATCGTTCTAAGCCATGAAAATAAATTTAATTTACAAAAGTTGTGCCATTAAAAAAATTGTTTTTATTTTATTTTTTAATAGGCGGGCTTGGAATTCTAATACATTGATGGCTCGTGGTAAATATCAAGAGACTGCGACCATCATCTGGAATGCTTGGTCAATGAATGACCTTGATAGTTAAGGAAAACAAGAAAACAAACTGATTACATAAAACCAATTATATTTAGTGCATTGATATTCAATAGCTCTTTGTTAACACTCGAATCAGTTTAATTGAAATTGTCAACTACTGCCCTCATTAAAATTATGATTTATATCTTTCTTGATCTGTAACGCCGCACCACGCCAGCCGTGTCGGTCGACATAATTAATGACATTAATTACAAGTGATTCATTTTCTTTGAGTCTGCATTTTATATTGGTAAGAATAAAATTCTTACTCATTGAATATTTAATTAAAATGTTATCTAAGCGATATTATTTACTATAATCATTCATTATAATTAAAATCGCATTTGTTGTTCTCAATACGAACATACCCATTCTATACATTTTTCTTCTTTTCATGTAAATTACATTTATACACAAATTTATTCGCCTGCTTGCATGATAAGGTAATTATTTCAGTGTTCTGTACAAAGTATAATTTCAAAGTGTTGGCCATGTTCCCACTGCCTCTTCAAATAGTTGAAAATTAACGTGGAACAGGTGTTAAGCTTAAGTTATTAATTATTGAAGGTTAAATAATATAAAAATTGTTTCGATATTTCATAATTCTTAGATTATCGAAATCAATAATCACTTCTCACTGACTAAGAATAATTTGTATCAATTGTTAATATGTTCAATCCCGAAAAACCCAAAGTCTTACACAATTTTTTCGACTTTCGTTATCATCGTAATGTTATGTTTGATTGTTAAAATAATTTTCTTACCTTGCATTGCAAGAAAGAATGTATTGAAATACGCACTAACTAAGATTTAAATGTAATGCCATCGAACTATGTACTTGCATATTATGTAAATATTACATAGTCCAAAAATATTGTAAACACTGAGTGTGTTTACGTGGCAAGTGGCAACCTTATAGTTAAATGCAAGACAAATTCTTTCATGTGATCCTGATCATGTATATCTATGTAATTTAAATTAATTTAGTACATATACATTACTAGCCTGTCCCTGTCAGCTGATCTAGAAGTAGACTGTAGCCTGACGAATCGTCTCTAGTAATCAAGCTTCTCTTTTATAGCCCGAGCTTTATTATTCTATTTTACCGGGACAAAAAGTAGCCTATATGCTATTCCCGACTATAATCTATATCAATATCTGTGCTTAACTTCATCCAGATCCGTTGAGCCATTCTGGCGTCATTTCAAAAATTAAAGCAAATCTATCCCACGGGAACCATAGATTTTACCGAAATAAAAAGTAGCAAATATGCCATTCTGGCGTATTCTCAAAAATTAAAACAAATCTATGCCACGGGAACCATACATTTTACCGTAAAAGAAAGAAGCCTGTATGCTATTCCAGACTAATCTAATCTTATCTATTTGCTAAATTTTGTCCGGATTAGTTCAGCCGTTCTGGCGTTATTGAGCAACAAACATCGAAACTTTCACGTTTATAATATAAGTAGGATTATACAAAGAATTTAGAAATTTAACAAAAATTAAGGAAAGAGTACAAAACCTCAATTATCATTTAACACTTTTATTTTATTTATTTTTTCCAACGAGATCTCGTTCCTTTAAAAGTGGATATTGCCTCCGACAGCATCAATCAAAGGTTTAATTCGACGGGCATACCTTGGATTTGGCTTCTGGCCACCGTGTCGTCCAAATTATCCCACTCTTTTATCAATGCAGATTTCAGTGCTCTGACTGACTGTGGTGAGGACGACCAACTTCTAACCATTCTTAAAAGCATGTCCCAAACATGTTCAATAGCATTCATGTCCGGATTCTTAGCAGGCCAATATATGACCCCGATTTCCACTTCTTCCAAATAATCCATAACGACCGCAAATAAGTTGGTGTGCAACTATTTTTTTTTATATTTTTTTTTTTTCTGGTAGAAAATATGCTCCTAAAATGTTCCCTCCAAAGCAACAATTTCTCCCCTTTTAAAATAATTTTTAAAAAAGTTATGGCCAAAATGAGTTAAAAAAAAAATTCAACAATAAATATTTTCCCCCAACTTAATTTTTACTTGCGATTATAGGTACTATAAGGCAAGTTATGCATTCGTAAAAAAAAAAAATTTTTTTTTGACAATCAAACATAACATTACGATGATAGAGAAGCCTAAAAATGTGGGTCCGACAATTCTGTCTGTGTGTCTGTCTGTCTGTCTGTCTGTCTGTCCGTCTGTCTTTATCGGCACCTACAGCCTAAACGGCTGGACCGATTTGCTTCAAACTTGGTACATAGTATTATTATGACGTCGTACAGAGGGGTTTTTGGAATTATCATTCTAGCTCCAAAACTAACGGTACCTGCCATATGATTTTTTATGAAAAACTCATTTATCTCAAAAACGGCTCCTACGATTTTGATAAAACTTTCTGAATGGTATTTTTTAAGTTAACTTTATGTTTTGGCTGGAACAGATTTTTCAGGAAAAGTCTTATAACGGTACCTCCTATAGGACCGGTTTTCTTAAATCAAATTTTCTCGTAAACAACTTCACGAATTTCGATGAAAATTTTAATATAAAAGCTCTTTTATAAAAAAAATAATATAAATTCTTTAATTTTTCAAAATTTTTTTGAGTTTCTTAAAAAAAAGTGAAATTTTTTTTTGGCTTTTGGTTTTTTCAAAAACGGTTTGTTCAAAATTTTTAAAATTTTTGTTTTCTGATAAAAGCTACAAAGTTCCAGAAGTTGGCATACTCAAAAAAAAAATTGGAATATGTTTTCGAAAAGTTTTTCAAAAAAAACCGTTTTTTGAAAAAACGGCTCCAACGATTTTGAAAATAAAATTCCTTAAAATTCAAAAAAGTAAAAGAAATCTAATGGCTTACTTAATTTTATCCAAAAACCGATTTAATGTTGATTTTTAAATGATTAATAAAATTTCATATGATTTTTTCATTGTTTTTTTTTCCAAAATCTTAAGCCCCAAGACCACTGTAGCACATTAGAGCAAGTTCGTACGACCCAGTCGTGCACTTTATTTTTTTTGTCAACCCCAAAAAATATGCTCCCTAAGTGTTCCTGCATATTCAGCACCTGTTCCACCACTTTAATTATTTTTTATTAATACTTCTACATTTTAAAATCCTTACGAAAACAATAATATTTTCTTTTTTTAAACTGAGTTATTATGAAAAATACATATGATTTAATAAATATTTTTAGGCAGAGAAAATGCTCCTTAAGTGACCTAGCGAAACTAACATCTGCTCCACCAAAATAATCAGTTTTAAATTAAAAATTTTCGATTTTAAAATCCCTCTAAAAATTAAGCATTTCTCCTTAGATTTTTTCGGTAGAAAATATGCTCCCCAAATGCTCCCTCAGAATTGACAACTGCTCACCTTTTAAAACTATTATTTACGAAATTATGACTAAACTGAGTTTAAAAAAAATTAAATTCAACCATATATACAGGGTGTCCCGAAACTCAACGTCAAGCGGGCACCGGGTGAAAGGGAAAGATGCAACTTCCTGGCAATATCCATCAAATTCCTGAAAACAGAACAAACTAACGGATTGCAGCTGCATACAGATCATTCTAAAGTGAAAATCACAAAAAAGCAGCAGACTTAAAGCAGGAGACCTCGAGGACACAACGACGACGTAGTTATGAGTGAAATTATAAATGATCCCAGCACTTCAGCACGTGCAATTGAAAAGTCAACTGGAGTTCCGAAGAGCATTGCTCATAGAATCTTAAAAGAAAACAGCTACCACCCGTACCATGTACAACGAGCACAAAGTTTGTTACCTCGTGACTACGCTCCTAGAGTCAATTTTTGCAGAACAATGTTGGCCAAAAATAGTGAAGACCCGCAATTTCTCAACCATATTTTATGGACCGATGAATCGACATTTAAAAGAGGCGGTTATTTGAATTTGCATAATTTTTATTTTATGCGTGAAGACCGCTCTCAATATCAATTTAAAATAAATATTTGGACCGGAATTTTAAATGGACAAATAATTGGACCATATGAGCTGCCAGAAAATCTAAATGGCGAAAACTACCCTGCATTTTTTACAAAATGAACTGCCGAATTTGTTCGCGCGATTTTTTTATTTGGTTTTCTCAAATTCTCAAACACTAAATTTTCTGAATTTTCTGACTCATCAGCAAGTAATAACGAAGAAAATGATTCGAACGACCCTGGACAACAACAAAATAACGAAACCATAACCTGCGGTATTTGTTTCGAAAATCCAAGGAACGTATTACTTCAACCCTGCAACCATTGCAAGATGTGTAGTAGCTGTTTTGCGAAGATATAAGATATAAGTGAAACATTATAATTTTAAAAACTTAGTGAGGAAATTCTCTAAGCTTATACACACAAAATTTATTCGGTGGGACAAAAGTCCCAACTTTTATTTTTGGGACTGATGTCCCTGGGACTTTTAAAATCCCTATGTTTTTTCTTTCAAACGCAATTTTTCATAAACACACAAATATTTTTTTTATTTTTTGTTTGTTTCGGTAGAAAATATGCTCCCCAAATGCTCCCTCAGAATTGACAACGGCTCCCCTTTTAAAATTATTATTTATAAATTTATGGCCAAAATAAAAAAAAATTCGATTGAACCATCATAATGTAAAACTGATTATTTTGGTAGAGCAGATGTTAGTTTCGCTAGGTCACTTAAGGAGCATTAAAAAAAAAAAAGAAAATAGGTATTATTGTTTTCGTAAGGATTTTAAAATGTAGAAATATTACTAAAAAATAATTAAAGTGGTGGAACAGGTGCTGAATATGCAAGAACGCTTAGGGAGCATATTTTTGGCGTTGACAAAAAAAAAATTAAGTTGGGGAAGATATTTATTGTTGAATTTTTTTTTTTTTTTAAACTCATTTTGGCCATAACTTTAAAAAAAAATATTTTAAAAGGGGAGCAATGGTTGATTTGAAGAGAGCATTTGGGGAGCATTTTTTCTACCAGAAAAAAAAAAATTAAAAAAAATAGTTGCACGCCAACTTATTTGCGGTTCCATATCGCACATGATGACATGTATCCTAGGATTGTCCTGAATCAGTTAGAGCATTTCAACCAAAAGATGGTGTGAATGGAACGCCTTATTCTTTGAGTATGCTGTTGACATTATAAGCTTTAATTTACCGATCCTTCTACGATGCACAGCTCGGTTTTTCCACTCAGGAAAATTCCTGCCCATAAACCGTGACCAAACCACCCGAGAAGTTTTCCCTTTGGGTAATCTTCGCGGCAGCGCAGCGGCACCTGGTCGTCTCCAGACTCTGTTACGTCCATCTGGATATCTCAGACAAAATGTGGACTCATCAGTATACGGAACTCTGCTCCAGTTAGCCTCGGTCCAAACCGTTTGAGCATTCACAGTTGTTCCCCTTACCGTTTTGAGCCCGTAAAAAAAAATCATAGAAAATAACCAGTAAATACCGAAGAAACAAACAAAATATCAAATTTCCAAAAAACAGCAACAGCAGCATGTTGCCAAAATGACAAAAAGAAGTTAAAATAAAATGGGCGACTGTGTCGCACGTACTTGCTCTGTGATTACAATAGTACGATGATTACAAACTTTTTGAGCAATAACAACTACTCATTACTCATTTTTGAAAAAATTCGTAAAAAGTAAGAAAAAATATTGGGTAAAACTGGAAAACCCGATATACGGGAGCTAACGTTAAGAAAGCTTTAGTATTTAAAATTTAGATGTCATTTTTTGGGTGTTATAAATGATATGAATGTCCGCTTATGGCCAAATTATTAAAACTGTTAAAACCAATTATTTATCGTTATCATTTTTTGTAGCCAAAAACTAAAAATGCAGTTTTCTTCGCAGCCTTCTTTGTATATTCGATAAATACAAACTAAAATATAAAGCGGTAGAGCGTTTTTTTGAGCAAACTAGAAAAAACGAAAAAAAAAAATGGCCAAAACTAAGTTAATTTGTAGGAAAGCCACCACTTAAAAAAGATTGACTTAAGAAAATGCACAAGACCTACTGAAAGAGTTGCATATGTTTTTATACTTTTAAACTCCTGTGATAGCTTTTAGGAGGCTGTAAGGAACTAAACGAAACAAAGTTTGAGTGGATTCGATACAACTGTTGCCAACTTATGGCCATTGGAAAAAAAGACGTTAGGGCTCGTTATATGGGAGCAACCGTTTAGAAATATATCACTGAAAAAACTGCAATGCCATCATATAGAAAACTATTAAAAACTATGCCAAACGAAGTTGGAATCAATTCAATCAAGCCGTTGCGAACGTATGGCCATTTGAAAAAAGCCGTTTAAACCTGATTTTCGTTACGACCATTAAAGCCAAAAACAAAAAACGCAGTTATCTTAGAAATATTTTAGGTTAGTTAAATTTTGAGTTTAATCAATTCGTCAGGGGCATTTTTGGACAAATCGAATTTTAGCCAGTCTAAAACGAGATAAAAACAACCTCGACAATCGTTTTTCTTCAAATTGCTATATATCAAGTTTGAAGAAAATCTTTGATGAAAGCCTCGATTTTTTTTTTCTGCATGAAATATGAGTGCACCACTTTTTTTTGTAACTCAGTGTATATATATTGTATATTTTTAATTTTTACTTTCTCGATAAAGCAAGTATTGGTTTCGTGCAGAACAAAAATCGAAGTTTTAATCAAACATGGCATAACGATTAAAGAGGAACCTAAAAAAGTGGTTTTCGCCATAACGTCGTCGGTAGGTCTGCCTGTGTGGGTCTACTGATGTGCGTCTGTGCCCTTTTTCACGTCAAGCTATACAGCCTGAACCACTTGAGAGATTTTCTTCATACTTCATATGAAGTAGTTTTAAGAAAAACGGTTGCCGTTTATTTTCTTATTTTTTTTTTTGGCCCGGCTCAAACTGGTACCTTTCAATTAACGGTTTTTCATTTTAGATTTGCTCGAAAACGGCTCTAACGATTTTGATTAAACTCAAAATTTCCCCCTCTAATGCACAAGAAGCATATATGGCTTTTGATTTTTAAACGCCTACTACTAAAATTGTGTAACTGCCACTGGAGAAGTACCTTTTTGGTCGTTTAGAATAGATCTTTGTTTATGTGTATATTTGGTTTTTTCTTTCCGCAATCAAATTTAGTAGTGCACGTGGCGAGAGTGTAGCCAAAAAACATAGAAACAAAAGTTTATGTAAAAAGCAAGTAAACTCACCCAGAAATTATAACGGAAACAAATAAAATTAACCGAATGCGCTCACTTCCTCCACTGATCCACTACTGTCTCCAAAACACAATGATGCAATGCCGGTTTGAATGTTTTTGATTTGAATTTTGAAAAGCTAGGTGAGTGCCTACTAGCTATGTTTTATTCATATAATATTGCAGTGCTCCATATTACCAACGTGGGCCATATATGCGACTCCTGTACTCTATTATTTTTTGTTTTGCTAGAAAATGTGTAACTGCACAACCGGCCATATATTAAAAAAGTTAAGTTAACTTGAAAAATGTCTAACTGCACAAGCAGCCATAAATGGCAAAAGTTAATAACTTTTAATAAAATTTGTTTAAACAATTTTTTTCTGTTTTAGTCTTTTAATTGTACGCAATGAAAAACAAAAACGATATTTTTCTTTTTTTCATTGGATTATTGTGCGTGAGGGTGCAGTAGAGCCAGGCACGTATCCAGAGGGTGGGCTAGAGGGGCTCAATCCCCTCCCGAAATGATTTAAAAGAAAATATTAGAATTAAGTTCAGTTCATTTCTTATATCCTTGAATACATTTAATTTATTTTTTCAAAAAATTTAAACATTTTTACTAAAGTATTGTTTAAGTAAGTAGGTATAGTGAGGAACTGATAAATGAATATATAGGTAAGTATAAATAATAGGTGAAAGCATAATTTGATTGGGCTTTCATAATTATTACACTCAAAGTTGCGTGTTTCGACTTAAAAAAAAATAAAAAACAATAGCTTTGTTTGTTGAGCCCTGAAGTCGCCCTGGGGTCGCCACAACTCGTTTTTTGAAATACCTCAACTCGCCCTCAAGAGAAAATTCTCTGTTTTTTTTTTTTAAACCTGGCGTTGCGTCGCCATGAAGTCACCCTGAACTCGATCTTAGTATTTAGCTGGGGCGAGTTGAGGTAACAAATCAGCTGTTGAAGTGACTTTTGCTGTCATGCATTTCTTGTGTATTTTTCTTCTGTATTTGATTTTTCATATCTTTTTTTTTCGAAAAAAGTGAATGAAATTCAACAGAATGCATTTATTTTGATGAAAGTAATGCAAATCGAACAAAAAAAGCAAAATGGAAAATGTGAAAAATATATACAAACCTAATGCGATTTTTTAGAACGGGAAAACCCAGGTTTTTTGACAACTCTTTGAGTAATCAAGAAATTCTGGGGTGACGCTGGGTAAAGTTCAAAGCTAATACAGCGACATGGCTCGATTGCTACTTAAAAAAAAAAGACCGACTAATGAGGTAAGTTATTTACTTTTTATATCTTTACAAGGTATCTCAAAGAAAAGATTTTATTTTATATACCTATCTCTACATAAAAGAGGTTGATGCCTATCGATCAAATTTTTACTGTTTATTAAAAAACAGTCTATAATAACGCCATCTAAATGCAATCCATCACATTCACGGCACTCATTTATAAAAAAAGTTTATTATTTCGTATACGCTCGGATCATCATGGATATACTGTCTATGATTTCGGTTTATCTCTATTGATGAACCGCCTCTAAAACTTTTTAATCCATGTCCGAATAAGGGGACTTTTTGGCGCATCCAAGACTGCGAATTTGGTTGTTTTGCATATAAAAATAAAGTGCACGACTGGGTCGTACGAACTTGCTCTAATGTGTTAAAATAGTCTTGGGTGCTTCAGATTTTGGGAAAAAAGCGTTGAAAAAATCATATGAAATTTTATAAATCACTTAAAAATCCATACCTAAACCGTTTTTTGGAAAAAATGAAGTGAGCCATCAGGTGTCTTTTACGTTTTTAAATTTTTACAAAAAAATTTTTCAAAAACGTTGGACCAGTTTTTTCAAAAAACAGTTTTTTTTGAAAAACTTTTCGAAAATATATTCCAAATTTATTTTTGAGTATGCCAACTTCTAGCACTTTGTAGTTTTTATCAGAAAAATTAAATTAAAAAATTATAGATTAAACCGTTTTTGGAAAAAACTAAAATCAAAAAAAAATTTTGAAACTTTTTTAAAAAACTCAAAAAAACTTTTTTTGAAAATTTTTCGAAATTATATTATTTCTTTTATAATAGGGCTTCTACATTAAAAGCTTCATCGAAATCCGTCAAGTGGCATACGAGAAAACCGAATTTCAAAAAACCGGTCCTATGGGAGGTACCGCTATAAGACTTTTCCCGAAAAATCTATTCCAAATAAAACATAAAGTTTGAACAGAAAACACAATTCAGAAAGTTTTATCAAAATCGTAGGAGCCGTTTTTGAGAAAAATTAATTTTTCACAAAAAATCGTATGGCAGGTACCGTTAGTTTTGGAGCTAGAATGCTAATTCCAAAAACCCCTCTGTAGGACGTCATAATAATACTATGTACCAAGTTTGAAGCAAATCGGTCCCGCCGTTTAGGCTGTAGGTAACTATACAGACAGACAGACACACGGACAGACAGACAGACAGACAGACAGACAGACAGACAGAATTGTCGGACCCACTTTTTTCGACTTCTCTATCATCGTAATGTCATGTTTGATTGTTAGAATTTTTTTTTTTTTTTACGAATGCATAACTTGCCTTATACAGTAGTCTCTCGATAATGTGAATGACCGATAATGCGAATTTTTCCAAAATATGAATCGCCAAAACTTAACATTGTCATCTCTATAATGTGAACTTCTGAAATTTTGGAACTCTTAAATGTGAATTCTTTTGGAAATTTCGTATACCTACCTACACATACATATTTTTTTTTCTCCTGATAGTTTTGCATGCAATATAAAAGAAAGGAAAACCTAACTGGTATTCGTCTAAGCAAATTTCGAAGTTTTGCAATAGTAAGATCAAATCAGACTATTCATTCACTATGTCGATACAGATGTTTTCTTTTTAATGCTTTTTTTTTGCGTAGTAATTAAGTACTCCTACATAGGTAATGTGTTTTTGTTTTGTAAATAAATATTGAAACTGTTCTTTAAATGTAATTTTGTTTGTAATAAATGGATACGAGTTCTTTCAAACACCTAATAAGAACCGAAGAAAATGTTCCAGTAATGTGAACACCTCTAAAATCCGAAAACGCCTTGTTTTAATTAGTTCACATTATCGAGGGACCACTGTAGTACCTATAATCGCAAGTAAAAATATAAACTTCTTCTGAGACGCCTAGTTCACAATACCCAATACTCAAAGGTATTAAGGTTTTAAACACAATGTCCGGTTTACGTTTCAGTCAGAACCAGTAAAGCTCATTTTTATTAAAATTTTTTTTTTTTGAAAAACTGTATCCGCAACTTAGGTACCTACCTACGTTTCCAATATAATTATATTGAATGTTGATAGTAAGCTACATATTTTGTTTATATAAAATAGTAAATAACATTGTGTGTTGTCTTCATTTTGATAGATGCACGTACTTGATGCACGTATTCTTGAAAAAAAAAAAAAAATACAACCAAAAATAAAACATTCATGTAGTTTTTTAAATTTGTTTGTATACTATGTACAGAAACTTCGAAACTAAACAAGCCCCTCCCGAAACAAAATCCTGGCTACGGGCCTTAGTAGAGGGTAAGCAAACCTTAGCCATTTTGTATAATATTGCGTTTTTTTCCGTGGCTTAAATGGTCATAACCTAAATCAGGTCTAAAGAGTTTTTTTCGAATGGCAATAAGTCCGCAACAGCTTGATTGAATTGGCTCAAACTTTGTTTGGCGTACATAATTCCTCTCAGCTTTCTTCAGGATAGCATTGAAATATTTTGAGTAAAACCATTTATAAAGGTGGCTCCAATAGAGTGAGCAGTTCAGTTGAAGCCTACATTTTTTTTTTTTTTTTTTTTAATTTACTCAAAACCAGCTTTAACGATTTTTATTAAACTTTGTGTGTAATATTCCTTGAGCGTTGTTAAGAAAACTACGTTTTTAGATTTTGGCTATAAAAATGAAAATGACGGAAATCTGGTCTTAACGGTTTTTTTTAAATGGACATAAGTTGGCAAGGGTTGAATTGAATTCACTCAAACTTTGTGTGGTATAGTCCCTTATAGTTTCCTCTTATATGGCGTTGCTTTTTTTTCAGTAATCCTTTTTAAATGGTGGCCCCCATACAACGAGCCAATAGATTTTGGCCAATAGTTTTTCGTTTTTTCTAATTTTCTCAATAAAAAAGGCTTACGTTTTTTTTTTTTTTTTTTTTTTATATGTACTTGCACTCAAGGGGATATGAATACCCTTATAATGATTTAACATGTGCGAGCAACGAGAGAAGGAATAGAAAGATAGGAAAGAAAAGTTGGTACAGTGGTACAAAGGTATCTTATATCTATATAGCACCCATAAAATGGTTTCAATTGGATCTTCCTTAAATGGGGTTATCCAGTTTTAGCTAATATTTTTTTAATTTTTACCTAATTTTTCAAAATGACTTTAATAATTTTGATTTACTTTGTGAGTATTTTTTGGTACAAAGTAGTTTATTGATTACTGTTATTAAACTTTAGCTCAAAATTCAAACACCTGTTTATAAACGACTCAATAATTTAATAATTGGAGGTCTAAGTTTAACGAAATAACGAAATCTCAAGCCCTGAGACCACTGTCAAACATTAGAGCAAGTTCTTGCGACCCAGTCGTGCATTTTATTTAACTTGCTCTATAATGGAAGTATTGGTTTCGTGCAGAAAAAAAAAATCGAGTTTTAATCAAAATTGACATTACGATGATAGAGAAACCCAAAAAAGTGATTTTCGCCAAACCTTCCGTCCGTCGGTCTTTATGTGCGGATGTGCTTCTATGCGTCTGTGCGTCTGTACGCTCTTTCACGTCATGCTACAGCCTAAACCGCTTTACGGATTTTCTTCAAACTTCATATATAACAGTTTAAAGAAAAACGGTTGTCGAGGTTATTACTTGCGATTATATAGGTAGGTACTATAAGCCAAGTTATGCATTCGTTAAAAAAAATATTTTTGAGATATCAATCAAATACCTATGACATTACGATGAAAGCGAAGACGAAAAAAAAAATGATCAAAAAATTCTGTCCATCTGTATTTCTGTCTGTCTGTCTATCTGTGAAATATTTATAGTTTTTATTTACAAATGATAATAACGGAAACGTGTTTAACGGTTTGATTAAACTAGCCATAATTGCACAACGACACTAACGAAATGGTTTAGACTTTTTGTATATATGTATATAGCATTCGCACATTTAATTAACACAATAACAAATAAGTTTAACCGAAAAGCAAATTAGTTTGACCCAAACGCAAATATATTTAATCCTTTAGCAGATTACTTTAACCCAAACGCAAATATATTTAGCCCTTTAGCAAATTACTTTAATCCAAAAGCAAATCAGTTTAACCTAAACGCAAATACATTTAACCTTTTAACAAATATATTTTAATCAATAGAAGATGGCTTTAAAAAGAAAATTTACAAAAAAAAAAAAAAAAAAAAAAAAAAACAATGTATGTACCTACATAAATGTATACATCAAAACTTGAAGTTTTCCTGTTGAAAATTAATTAAACACATATTTTTAGAAAATGACTTTTATATTCGCTGCTTATTTTATACAGGGTGATTGGTATAAGGTTTTACAAAATCTAGAGCATAAAGACAAGAACAAAATCGAATAGGAGGGGGGTCTATTCCACTCCGTTTAGCCGGGGGGGATAGTTTTATAAAAAAAAATTGACTTAAATTGGAAAAAAAATTATTACAAAATAACGGTGTATCCTACAATGTCATGCTATACCTTTTTGTATAGCCAAAAATCTTCTTCTTTAATAATATTTTTAAATAAAGCTGTTTTAGTTAACCGTTTTTAAAATATCAACTTACAAACTCAAAATTTTGAAAAAGAAGTTAACAAAAATGTTCAAATTAATTTTTTTCTAAATTTTACGTTATTAAGTAGTATTTTTGCTATTAAATTTCTATGCTTTTATTAGTTTTGAATTCAACAGTTAAAACCGCATGGCACTATGTGTTTTTGTTGCCAAGCTATTCAAAAATAACCGAACCTAACGTCTTCATAAAAATACGAAAAAATAGGCTAAATGATCACCTGTGCCATTTCATAAGGCTAGACTTTCTTATTTTTGTGAAGAAGTAGGTTCGGTTACTTTTGAATAGCTTGGCAACAAAAACTGCTACTACCATACGTATACCTATACATAATATATTTTTAATCTATAAATGAACTAATTTTTTAACACTTTTTCGAAAGTCGTTTTTTATTTCTTTATAATGGAAAAGTTTAATATCAACCATTCTGTAATTGAAATGTATATCACCGACCAAAGCTGTCATAAGTTATAGGTAAATGAGAAACTAAAAACACTAATCCTTGAAAACTGTTCCGCATGTTGTCACGTGTAGATAAGGAACTACATATTTTTCATTACATATTGTCGCTCTCAAATCATTGTCGCACGCCAAATCGCTCATAATAGGCACTTAAAAATGTGATTAAATCTTCTCACGCATTCTCTGATGAAAAATGGAAATAATCTGTATAATTTCCGGTTCCTTATTTTGCAACTCTATAGTTGTGTGTGCATAGGAACTTCCACAATATCACCTGCCCCTGCCATAGTCCCAATGTCAAGTATAGTTGGAAAGAGAATTAACAAGCCATAGTCGTCTACCACACAAATACTTAAGCCAAAGTGCACTTGAATGCACAGTCGTCCTTATGCAACTTGCTTGCAAGAAGCATAAGTGCCTATAGGTACTCGTGAGCTCCCATTATTACGTCACACACTCAATGTCGACTGCGAGCTATTATTACTATTTTTTTTTTTCTTTTTTGCACCTTGCTGTGACCTTCGCGTGTTATAAGGAATTAATTTTTTGTTATATCATAGTAGGCCTGCCTGTGTGATTAATTTCTTAAGGAGCACCAAACAATGTTCTAAATCCCTTTTTGAAGTGAATTTACAAATTTAAGAGGGCAATACATCGGCTTTGATAAATTGTCTGCACTTTACTTTTTCTAATATGAATCTCAGGTGTATTTCTTCGATTGTTTATGTTTTATTGGTTCTTAGTAAATATATATTTCTCAATTAGATTTCATAAAAAAAAAAAATTTTAAAGGTTAAACTACACCATGGCTTTCCATTTCCTTACTACGGCACTCCATAAATATTGTTATTTAAGAAAAATTAGTTTTTTCTTTTGTCAGGTTTGTCATTTAATCTGTTTTAAAACTTGTATGTTTTAAAGATCCTCCAGCATATCTAAAATTCCCGACTATCCACTCGATAACTTCTACCTCTACTTCTAAGGACCTAAATTGTGCAGTGGCGGTATTCAAGACACAATAGTAACGCGTTATTTTTTATGGTGTCATTGTTAGGTGTCATTGTTAGGTGTAATTCTTAGGATTTGTTGGGTAATAATTCAACGATGTGTTGCTCGATATAGTTTGGTCCTAATTAGCGATTTTAAACTCCTAAATGTCCTAATTAAGGCATTTATTGCTGCAAAACAATACAATGGTCAGTTTAATAAAACCATTAAAAACAAATGTCTGTTGTTTCTTTATAAGCCAATTACTAAAAACTCAGTTCTCTTAAACATACTCTAAGTGAAATTACTTACAAAGTGTAATCAAAATCATTAGAACCATTTTAAAGCGATTTAACCAAACCTTAAAAATATTGTGAGCACAGACACACCGGTGTACAGTGCATTACGAGTGGCAATGGTACAGTGGATGTAGTGCTTGCTTGCTTATTCTAGAGTTGCGAGCAACTCATGAGCAGCAATTTTTATTTACTCCCCCAGTTTCAACTGGACGCCACACGTGAGATTTTCAAGTGATAAATAACATCTAAGTCTCAATCCACTGTACCAACAATTCTTTCCTACTTTTCTATTCCTTCTCTCCTCGCTCCCACATGTTCACTCATTGTAAGGGTATTCATATCCCTTTGAGTGCGAGTTCATTATAAAACAAAAAAAAACTTTATTTTTTGTTAATTGATGAATAGTCAATATCATGGGGAAATACACCCGACATCAATAACTTTCAAAATGTCCTTACTGCCAGGGCTTTGTCTTCAATGGTTCATCTATCACGGAGAGGCACACAAGTTGATACCATTTCATGGTTCATGTCACAGATGTCTTTGCGATGTTTACTCAAAGTATTGATGGTAATTCGCAATTTTTTTTGATTTGGCATGGCGTAAAAAATAAAGCTTCGAGTGACAGCCTAGACTTCATAAAGAAAAAGATAATATTTGGCCCCTAATAAACAAATTTTTTTTTGTGTTGCCAGTTCTATAAGCTTTCACAAACCTTTTTATGTAGGTATACAAATGCTAAAAATGGAACTCTGGAACTTATACTTCTCGTATAAGGTGAACATTAAAGAAGTTTTAATTAAAAGTGACAAACAAACTTTTCCTTTTGTTTTTCCAGCCTCCTGCCGCGCGTGGGCATAGATATGTATTGTTCAACTTGGATTTCCTCGTCTTTAGTTCCAGGTGAGGTTGGTTTAGGTTCAAAGTTTTCGGAAAGATGGGCGTGTCGAAATGTAGAGCAGGTTAAGTGTAATTCAAGATGTATCAACAAAGCACTTTGTCGACCTTATAACATTGATATGCCAAAATCATGAAACCACGAATGGACCTTGTTGCTTTGTTTACTTATTTGCTGAGTAAACTTAATGGTGGCCCGGAGACTGCTTAAGTTATTCATTTTTGTTGAAGACTTTCTAAACATCTTGAATTGTCAAAATAATTGCTGAGTCGGGACAAGATAAGGTTTGTGTGGGTGCTGGGAGGATAAGCGAATTTTGAGAATAAATAAGTATATTTTTTGCGTGTTTTTGTGTGTTGACAATTTTTAGGCACTTAGGTGATGAAGCACCAGGCCTGTTTTCCAAAGTACCTAAGTTCTAATATAATTTTTACTTGCGATTAAAGGTACTATAAGGCAAGTTATGCATTCATAAATTTTTCTTTTTTTTTGGACAATCAAACATAACACTACAATGATAGAGAAACCTAAAAAAGTGGGTCAGACAATTCTGTCTGTCTGTCTGTCTGTATCGGCACCTACAGCCTAAACGGCTGGACCGATTCTCTTTAAACTTGGTACATAGTATTATTATGACGTCCTACAGGGGGACTTTCGGAATTAGCATTCCAGCTTTGAAACTAACGGTACCTGCCATACGATTTTTTGTGAAAAATTAATTTTTCTCAGAAACGGCTCCTACGATTTTGATAAAACTTTCAGAATAGTGTTTTCTGTTCAAACCTTATGTTTTAGTTGGAATAGAATATTTCAGAAAAAGTCTTATAACGGTATACCTCCTAGGACCGGTTTTTTGAAATTCGATTTTCTCGTAAGCCACTTGACGAATTTCGATGAAGTTTTTAATGTAGAAGCCCTTTTATGAACAAAATAATATAATTCTTTGCATTTTTCCATTAAAGTTTTTTTGAGTTTTTAAAAAAGTTTTAAATTTTTTTTAATTTTTTTGTTTTTTTCCAAAAACGGTTTAATCTATTTTTCTTTAATGTTATTTTTCTGATAAAACTACAAAGTGCTTGAAGTTGGCATACTCAAACAAAATTTGGAATATATTTTCGAAAAGTTAAAAAAAAAACTGTTTTTTGAAAAAACTGTTCGAATGATTTTGAAAAAAAAATTTCCTAAAATCTTAAACAACAAACAATTTTCTAGCATAAGAGCAAGTTTGTCATTTTATTTTTGCACGAATCCATAACTTAATTTAATTTATAGTGCCACTGCCTACCTATACTCGCAAGTAAAAAAGGACTAAACTAAAAAAATTTGTTTGTGCCAGACAACTTTTTCATTTATTAATTTTAAGAGCAGATTCCTCCAGAAGTCTCACGTAACACATAAGCTTCTTTTATTTAAATTTAGCGATAAATTTAAAAATTTAAATTTACCCTTGCTTTAATAGCGATAAATGAATTTATTGATGCATAAGGACTATAACTCTGTCACGCAGAAAATATGATTTTGAGAAGCAACGCTGGGCTGTAGAAGAATCCGTTTTGTCTTGTCACGTCCACATGTTTGTGAAGAGAAAGGATAATGATTATTCCTGTGATATTCCAGAAAATATTCATTCATAGTATATTGTTTTCAATTTCTATTGAATTTATATTTAAAGATGTCTTTGCTATAACAACAAACGGTTTAAATATAAATAAAATATACATTGTTTTGTTTAAGTGCTATATGTAATGAAGTGTTGGAAGGGGTGGTTACAAATTTTGAAGAATATGGGTGCTGGTAGAGAGCAATATCCTTGCTATGGTTTATCCTTCAACTAAAATATCACATTTTTAAGGTGGTCTTTGTTCTTTGTATGAATTATTATACTCGCAGTTAGGCTGCTACCAGAAATTTTAATTTTTATGAAGATTTTTGAATGAAACAACAACAACTTTTGTGTGCTACCACCAAGTTCAGAGAATGGAGTTATAGCTATTTCATGGGGACCAACGCGATCATTAGACTCAATGGAATTGTTGTCGTATGAAAAAGAGAGGAGAAAATGGAAAGAATCCCGAATACAAAACAACAAACAATTGTGTGGGCTAATAAATAATGCTAATCGGTTCACAACTATTCGACGGGAAAAAACCTGTAATTGGCTTACAGCTTTTATGTGAGGGTGCGGTGGCGTAGTACGTAGTGTACTAGCTCCTCACACGCTAAGTCGCTTGTTCAAGCCCAGCTCGGGCAAAAGTTCTTCAATAATTAAATTGAACATAAAGCAATTGAGCACCACTAAAGGAGTCTGATGATCGGGTTGGTCCCCGTAAAATAGCTATAACTAGAGCCTATGAACTTGGTGGTAGCACACACAAGTTGTTGTTTTTTCCTACAAAATTCTTTATATCATATTTTAATTGGGAAGCTATGTTAAAATAAAAAGAGTTTATGTGAAAGTTATCAAGGGAGCTCTACCAATTTACTGGCTGGGCACAATGGTGTAGTAGTAGCAGTATCACGCAGCAATGTCAAAGTAAATGTCAAAAAAAGTAGCTCACAAAGCTAAGCAGCATACACTGAACTCAAACAAAAATCATGTCTGCCATTTTGGTTTGTTGTTGTTTTGCAGCGCAGCAGGTCGTGAAGTTCAAGTCGAGTCGACTTGTACTTCCGCGACTCTCTCTGCTGCATCTGCTACTTCACATATTGTAGCCGTAAGCCGTGCAATACGATTTACATACATTTAACTTTAACTGCGTGCTACTGCTATACCATTGTGCGCAGCCAGTGAAACATATCAAATACATAAATGTTCATATTAAAGTTAATAAAATTTCCTCTAACCATCTACTCAAAAAATCCTTCTATTAAAAAATTTGCAAAGAGCATGGAATTATTTCCCTTACGAAGTGCTACTTCAAAGACTTAGTTCTCTATATAATAAAGTGCTCTAAGATGTCTCTTAATTAAATTAGTTCGATAGAAGAATCATGAGAAATGGCCAGATTTCATTAAGGGGTCTATTGAAATTCTAATAAAAAGAAATATTAACTATTGAGCTCTGAAGAGTTGTCTCTTGTCTGTCACGAAAGACGTAAGCGATATAAAATAGAAAAGTATAAGGCAATGGTCAAGGTTCAAAAGTAACAAAATTATAATAAAAAGCAAGGACAATTAATTTATGTATTTAACAAAGAATTCAAAATAAGTTGAAACAAAAACTTTGTACATTTAAGTAAGGAACTATATATTATGTGTAGGAATAACATTTAAGAAATCAGTCGGTCTTGTTTTCAAGCCCCATGATCTATAATGGAAACCTAACAATAACGGTGTGAACTTTTAGTCTAATTATTGCTTGCCTCAGATCAATTCCACATGATATTATTAGTTAATCCATTTCTATAAGTATAAGTCATACTATACAACATTAATATAAATGCTTCGAGACCTTCATTGAATAAGTCAGTCGAATTTCAACATCATATGCCGCCGCCCGCCAGCAAAAACAGAGGAAATAAATTTACCGACCCAGCATTATGGAGTACTCAACGGTAGGGCATGGCGTATGTGACATGAGACATGAGCATGACACAGATGTTCATATCTTTCAGATTTATTGTTTCCATAATCATTCTCTTTGATAGGCAGCAGTTCTGTTCATCGTGAATGTCGCACATATTGCTGATGGCGTTGCTGACAGTCTTTGGTATGCGGCTGGAGCACCATATTCATATCAATCCACGTATCGTTATCCTTATCCCTATCCGTATGCATTAACATATTCAAATGCATATACAGCAACACCATTACTTGTTGTGGACCGTCATGTCCTCAGTGGCGGATCCATGACCCCCCCCCCCCCCCAGAACCAACAAAAATAGTTTAAAAACATCAAAAAATTAGGACAAAAAATTAAACTTTAAAAATTTTGAAATTTTTAGACTGTAAATAAAATCTTAAAATGACAAAGAATTGTTTAAAACAAGCTTGAATCATCCTTCGTTTTATTTAAATCTTGTATAACATATACACATCGGACTTTTCTAAGCCTAGTAATTGTGAAATAGCTATCTTTGCCGACGCCGACGAAACATGCATTTATTCAGCGGATTCAAATAGTTTAGTTTATGAAACCAATTTGCAATCTGCTATAGATAATATACAAAATATTTTACAAATGGGAAAATTAAATTGAATGGTGGAAAAAATCAAGCTGTCTTTTTCACTAGAAAAAGAAAACCTTGCTTTTTACCCAGCGGAAGATTGAAAATTAATGGAACTGAGACAGAATGGAGATCAAAAGCCAAATACTTAGGAGTCCATCTTGACAAAACTTTAAATTTTGGATTACATATCCAAGAAACACTTAATAAGGTTAACCTGGCGATTAATTCTTTATCCGTTCATTAATAGAAAATCCAAGCTAAGTCAAGAAAATAAACTTATTATTTTTAAATGCATATTTCAAATATTATTGTAACGTAAACTGTGTGCAATCTTAATTGATATAAGTATACTAATAAAGTTTATCCTTATTGATCACACTGTCTTTTTCAAACTAAAATAAAAACCCGAAAGTTAAATTTACTTTTTATTGAAATTACCTTGGACGCGTTTCGATAGAACTTGTCTATCATCATCAGCGAACACGACTGATGATTAAAAGTGTCATCTTCATCTTGAAAGGCATATAGCATTTTTGGTCCAAAATGCAAGTCATTGTTTTGATTTAGTAGAATGTAGTTTCAAACCGCGACGGTGGTTTGACATCACGAACGAACGAACGGAGCAAAACAAAAAACAAAAAATGAACTTGTGCGTTTGATTTAGATGCACTTGTTGGCGAAGAGTAAAAGCTAATTTTACACCAATTGGAATAAACAAGATGTTATATTCCCATTATCCGCGTTCATTGATTTTTGGTCTTTTTGGATAAAGTAACTTTCATATGCATCTAAACGTCTCGCATCATTAACTTGTCGCACCAATTTCAAATTGTCCTTTTTAATGTTAAAGTGGTCATTCGTTAGTACGTGGTTAGCAAGGGCTGAAGGTCTACAGTTGTTTGTTTTTATGTATGTAATATGTTCTTAAAATCGTGTTTCAATGTTTCTTTTGGTTTGACCGTAGTACACTTTTTCACAATCGCCGCATGCAAATGGTTTTTTCGAGCAACAACAAATTAAAGAATGTCCTATGCTCAACGAAAGATAGGAGTGGAACTTTAAAAAAATCGGGAATATACTCAATACAATGCGGCGATTGTGAAAAAGTGTACTACGGTCAAACCAAAAGAAACATTGAAACACGATTTAAAGAACATATTACATACATAAAAACAAACAACTGTAGACCTTCAGCCCTTGCTAACCACGTACTAACGAATGACCACTTTAACATTAAAAAGGACAATTTGAAATTGGTGCGACAAGTTAATGATGCGAGACGTTTAGATGCATATGAAAGTTACTTTATCCAAAAAGACCAAAAATCAATGAACGCGGATAATGGGAATATAACATCTTGTTTATTCCAATTGGTGTAAAATTAGCTTTTACTCTTCGCCAACAAGTGCATCTAAATCAAACGCACAAGTTCATTTTTTGTTTTTTGATTTGCTCCGTTCGTTCTTTCGTGATGTCAAACCACCGTCGCGGTTTGAAACTACATTCTACTAAATCAAAACAATGACTTGCATTTTGGACCAAAAATGCTATATGCCTTTCAAGATGAAGATGACACTTTTAATCATCAGTCGTGTTCGCTGATGATGATAGACAAGTTCTATCGAAATGCGTCCAAGGTAATTTCAATAAAAAGTAAATTTAACTTTCGGGTTTTTGTTTTAGTTTGAAAAAGACAGTGTGATCAATAAGGATAAACTTTATTAGTATACTTATAGCATATTTCAAAGTATAATGCTATATGGGTCACCAGTTTGGAGTCAATGTGCGAAAAGTCACATTCAGAAATTGCAAAGAATTCAAAATAAAATATTAAAGACAATGCTTAACCTACCTTGGCATTATTCGACTGAAAATCTTCATAAATTGGAAAATATTGAGAGAATTCCAGATAGAATAATTTATTTATATAATCGTTATAACTTTTCCTGTAGTTTGTCTGAAAACTACCTTATTTCAAATCTAGCTCTATAATAAGTAAGATAAAGTTTTTTTTTTATTACATTTATGTATTATTTATATTCTGTCATATTTTTGTATATATTTATTTATTTATCTGTCGACTTATTAAGTTATAAGTATATACATATATTTATTCATTAATTTAAGCAATCTCTGTGATATTTTTATTAAGTATGTACCTATTCAGTGTTAACTTATTAATTTCAACTCTGTGATATTCATATATATATATATTTTTGTTGTATTCCTTTATTTATTTATTTATTTATTTATTTATTTATTTATTTATTTATTTATTTATTTATTTATTTATTTATTTATTTATTTATTTATTTATTTATTTATTTATTTACATATTTATTCATTTATTTATATATTTATTTATTTACTCATTAATTGGTTTATTAATTTATTTATTTACAAACAAAAATTTATTTGTTCTCATCAGATTCTGGGCGTATTTCAGGCGACCAAAAAGAAAGGACTATCACCCTCGCTTTACCCAAAAGACGATTAAACACGGAGGATGAAATGTTATGGTCTGGGTCCGTTTTTTCTAGTATGGTGTGGGCCCTAATTCCTATATTCCGTATTAGTTACATCTTGACCAAATAAGGTTATAGGGATATTTTGGAAGAATAAAACATGACTCTCCGATGGATTTTTAAGCAGGATATAACGATCAGAAACATATGGCAAATCTTGTGAAAGAGTTGTATCGAGAGAAAGAAGTTTCAATTGTTTCATGGCCATGTCAATCCCAGATCTCAACCCGATTGAGAACTTGAGGAATGAGCTTATGCGGAAACTAGGATGCCAATATTTTCCAAACTGGAACCGATTGTGGGATGCTGTTCAGAGTGAATGGTATTCTAAACCTCAAGAAAGATGCCAAAAGTTTGTAGAGTTAATACCACGCTGACTTTAAAAAGTTTTGGATAACAATGTCGTATACTCGGGTTATAAGAGAATGGTAAACGAAAATTATTATAAAATACAACAAATTTTGCATTCAAACTATCATTATTCATAATTTAGGAAGACACACCTATTTTGTTGTCCAAGCGCAAATGTCTACACCGTCGTCGGTCGGTTTTATTGTATAAAATTTATAATTATTTAATTTAAAAGCCTTAAATATTAATATTTCATTAAGTATTGATAGTCCAATGAAAACTAATGTTAAAATAATATTTAAATAAACAAAACATATTAAAAAATTAAGTTTATATAAAAAACAATAATTGCACCTATTTTTTTTTGACCAGCTGTGTATATGGGAATATTTAAAAAAACTGTAATACATCAGTAGTAAGGTAGCTTAATACCTTTTCTCTGTGAATTGTGCAATAAAGGTTTAATTTAAAAAAAAAATTGTATTCCTTTTAAGCTACGATAAATGATCTATCTATCTATTATACCTTATACTCAGCGTTGCCAACCATTTTTGTCGAAAAAATGCCTAACTTGAAAAAAAGATGCCTTTTTCAATAAAATAATGCCTAAGATAATTTTTTTAGGTAAAGCGAAATAATAAATCAAAAATTAAACACAAATATAACAAAATAAACAAAAACAATTTTTATTTCCAAAAAAAACTTTATTAAATCACAGAGATTCACTGTCGGAACAATATTGAGGCAGTTTAGTTTTATAAGCCGGTACAATAAGAAGTATTGAATACAAAACAAACACAGATTTAGTCCATCATCATTGATTTTTGGAATAAACATTTATATGTGTTTGCTTGAATTGCAGATCATAGCAGGTTTTATTTTTAAAAAGTGACTGTGTGCAGAATTCCAATTAATGTTTCTGTCTTAAGCGGCATATACAATGGTCAAAATCTCATCAAGCATGTGAGAGGTGTGCGTCATGATTGATGAAAAATCAAAAAAGATTTTGATCAGTGTATACCTAGCATTAAGCCTATTTCTGAGCTTTGTCTTATTTAAATTAATGGAAAAATCCTTTCAACGGTTGTCGAAGAATGCGGCAAGCATAAGATATGACATACTAATTTTTCAAGAAAAGTAAACATTTTACAACCATCTCATTTTTCCAATTGAAATACCTTTCCCCAAAACTCAGAAATATTTGTAGCATCAGTAGCAAGATCTAAATTTCTTAAAGCCCTTAGCTCCAAATCAATATCATTGAAGTTATTGTCATTGATAGAATGAGCAAAATGTAGTGTAAGCGGTATTGTTGACCGATTCTTTACCAGTTCTGAAGGTTCTAAAACTGTCAGATCTTTCAATAACAAAAGGGATTGAAAAGGAAATTTTAACAAAATTTGTCTTGCACTTTTAATAAAAAAAATTTCTACAGATTTCACGAAATAACTTTAAATTGTCTGCAGCTACTTTCCCTCCGAAATATATTTCTTCTAGTGGCAAAAAGATTTCTTGGCTATCATGATTTAAAATGGCTTCATCATTATTCCGTACATACTGAATTATTATTAAAGAATGCGACAGGCAAAGTTTCGGAAAGTGGGCAGAGTTGAAAGGTGGAAACAAACACATTTTTTAAGACCGAAATTATATTTGACATAAGTATAACATTCTTTCTGGCCAAGATTTTTTAAGAATGTTTTGAAAAATAAAAAGTTAGTAGGTATGCATGTTGAATTAAAAAAAAAATACAAACATTTGAAATGAAAAAAAGATGCTTGTTTGCAAAAAAAAAACATAAGCAAGAGCTACAGTACGTTTGCAACGAACTGTTGGATACCCTATTCCCCATATTTTTGTATGTGCATGAGTATGCCTCCCGCAAACAGCCGATGTTTTAGAAACAAAATTCTTCTTTAGTTGACAGAAAAAAAATCAATAACATTTATTTTATTCGGTGTGATGTTCAATTAGTGCTGGCGCAATAAAAAACCGCCCAAAGTTAAAACGTTTTATTGCCAAGGCAATTGTTATGAGCTCAGTGACATTCAATTTTATTCTTGCAGATCGATTTGAACAAAACAAGACAAAACTTAAATTTTTAAAAATTAGATTTGGAATGGAAATAGCGATTATGGGTGTTTTTAACAATTATTGGACCACACTCTGCTACGTAACCAAGGAATATAAATCCAAGTGTTCATCTGTTTACTTCAAAACTGCGACCGATAGTTAAAAAACGTTAAAAAAATTAATGCATTATACGACTTTTGACGGAAACGCCCCTTAAAAGTGGGCGTGTCTTAAAAATTTGAAGCACTTACTGCACTTTTTTCAGTATTTAGGCATATGTGTAAGACTACATCTGAATCGAGTAGTTTTTAAACAATCTTACCTGAACAAAGGTATTTTACCAAAATCACGCCTTTAAAAGTGGGCGTATTGAAAAAATTTACAAAAGAAAATGTAGAGATATATTTCTCAAATAACGAATGGAAGGCAAAAGGTTTAAATTAAACATTGGAAATGCCTTAAATTCTTAAGGCTACGTTTTTCGTTCTTTCATGAAAAGTAGGCGTAAGCCACGCCCAAAATTCAAAAATTTCTTTTCATACACAAACCTTTTAGTTTCTATTAAGAGACGCAAAATTTTGGCTTGCGGATTCATTATAAATACCGTTTATTTACAAAAACAATTTTTGTATAGTTTCTAATGAAAAGTGGGCGTCAGCCACGCCCAAAATCAATTTTTTTGATTTCATACACAAGATGTTTATGTGCCAGTAAGACCCACAAAATTTAATGTTTTTCGCTTTAATATAACAATTGTTATTTTATAAAAACAATATTGATGTTTTTGTATGACAAATAGGCGTAAGCCACGCCCAAACTGAAATATTTTTGTTTGATTGGAAGAAAGTTTACCTAAAGCTTACGTGTGCAAAATTTTAGCGTTATGCTTTTATCGTAACTGTACAAAACACATAATTTAATTTTATTAAATTGAGGTTGTTCAACAAAAATGGCGGTTGTGGGCGTGTTTGTGGGCGGATTTTACCGGTTCAAAAACTTAGCCTTACTCTTGAACCAAAGATTATATATACCAAATTTCAGCTTTCTAGCTCAAAAATTGCGACCTCTAGAGAGTATACATACGGACGGACGGACGGACGGACGGACATGGCTAAATCGACTAAGCTTTTGATTCTGAGTCAGAATATATATACTTTTCTATACCTAACGGTATTATTTCTCTATGTTACAAACTCCACACCAAATACAATATACCCATTCTATGGAATAGGGTATAAACAAGCCTTAAAGCCTAAGCTAATCAAATAATGCCTGAAAGGCACGAAAAAGCCTTAGTTGGCATCGCTGCGTATACTTCCAAAATAGGAACATATTAGCTTCATTCTCAAGTTGCGCCTTTTTGTGTAGCGTGTGGATAACTTTTTTCCTACAGCATTTCGATATGTGACGCGATGATGAAAGTTATAGAATATTAAAATACCTTTCCAACGAAATATAGTTTTACGAGGTACCAATTTATCCTCATGGTCCACCTTCAATGGACAAACTGGTTTTTTGTTTTCTTCAAATATTTGATTTTTTTTTTCAACTCAGCAACCTGGTGCCTGGATCGCGCGCGCGATTTGATCGCATGATTCACTACCTGAACATCATGCGCGATTTGATCGCATGATTCACTACCTGAACATATTTGTTTTGGGGATATTGGCTTGGAGATTCTCTGCTTGTAGATTTTCTCTATGGGGATTCCGGGGATGGGGATTTTACTGTGGGGATTTTGCGTTGGGGGATTTTCGTTTGGGGCTTGTGCTTTGGGCAAACGTTACCAACCCATTAAAAATATTAGCTTCACTTCCTGTTAGTGTCGCAACAGCAGAGCGGTCGTTCTCTACCCTTAGGCGACTTAAAACGTGGCTGTGATCAAATATGGGAGAAGAACGTCTCACCGGTCTTGCTTTAATGAATGTACACAAAGATGTGAAAATCGATATCGATGAAATCATTACGAAATTTGTTAACCAAAAACAAAGAAAAACATTTTAATACTTTACATATACACGTACCTACATTTTCGTCACTTTCTTTGGACTAAAGCTTGCATTCTTAGTTTTTCATATCTAGTTTAGGTACTTTATGAGACACTGCACTTAACAATCTAAAATTGGTAACCATTGAGCAACATGACCCCCTCCCCCCCCAAACAGAATTAATGGATCCGCCACTGCATGTCCTCCCAATGAATGTCAACTATGGTAGTTCTTCTCCTTCAGCGAATGCCGTTGCTATAGTGCTGCTGCGGATCCTTTGAAAGATGTTTCCACCGACGAAGATGATGATGGCAGTGAGGATGGAATGAAATCTGAAGAAATTCTCTGTAATCAATCAACAGTTCAACCACCACCTGCATTTGGAGGGGCAACATCGCCGGTATCACTTTTCTTGGGTATAAGACTCCCTTAGGAGCTTTAAGGGAGCCGAATCAAGCATCTTCTTCATCCTCTGCAGTTGAATCAGACGAACTGAAATATTATTTTCCATCAAGGTGAGTCTTTGAAAACATGATTAAAGATCAGGAGTACCAGGAATATGCTTACATATTTATATAAAGAAGTATATTATCACAAGGGCTGCATGCCCTTACGCAGGGTAATTTAATTTAAACATTCAAACGCAAAAAAGCGAATATTGTTAACTCTCAGTCTTATTTTTACGAATTGGAACTTATTCATATACTACAAAAATTCCTTGCTGCTTTTAATCTTACGAAGGAAAATTTAGAGATTAAAATGTTCGCAGATCCCACTTTCATTTTAAGCTATCGATTAAATACATTGAGGAGCATTATTATTCGAAAGTGACATACAAGGTGGGCCAAAAGCAATCACCCTATTGGAAGATGCTCTTATTTTTGCAAATGGTCGCCAATGTCAAATCTGTTTTGACATTTGTGGACAAGACAGATGGAGAACACGAACAAGCCATTGAGCAATACATGAACCGACATGAACCGATATTCTGAAGCCGGCGTTCCCGGGTCGCCTCATCTCTCGTTTTGGCGATTTGCACCAGCCCGTAAGATCGCCCTATTTAACCGTTTCAGATTTTTTTTGTGGGATTTTTTGAAGTCCCGGGTTTACGTGAACAAGCCCGAGACTCTGGAAGCCCTCAAGGACAATATTCGACACGAGTGCGAGAATCTGTCGCTCGAAGTTCTCTCTGAAGTGATGAAAAATGTCATAAAACGGGCATTCAATTGTGACGGCGCCCATTTGGCCGATATCATCTTCTCGATTTGACCAATACAATTCTAAAGGTTATAAACATAATCAGAAAACAGAATCGAACTTTTTCATTCAGAAAAAAAGGAGAGCCAAACAACATCGGATGGATGACTTCTTTTGGGCCACCCTGTACATACAAAATACGTATTCTGCGATGTAAGAAGTCTTCGACTGAACGGTCCTAAAGCAAGTCAGGTGATTCTATTTATAAATTCTAACCTTGATATTTTAATGTTATGAGGTATTGTTGTGGACTGTAAGATTTATTTTATTCTATTTAAGGAAGTATAGAATTTTCTTAGGCTGAATATAAAGAGAGCAGTTAAAACAGATTCAAATAAGATTCTAAAGGTGCTTCGTCAAACAACAACAACGGAATCGGTGTTGACAATATGCAAATAAATAAATTATTATTGAAAGTGTTGTTATCGGTCCCTTGAAAAAGGAAGATATGTTAGGAATTTAATGACTTTAATTGTCATTAAAATATTAAAAGTGTCGACAATTAATACATATTATAATTTTAATTTTCTAATTTATTATTGAAAACTCAAATGAAGAATTGTAAATTGAAATGATACCTGTTTTTGTGAATATTAAAAACTATAAATAAAATTTTTTTTTTATTTTTTTTTTTAAATTAAAAGAAAAGAGAATTTATAAAATATTTTTATTTTACATTTTATGAAAAATAGTATGTATATTAAATTCTTCAATGACGGGTGGATGCTTAGTATAGGACGACACACAAATTTATCACAAAAAGTTTATTTATAAATTTAACTCACTGTTTACACAATGTATACGTAGGTACCTACTACCTACTAATGATAATTTTAATAAATAAAAAAATCTGTCTTTACTGCACAAGACGTTATGCGACAGAATTGCCATCTAAAGTTCTAATATTAAACTACTAAACGAATACATCAACCAATAGCGTCTATTTTTTTCGATCTCCTGCTCACCCATTGGGACTATTTATATACCCCACCATTAAGCTCATTTTCTTTGCACCGCATTAACCGACCAGTGCAGCTTCTTAAGACCGCTTACCCGCCTAACACATTTAATATTATACACATCACACCAAGTCACATCCCTGCTACCCGCCAATTTATTTAAAACCATCAAACGCCTCACCACGGACCAATAAGATACAGACCGCCAACTCACTGTATGGTCTCTCTTTTTGTTATATATATACAAGCTGAAAATCAGCTGATATGCCATTTATTTTGAGAGTGTGACGCTCTCCTTTGCTTTTTAAACCCATTTAGCAAACACACCAAAAAAATAAATGGCATACGCAGGGATGGTTGCCATCACAAAATGCACAGAGAGATGTACACGTATTCACTTCACAGACAGGAAAACATATTTCGAGGGTGTTTCAAGCAAGAGGAGTAGGAGTTGGCGGTCTGTATTGGTCTGTGTGCCTGACTGCCTACAGTGGATATACGAAATACTTTTGTCTGCTAGTAGTCCAGTCAAAAAGTACTTTTGGGTGAAAAGGTTAAAAGTTAATGAAACTTGGAGGTTTTGTTCCAGGATGGTAAACTAACATTTTGGTAAGTTTTTGACCTCGAGGGCCCTGAGCTAAAAGACCGAGGGGGGAAAACTCCAAACTTTTTGACGTTGCTCCGGTTTTCTGCAAATTTTTGACAATGCTCTGGTTTTTCCTCAATAACTCTTTTTCCTTACTTCCTACGGAAAATTTCCTACAATTTCAATAGTTCAAATATTGTTGTATGTCAATTCGTAACGAAAACATGGTGTTTTGAAAAACAGTAATGCCAAGAAATTTAGAATTCCACTATATTTATTCGTATATACCCGAATAATCGTTAAAATGAAAAAATCTCGGTAACAAATTGACATACAAAGATGTTTTTTTTTTTTTTTTTTTTAAACAAATCTTTATTGTAGCTGAATTTATATAAATTAGTTTGTATTTGTAGATTTCACAATTTACAGAGAAATGGTATTTTCTACCTTACTACTGAAAAACTTATAAAATGTAGGTATATACAATATAATGTTTTAGAAGGAAAAGCTACATGAAAAAACCTTGATTTAATTATGAAATACAATTTTCCCAGAGGAGAGAGAAGTGGGTCCGTGAGACCACAAAAAATTTGTTGTTTACATAAAAAAAACCAATATTAAGCAGTTAAATAAATTTATATGGAAAGATAAACAAGTGAACAAAAAATAAATGTATATAAATGTTTATCACAGTAACGTATATAAGCTAAAACTAAATAACAAATACATAAATAAATAATAAATAGATCGAAAAAAGATATAAATAAATAAACAAATAATAAATAAGTTAATAAATAAATAAATAAATAAATAAATAAATAAATAATATATAACTAAATAAATAAATAAATAAATAAATAAATAAATAATTAAATAAATAAATAAATAAATAAATAAATAAATAAATAAATAAATAAATAAATAAATAAATAAATAAATAAATAAATAAATAAATAAATAAATAAATAAATAAATAAATAAATAAATAAATAAATAAATAAATAAATAAATAAATAAATAAATAAATAAATAAATAAATAAATAAATAAATAAATAAATAAATAAATAAATAAATAAATAAATAAATAAATAAATAAATAAATAAATAAATAAATAAACAAATAAATAAATAAATAAATAAATAAATAAATAAATAAATAGATAAATAAATAAATAAATAAATAAATAAATAAATAAATAAACGAATAAATAAATAAATAAATAAATAAATAAATAAATAAATAAATAAATAAATAAATAAATAAATAAATAAATAAATAAATAAATAAATAAATAAATAAATAAACAAATAAATAAATAAATAAATACATAAATAAATAAATAAATAAATAAATAAATAAATAAATAAATAAATAAATAAATAAATAAATAAATAAATAAATAAATAAATAAATAAATAATAAATATAAATAGAATAAATAAATAAATGAGTAACAATTTTTTTTTTATCGCATTAATTTTATTTGTGTAAATAAATTAATAAATAGATACAAGTAATAAAAAGTTCACAACACCTTAAGTTGTTAAATTTAATATTAAGTTATTTTCAGAGCAACTGCACCAAACCTTATATCGTTCATATATTTTTGAGATTCGAATTTCAACTTTTTCAATTTTTGACTCTTCATGGAGATTAAAGTGCCAGGGAAGATTAAGCATCATCTTTAAAATTTTATTTTGCATAACTTGCAGCCTGCGAATATGACTTTTAGCACATGATCCCCAAACGGGAGAGCCATATAGCATTATGCTTTGGAATATATAACTTTATACAATAACAATTTGTTTTCAACACTCAATTTGGACTTTCGATTTATAAATGGATAAAGGGTTTTTATCGCCATATTTAGTTCATTTAGCGTTTCTTGAATATGCAAGCTAAAGGTCAAAGTTTTGTCCAAGTGTACCCCAAGATACTTGGCACTCGATTTCTATTCAGTTTGAACCCCATTTAATTGAAGGCTATTGCTTGGAAAGAAGCAGACTTTTCTTTTTCTAGTGAAACAGAGAGCCTGAGTCTTGGAAGCATTCAATTTTATTTTCCAATCTTCGCAATATGATTGAACTGAATTCAAAGCAGATTGCAGATTGGTTTCGATTAAGGAACCAATTGAATCTGATGAGTAAATGCAGGTATCATCCGCGAAAATTGCGGTTTTACGGTTATGGGGTTTCGGAAAATCATGTGTGTATATAATGAATAATAAGGGTCCAAGGACGGATCCTTGAGGTACACCTGCAACAATTTCAATAACATCGGAAAACCAATTATTAACAGAAACTTTGAAAGTGCGTTTTGTAAGGAAGGACGAAATCAATTTTACGATGTAAAGTGGGAAATTTAAAACAAGGCGTTTGTGAATGAGCCACACAGAGTCAAACGCTTTTTCGACATCAAGTAAGACCATTCCCGTACTTTATTTATATTTAGATTATTTTTAATATCTTTTGTAAGATGGAGGACCGTCAAACTAATAACTGCGAGCTGTTGGCATTCGTTTGAGTGTTCTTCTATCTTCTGTTCTGTCTGTCTCTCTCTGTCGTATTACTGTGTGTTGTCTTGAGCCGAAGGCCTAAGTTGCCAGTGCTTGTAAGTGTGTCTACTCCGTTCGATTCATCGACGGAGTTGTTGTAATAATAATAATAATAATAATAATAATAATATCTTTTGTTATCCTGTCAACCTGATGAACAGTACTATGATGTCTTCTAAAACCAAACTGTTCTTGTGGTAGGATCTCGAACTGATCGCCATGTTGTAGCAGTTTGTTTTTTATTAATTTTTCCAAGCATTTACTTAAAGAGCTCAATAAACTAATTGGCCTGTAGCTAAAAGGCAGGTAAGTATTTTTTCCCGGTTTAGAGATTGGGATAACTTTAGCCGTTTTCCACGTATTTGGAAAGTATCCAATTTTGAAACACGCATTAAAAAGCATTTTTAAAAATTTTACACCTTTTTTAGGAAGGTTTTTTAAGAATATATTTCTTATTCCATCAAATCCAGGTGATTTAGTATTTTTGAGACTTCGTAAAATTTCATTTAAGTCGTCAATAGGTACAATATCATCTGTAACATCGAATGTACTTGAATTAAGCAAATGTATTGATTAAAAAACGTTGTTTTCAATACTACTGTTTACAGTCAAGTTGCTTGCAACTAAGTGGTTAGCACAGAATTCAGTAGCTAAAGCACTCGCTTTTTCCTCATTAGAAAGCAATACTGTATAACCTATCTTAAAAGCTGGAATATGGATCTTTTCTTCTTGACAACTTTTATAATATTCCGACAGGGTTTACTTCCTTTATCTAAACCTTGAAGTTTATGGTTGCATAATTGATTTCTGAAATCGGCAAGTAATACTTTTATAACTTCGTTCAAAGTTTTCATTTCAGAATAATAATGTTGACCTCTTGACCTTATCCATAACGTTCTAAATTTGTTTCTAATTTTAATGGTTTCTACTATATTGGGTGGTAGGGCGTTACCATTTTCTTGGCGTTTAACTTTTTTTGGGACAGGTTGCTCAAAGCTATCAAGTACAGAAGTTGTGAAAGCATTCACAGAATCATTAATTTGAGCAGCATTTATATGATTGGAACTAAAGACCGGTATATCGTTCAGTTTTTGTCGCACATTACTTCTAAATCGCTTCCAATTTGTATTTTTAAAGTTTCTACTGGAGTAGAATTAATTTCTATTAGCACTGGCAAGTGATTTGAACTACTAAGATCATTTTCAACAATAGGCTGGGTAAAAAGATCGGGCATGTTAGTAAGGAATAAATCCAATGTGGAAGGGTTAGTTCGATTATTAGAAGGTATACAGGTGGGGACAGTATATTGCCCCAAGCATTTGCTCTAATGCAACCCCAATTCCTATGTCTACAGTTGAAATCTCCACCAATAAGAAAAATGTCATTTATTGATATAAATTTACGCAAATCATTTCTAAAATCATACCTTTTACTTTGCGAAGAAGAACGACCTGGAAAATAAATTGAAAAGATTTTAGTTGAACGTCCATTTTCAAATGGTACTTCAATGCCAATATTTTCAATAAGTTTACTTTTAATAATAGGTAGCAATTTATGTTTAACAGTTCTCTTAACAACCACGGCAACTCCGCCCCCACTTCTCTCTTCTCTATCTAAACGATAACAGATATAATCTTTATTGGAAATATTAACATTGCTATCTAACCAAGTTTCACTTATTATATTCAATTGATTTAAATCGAATGCTTCTAGCATTCCAACAATTTATCTTAAAGTATACACTCATCATTATTTACTAGCATAAAGATACTTAACAGCTAATTGTGCAATCGTATTGAATTGTTCGGCCTTGGTATTGCATCGACCGAGTACGAGTAGAGTTATCATTTCTGCAGTGAGAGCGTTAATCTCTTCCATGGAGAAAAGATCATTTGTACATTGTACCTCCCGTTTCCCGTACTCCCAATAAAACTGGTTTTTGGAGAGTTTGACCACGCACTTCTACAACTTTGGTTGATATCATTAATGTTTAAGACTTTATCTGCAGCTACAGCTTCAGTTGGGTTTGGCACTGGCACCTGGGACCTCTTGTGTGGCGAATATGCAGGAAAATCGTTCATATTAGACGTAAATGATTGATGTTGCTTCTGTTGCACCGCGTGCATTGTTTTTGTTGAAACCGTCATGTTGTTGTTAAGTATTATATTACGTGAAGATAGTTTTTCCCTTATTTTAGAAAAATTTTGTCGACTCACGCAAATAGGGTCATCGGCCTTATGCGTTTCGTTGCAATTTGCACATTTTATATTAATAGAATCACAGTCTTTAGTTGCGTGATTTTGGGAACAGTTAGCACAATGAGTTTTAACGTGCCAATTTCTTTCCCCATGCCCATACATTTGGCAATTGTAATATCGCGTCGTTTTATTCTTAAGCCTTCGGGCAAAGTCCCATTTAACTTGGGTTCTGAATATCATTTTGATATTAAGGCATTTAAGACCAAGTGACAGTAGTTCTTGTTTAAGTTCGTCGACTTTCATTTCATGTAACCCATAGAGCATGACTTTAAAAGATCTAACTGATGGTAAATCATGTGTAAAGAATTGCCAATTTTTCGCTTCAAGCGCGGCACAGAGTTTGGAATGAGTTTCAATATTTTCACAATTAACTTTAATGCCAATCGACATTTTTTTACACTGTATAAATCTATTTTAAGTTCAACGAATAAGGCATGGTAATTTTCACTAGTTTGTTGCAAAACGCATACAGAGGGAATCTTAGATTTTTTTTTTAGATTCTGTTGTTTGATTAACAATTTCATCCACTTCGATATCACTGCAAGTGACTGGATGAGCTTGGAGAGGTATCCAACGATTATGCACTACAGAGCACATTTTTGGATTTTGCTAAGTGAAGACATGGTGTCTTCACCATTTGGAGAACGAGTTCTTTTAGAAATTTTGAGTTTTTTTTGTATAATACCGCACAGAAGAAAAAAGTCGTGTGACGCTTTCATATAGCCGATTGGTACTGATGTTTGAATTAACAAAATTGTAGGGAATGTTATGCTCTACAAAAAAGTGTAATATCTTTTTGATATGCAGAACCAGTTTGTGCTATTATAAAACAAACCTAACCTAACCTACAGCTCACTTTCCACATGGTACTGTGCGTGATGCGACGTTCGCTCTATCTCACTCTCTCTTTTTCTTTCTCTCTCTCTTTTTCTTTCTCTCTCTCTCTCTCTCTCGATCTTTCTCAATCCCTGCTCTCGCTCCATGGCTATGTGCTTCATGCTACGTTCGCCCTTTCTCACTCTCTGGCAATCGGTCTCAATCGCTCTCTCTATTTTCGGGGACGGAAGTCACGCTTATTTCCGCTGCATCAGTAAAAATATACCCCCATGCGCCTAAAGAAGTTTTACTTCAAAAATGTATACGTAATTCTGAAATAAATACTTAAACTGATTTGAGCTGAATAAAAGTATACGATATTTAATTTCTCTATTGAATTTCAATTAATGAGAATGAAATATATTATCAAAATCTCTGGATCGTATTTTAAGAAAATAATTTTTTTTAAGAAACTTTTGGTCACATAACTAATTTACTTACTTACTTATGTTGGATCACCTAGAGCGTGGTGCTCCTAGCCCTTGCTTAGTATGCCCCCCCCCAGCCGACTCAATCTCTAGACTGCCGTCTCCAATTTTGCACTCCAAGTTGTCGGAGGTCTCCCTCGACCTGGTCGCTCCATCGAAGTTGAGGTCTACATTGGCTTCTGACTACCTCTGGTTTAGCTTTGAAAATTTTCCAAGCTGGAACGTGTGTCGATGACGATATCCATTCGCTTTACAGGGCCCAGCCATCTAAGTCGTTGAGTTCGAATTTCCCTGGATAGGCTTACCACGCTGAACAGCACGTATAGTTCGTCGTTGTATCTTCTTAGCCGAATTTAGTTTTCTCGGTTTACGCTGACAGAACCATAAATCATTGGCAGCACTTTTCTCTCGAAGACTCCAAGTGACTTTTCATGCGATTGGGAGAGGGTTCATGCTTCTGCACCATAAAACTGGACCCGGATGATGAGTGTCCTATGCAGTGTCTCCTTGATTCTTCTCGACAGGGCCTTATTCCTCAATTACTTCAGCCCAAAGAAACACCGAATAGCAAGAGTTAATCTGCGTTTGATTTCAGAGCCGGTGTTGTTGCTTGTGTTTACAGCAGTGCTCAGGTAGACATATTAACTGACTACCTAGAAGTTATACCTATCAATGGCCACATTCTGATTAAGTCGGTGGTGGGATTGGACCTTCGTTGATGAAAGCATATACTTCGCCTTGTGTTCGTTTATTTTCAGTCTCATTCAGCTTGCTGCTGACTCCATAGTAGAGAAAGCACCGGTTACTCTTCTGAAATTTTCGAGCACAATGTTAAAACAGCGGCATGACACTGCGCCTCCTTGTCTTAGCCCTTTGGTGGTTTCGAAGGTTTCAGTAGAGCCCAAACCAACTTTGACGGAGCAGCAAGCATATTCGAACTTCATCCTGAGCTAATATCAGTTTAGCAGGGATTCTAAAGTTGGACATGGCACGATACAATTCAACTCTATTAACAATGTCGTAGGCTGCCTTAAAATCGACGAACAAGTAGTGGGTATCGATGTTACGTCAGCCTCCTCGTCTGGCTCCTCGTCTGGCTCCTCGTCTGCCTCCTCGTCCATCTCCTCACCCTTCTAACGTCCATTTTTCAAAATGAACTAACGCCATACAGCTTAAGTTCTCCTTTTAAGTTGAATTGAGGCCATATCCTGATTATCTAATTCGTACTTAGATGTGAATTTACGCCATTATGGCTTAAATTCGTATGGCCTTAGTTCATGGCACCTCCAACGCTCGTCGTTAGTTCACCTTTCGCGTGGAAGTGCCGATGCGATTTTGCACACCTTGGTAACATAATAATTAAGTTTTAATGATATGAAACGAGTTTTTTTCAAAATATAATTTGCTTAAAAATACGAAAAATAAAATGCATGACTGGGTGGTACGAACTTGCTCTAATTTGTGACCGTGGTTTTGGGGCTGGCAATTTTGGAAAAAAAAGCAGAGGAAAAAATCACTAACTAAAGCGTTTTTAGGAAACAATGAAGTAAGCCATCTGTTTTCTTTTACTGTTTTGAATTTTAAGGAAAACATTTTTCAAAATTGTCGGACCAGTTCTTTTCAGAAAACAGTTTTTTGTGAAAAACTTTTCGAAAGCATATGTCAATTTTTTTTGTGACTATGCCAACTTCTAGCACTTTGTAGTTCTTTATCAGGAAAATAAAACCAAAAATTAAAAAAAATTAACTTTTTTTCGAAAATCTCAAAAAAAATTTGTTTTCCAAAATTTAAGAATTCATGTTATTTTGCCTATAAAAGGGCTATTAAATTAAAAACTTCATCGATATCCGTCAAGTGGTTTACGAGTAAACCTAATTCCAAAAATCCCGGTTCTATGGCAGGTGCAGTTATACCCAAGACTTTTCCTGAAAAATCTGCTCCAACCAAACTCAAGTTTACACAAAAACACCATTTAGAAAGTTTTACCAAAATCGTGGTAGCCCTTTTTGAGTAATATGAATTTTTCATTAAAAATCGTATGGCAGGTACCGTTAGTTTTAGAGCTAGAATGCTTGTTCCAAAAACCCCTCTATAGGACGTCATATTAATACTGTTAAGTTTACCAAGTTTGAAGCAAATCGGTTCAGCCGTTTGGGCTGTAGGTAATTATACAGACAGATAGACAGACATACGGACAGGCAGACAGACAGAATTGTCAGACCCACTTTTTAAAGCTTCTCCATTATCGTAATGTTTTTTTTACGAATGCATAACTGACCTTACAGTTAATAAATAGTATACATTACTTATAATCGCAAATAAAACACATTTTTTGAAATATTCTTACGCATTATAGTTTCAGTTACTTATGCCTTCAAATCAATGTAGAATTGAATTTTGGAAGGATCTGCTAAGCCGTTTTCGAGATAGGTAGTTGAAATAAAAACAGACCGACATATCTTTTGAAATGTTGTCAACTATCTCAAAGCATATATGTAACAAACTCAAGTATAAAAGCTTATTTATAAAATAACTTCTAATAATACCTACGACCCTATATTTTCACAGAAATTCCAAAACTGTTTCTTCTGTGCTACAATATTATTGTATCCTTTATTCGCAGTGTGTACCTAACGTTTAAGTTACCCAAACCACCGATGTGGCCAACGACACGACATCCCAGTTCTACACACATGATGGACTTGGCCACTATAACTACGGCTACATCAAGGAGCATAGTTCAAAGCAGGAATTCAAACTCTTGGATGGGATAACACGAGGTGCATATAATTACATAGACGCCAAAGGAAAGCTCCAAACCGTATCGTATGTCTCGTCCGATGAGCAAGGATTCCGAGTGGCAGCAACAAATCTACCCCGACCCGTTGTTCCAGTAGAAATACTAGATTCACCCGAAGTTACTGCAGCCAAAGCCGCTCATCTGCAGGCACAATCCGAAGCTGTGGCAAATGTGAATAGAGCCAACAATGCTTCTGCGGCTGCCACTGGTTCTGGTGCAAATGCAAGTGGTGACAATGTGGTTAGTGGTTGTAATGAGACCTCTGAGGTTAGAAGATAGTGTATAGTAGCATAAGGTAGTGCCACCAAACGAAATGTGAACCACAGATATGTCATTAAAATTTTATACAATGTTATCTCTGTCTCTCTGTTCAAAAGAATTTTAATTTTTGATTTTTATTTTTATGTGGACAGGATGCAAGTTCTTCCTCTAGCTCGGTGCAACTTTGTTTTCCTTCAATTTCAATATATAATAATGAAAGTAGCTGGTGTAGTGAGTACGTATTAAATTTTCCAAAACAAAGATTCTTGTCTTGAACTATGTAAACAAAATGAAGATAAAAAGATTTTAATCTTGACGTTTCCTTGAGAATTTATGTTTAGAATGATTAGATATGTATACTTATATTTCTTGTAGCTTAAATTTAAATTAGTTTACGAAAGGCCTCACATAATCTAACAGGCCGCACCAGAAAAAAAAGCAATTTGCAAACTACATATTTAACAAAAATTAAAAAAAAAAAAAACATTTGCAAACAGCGACTTGCAAAGTCATTTATTTATTCTTTATATTAGTTACTTCAATAAGCTAAAAGGAAAATTCAATTAATTTGTCCACCTTCAATAGAAAAATAATGTGACACAAAACACAGTCAAAGAATCAACGAGTGGTAAACTTCTTGTTTCTCATCATCTTCACAGTTCATTAGCTTAATAGACCAAGAGCCCACAGTATGATTTTGGAATTTTGGTTGTGAGTGAGAGCTGAGAGCGAGAGGTAACCGATTAAAATTTAGATGTGTTGAAACTTGAAAGGAGCGATAAATCTAATAATAAAAACCAAAGTCTGGTACCATGTAGGTGTTGCTTTTATTATTACGTTGAAAACACCGTTTTTTTTCCAAAATGGAAATTATTGTTATAACCCATGGTCATGAAGAGGGGGAAGGGTCCAACGATTCAAAAGTTAAGATTTTCATAAATTTTACCCAGCTAACTAGATGGTTTTTATTACGTTAACTGTGCAGCTATTTTGTCTCAAACCAAACCTATGAAAAAATCGATTGTGCGAAATGTGCATGAAAACCATGTGTTTTACTCGCAAACATAATGTATTTTCTTATAATTATATGTTGAATACGTCGCTCTTGTGTAACTTGTCAAGCTTTACGGACCTTGGAGTAGTGTTAGACTCAAAGCTTTCCTTTACTGATCACTACAATTACATAATTAAAAAAGCTAACATGACACTTGGTTTCATTAAAAGGTTTGCTCGCGAATTTCGTGATCCTTATGTCCTAAAGACTCTTTATGTCTCTTTTGTGAGATCAATTCTGGAAAATATATCGTATGGGCCCCTTACTACGCTGTTCATATCAACAGAATAGAGAGTATTCAAAAAAGATTTTTGAGATTTTGTTTGCGTTTTCTTTCATGGTTAGATAGAATCGTTTTGCCCCCTTACTCTCAAAGACTTCAACTAATAAAACTTCCATCCCTTTTAAGTCATCGTGAGTACCTACAATTCTGTTTTATTGTGCGGTTAATTAATGGATCAATTACAGCCCCATCAGCCCTTTGTCGTATTAATTTTAATTTTAGTCGTTCCAGTTTAAGAAGGCAATTGCCTCTGTGTAACATTTTCAGTAGATCCAACTACGGCGCCAATAGCCCTCTCAATCTCTTGATCAATATATTTAATAAGAACTATGCCATATTAAATTCTACAAATGATAATGTTAAATCTCACTGTTTTAAAAATAGATTTTTTATCCAATATTTATAATATACTCGTAGATATAAGATTTATGTATGTATCAATTTATGAATATATTGTTAGTTTTAATTTTATTTAAGAATGTACCGTTAGTATTTAACGAATTCAAATAAATAAGATTTATTTAAAAAAAAAAAAAAAAAAAAAAAAAAAAAAAAAAAAAAGCAATATCAGCAACAATAATATTACATCCCAGAGCCATGTTAGTTCATGCCCACAATATTATCAAATGCCACCAAGTAGTGGCGGTAGTGGAAGCTACAGTGGTTTTTTGTTTTTTCTTTAATTTTGTCTGTAGAGTCGTGCGAATTGGACGCACGCCTCAAAATAATTCGTTTGTCCGCTGCTGTAATCACAGAAGATGGTTAGGACGTATAGTCTGGAATGCAGTACCCAACTGAATCGGATCTTATAGAAGGAGTAAAAAGTGCATGGGAAGGGAGGCTTTTTCACTTGATTATATAAAGAAATTAGATGACTCTTTATCCAACAGGATGTACGTGGTCATAGTTCACCGTGGTGGCACAACACATTACTAATTCTTTTGTAAATAAGTAATTAATGTATGGAATAAAAATAGAAAAATGATCGGAGGGTAGTCTCCCAATTTCTTACGTTATTCGGCATTTTCAAGGGGGGCGCTAATCAAATGTCGCAAAAATTAAAGTGGATTTTTCATATTCAATTCTTTAAAATTTTATTAATATGTTATTCATTTGTTTTTACGTATAATTTTATTAACTTTCATTGGTAATAAATTCGTTTCAACAGGTTTATTAAATAAGCTCAATTTTGGGCGTGGCATAATCATACGCCAAAAAATCATAACAATTCTTCCGATTACAAAAATATATGTGACAAGCGTATGTTAGCTTTTCTCCCCCTAGGCGCCCCTAAAATTACCCCAAAAATCAACTTTTTTTTCTTTAAAGTTTAAACAAATGAATGGTACACCAAAAAATCAGAAAAATTCTACTGATTAAATAAATGTATGTGATATAAGTTTTCTGTTCAGCTTTCCCCCCGCCAGACGCCCCTAAAGTTACCCCAAAAATCTACATTTTTTCTCTAAAGTATAACCAAGTGAATAGTTTACCAAAAAATCGGAAAAAATTTCCCGATTACATAAATGTATATCATGTGACAGACGTTTTGTGTTCAACCTAAACCCCGTCAGACAAAATTACAGAAAACTTTTTTTCAACTATACCGAACCATAATGTTGGTCACACCAAATCTTCTGTCTTTTCCTGATTATGAAGAAGTGTTTTCAGTGTGCCATTGCGAAGTTATGGCGATTTTGATAAAACCGTTAAAAATAGCTTTTCGTAATTCCATTATCCACCATATAGCTACGTCACTTGCCATACGTCATTTAAGTTTCCGGATCCGGAAATGTATTTTTTATTGAAAACCCTTTAAAAAATTTGAATATATTTTACATAAAATACAAAATTTAAATTATTTAACAATTTAGTAACCCTTTATATTTAATATTTTATGTTGGTAACTTCTTGGTAAGACATCGTTAAACAATCAGTTATACAGTAATGTCCGACCAATTGATTTGCACTTCAACTTAAATTATCCATTGACCTAATAATATAACCTAACACCGAAAAACGCAACCGGAAGTGCCCATTTTGCCGCCAAAGGGCCCGGAAAAAGTCTGTCCGACCAGCGGTTTTGTAAACTTCATAACATTTAGCATTTGTTTGTGGCCAATTTTTCCATTGACCGGATGAAGCAGGTACTTTGACGGCCGCCTCCTCGACTATTAGTATACTGAGGCGTCCTTCAAGAGAGTACTAGTTCATCCCATCCCTCTCCGTAAGAAACATCCTATTACATCCTTCACCTTCCAATCCTTTGTTAAGTTGCTTAGTAATGGCAATGAAACGGCGCATACCAGCGCTCATTGGGTTCTTCTTACGAGTTTTTCAGCTCAAGCGAAAACCGCGATTTTTACCTGCCTAATACCTACCTTAGTTAGATCCTCGCGCTTATAAGTTTAGCAAGTCAAGTCTGGTGGACTTTGACCGATGCTCCAGCAAAATTGGGAAGGCCCGTACAAAGTTGTCACCAGAATCAATGATGTTGTTTACCGTGTTCAAAGAAGTGTTAGAGGTAAGATGAAAGTTTTTCATAAGGACCGTTAAGGATTTGTTCAGGACGAACAATCCTAAGAAGTAGGCAATGTGGTATGAATGAAATGTTTTTGGCCAAAACCCCTTAAATAATTTTACAGTAAATTTTATTTACTAAAATAATAATACGCCCATAACTTTACTTTAGTTTTGGAGATTTCGAAAGCACTAAAAGATTGGAAACTACTTGAAAGTTCTGATTCTGAGAATATTCGATATTTTTACCAAGTAGAAATAGTAGCATTTCAAATCCAAAAAACACAGTTCGATTTTAGCCGTAGTGAAAGTGTTATCGTGCATAATTAGTGGTGTTAAGATAAGAAAAGAAATAAAGTGTTCGAAACCTAAATAAAAGTGAGTTTGATTTATGGAGACATGAGTCGTGATTTAAAAGTAAAGAAAATAAGCTTAAATTTTCGAACCCAAGATTAAAAACATTACAAAATGTATTATATTTAAATGTTTTGCAATAAAAGAGCTTGCATTGTGCTGACAGCGACAAGTAGATAATAATATTATGTAGTTTAACACCAAACCCTCCTTGAAGTATGCAACGTATTATTGCTGATACCATCAACTTTCAGAAGCTATGTCATTGGAAACTATTACAACAAATTTCAGTTATTGATTTGAGTGGTTTTAAAAACAAATTCAGGAGACATTTTGATGATTAAGTCTATGAACTCTTCAAACAAAATTTAATTCAAATTCAATCACTTGCAACAATAAACTAATTAGTAGTTAGTTTAACTGAATAATAAATTAATGATAATTCAATGATATTGCAATATTTTAAGTTTCTGTATGTGGAAGGTTGGGCCGGAATAAATCTTCTTATACGCAATATTTCTGTATTGAAAATTCGTTGGATTTTTAAACTGTCTAGCATACGAATGTATGTACATAATGTACCTAAGTATAGGTTTACAGTTCCAAAAAGAAAAAAGTAATATCAAATGTAAAACTCGAAAATTTCGCTTGGTATAGAACGCTCAACGGTCAACGAAATTTTAATTTCGCTAACTCGCTTGTATAATTTGATTTTGCTTTAATAGCAAAAGGCCAATTTTGATTTTTTCCCAAAACAATAAAAAATAAAGAAAATGAAATTAATACATTTACAGGTAGGTACATACGTACCTATACAGTGCACGATTTCTTGTTTGGGTGGGCAAAATTGGTTCAAACTTGGTATGTAGACTTTTTTGGGTATTGTGCAGAGGGGGAATTGAATTTTTTTTTTAGTTCAAAAAATTACGGTACCTGCCCTTAAAACCATTACGGTAAAGCTTATTTTTCTCGAAATCGGCTCTAACGATTTTGATTTAAAAAAATGAGTGCAGTTTTTAGTATAACGACCAATCATATGATTGAAAAAAAAAAATTAAAATGTCTAAAGACGGTACTTTCCATAGGACCGTTTTATTGCTTTTGTCTACCTCGAAAACTGCTCAAACGATACTTTCGAAATATCACTCACACTATATTGATGTAGGTAGTTCAATTTATACTGCATACCAATATTTAAAAAAAATATTTTTCGGATTTAAACATTTTTAATTTTCTTAAAAAAAATTATGTCTTAAGAACTGCTCATTTATTTTTATTTTTTCAAAAGTTATAAATAAATATATTTGCTGAATACCTATGAATTGGCGTTTTTGAATTTTTTCTGAAAAAATTTTCAAAAAGTTTTTCAAAAAAAGTGTTTTTCTCAAAAATCGCTCCACAGATTTTTATTAATTTATAATCATAAATTCAAATTTATTCAATAAGTAAAATGGCGTATTTGTTTTTCAGCTCAAATAAGTTTGCGTATCTATTTAATGAATTTTGAAAAATTTATTCTTATCAAAATCTTAAGCCCCAAGACCACTGAAACAGATACTCAATTCCACTAAAGCTATAATATCGGGTGTTTTTTTTTTAGAGGTAAGAACTTCGAAATGAAACAAAACACAAGAAAATCGTTTTAATGTCCATCAATTTGGCTTTATTGGAAAGATAATTTTATGCCCTTGATGTTTAAATATGTGGCCGCCAAGGCTGGCTCGAATAAAGCCAAGTCTAGAGGTCCAATTTTTAACCACTTTTTCGAGCATTTGGGGCAGTATGTCGGCAATAACACCACGAATATTGGCTTCCAACTTCCCTAACGTTTCTGGTTTGTTGACGTAGACGAGCAACTTCACATATCCCCAAAGAAAATAATCCAATGGTGTTAAATCACACGATCTTGGTGGCTAATTGACAGGTCCATTCCGCGAAATTATGCCCTCATCGAATGTTTCCTTCAATAAATCGATTGTGACGTGCGCTGTGTGGCATGTAGCGCCGTCTTGTTGGAATCACATCTTATCCACATTCATTTCATCCAATTCGGGAACAAAATAGTCGGTTATCATGGCTCTATACCGGTCTCCATTAACGGTAACTGGCTCGCCAGCATCATTTCGGAAGAAGTATGGCCCAATGACTCCACCAGCCTATAGAGCACACCAAACAGTCAGTTTTTGTGGATGTTATGGGTCTCAAGGGCCTCATGTGTATTCTCTTCACTCCAAATGCAGCAATTTTGCTTCTTGACGTAGTCATTTAACCAAAAATGAGCCTCATCACTTAACAAAATTGCTTGCGGTAAACTTCGCGAACTGAACCATTATTTTCGAAATTAATTTGCACGATTTGCAAGATTTGTTCTTGTGTCAACCTGTTCATGATGAAATGGCAAACCAAACTGAACATAAATGACATAAGAGTTGCCCGATTTGACCACAAAATGTCAGTTTTATCCCTATTCGAAAAACCAACCTCTAAAAAAACACCCGTTATTAGTCGCCTTATGTTGCTAGACATTGTGAGAGGCTAAGTAATTGTCCAAGGACAATTTTGGTATCCCTCAAATAGGCATTATTTTATGTCTATAAAATAGTCTCGTTATGGTGCTTCAAAAGGACTGTAATATTACTTGATTATCTTATCTTGAAAGCCATAGAGTTCGTCTGAAGGAAAGTTTTTTGTCTCCAAATCTAATTTGTCTCATTCGATTTTATTATCTTAATCTGTTTCAATACATTATACTAGGTATACCTACACAAAACTGCTAGCTATTTTCTTTTCTCCAGAAATAGATCTCCAACGTATTTAGAATTCAATTAAAATGGGGGAAAGTTACGATGTCGGTGAAAGATAAAGTTTACAGAATAGTAGGTATACAGAATATTTGTTTGGTAGGTACGTACCTGTTCATATAAATACATAATTATCATATACATTTACATATATCATTGTAGATTGGGAATTTACTGAAACCTTAACAAATTGGACCAAACAAAACATGGCTTCCGAGTTTTCTGTTTAAATTAAACAACACAAAACTAAGCATTTAATACTTCATTCAATTGCAGTCTAAATAAAACTCCATTATGTTTTAGCTTGACTGGTGTTGGCTCCCGGAAACTAAAATAAAACGAACAACATTGCCCCCACAGGACAAAAATTGTCATTTACTCTCACTCTGTGTGTGAGTCAGTGGAGTCCATTTGCAATGAAATATAAATAAATTATAACAAACTCACTGTGATGACAGAAATAAAAAGCTTTTGACCAAAGACGAACAAATTTTATTATTTAATCGCATTTTTTGTGGCCTGCTGTTTTAATTGGTGCGGTAATTTCTGCGATTGAAGTGGAATTAATAACACTACCGGTACCATCTCCGTTTACGTTCACATTGACGTTCACATTAACGTTTGCTACTCCGCCTCCGTTTGATTTAAAGTCTTTTGTGGTACCCGATGCAGGCAATTCTGGTATGATAACCGAAACCGAATCAGCGTCGGGTTGTGGGACGTCCCCAACGGTTACCTGCACACCTTCTCTGCCAGCCACAAACGAGGCTTGCATTTGTAGCTTTCCCTCTTCTGCGTTGATTATTATATCACCACCACTTTTTTTTGGTAACACTTCAGGAATTGAAATCGGGACTGGATCTGAAGAAACAGGAATTATCGAAGCTTCTGAATCCACTTGTGGCGCTTGATAATCTCCAACAGCTGGTGTTGGATTTTCGGTTTGCCCTGGTGAAGGTGCTCCCTCTTCGATTGCATTACTAGTCTCAGATCCCGACTGGCTTCTAAGGATTTGTTCGTAAAGCTGCCCAGTGATGAGGTTACTATTGCCGATTTCCTCTGCAGAAACTTCAACAATCGGAGCAGAAGCATGTGCCTGTGCCTGTCGATGTCCGGCGGCTGCAAGAGCCTCATCAATTTTCAAGCCATGAAGGTGTGATAAAACAACTGGAGAATTAACATTCGTATAAGTCAGTTCGTACGGTATTAATTGCGGATAAGCTGGTCCACTTGCAACTCCATGCAAAACACTTCCAGAAGTAGACAACGCAGTACTCAGAGCCAAAAATGCTACCTGCCAAAGATGGTTATTTAAATGCATAATGTATGTGCTTAAAATAAGTTTGCTGTATCCCTTACCAAAAGCTGTTTCATGGTTCTATTAAGATTGAAAGAAAAATCTGCCCCTATGACCACGTTAGATTAAGAAAAATAACTAATGTAGCTTTTATTGGATGAATGTCTTTTATATCGCCGTACATTTTCTTTCAAGGAACATAGAATGTTGATTGATTTACATTGTGTATTTTTTGTTACATATATTTAAATACTTGAACTTGTTCAATATAATAATGCCTTTGATGGTTGGTATATTACTTGGAAAGGTTGACTCAAAGACAGGATTGACCGGTTTCTGTTGCAATAATGCAGAAAATGAAGACAAAAAATTGTGTTTGCTTGGATAAAAAAAATATATATAATGTAAATTTGTTTCTTCTGTGGGTGGCAGTTTCTTCGACGGCTGTTTTCAAGACCAGTTGATTTTAAATGCAGGAGGCTTACAAGGAAAAGTAGATGTTTGAAAATCAGCATTGCGGGCTTTTGATAGAATACAAGTGGATATTTATCAATTAATATTGGCGCTCAAAAAACTAAGTATGGTAAGCAGTGCCACCGTGGGAACCTGTAGAAAATTCTATTAAGGACCCTCTGGAAAGTTTAATGTTGTCAAGTTTATAACATTAAATAAAACAAAACTGTAAAAAATAAACATTTTTTTTGATTTAATAGGGCAAATTTATATAAATAATATTGGTAATATCGACTTCTCAGAGTAAATCATATTCAATTAAAGTGCGGCGATGAAGACGTTATTGGCTCATCGTGTTCCTCTGTTCATTTTTAACACGTTTTAATTTTGAGAATGATCGTTCACCACAGTTGTTGATCATGAGAGTCAAATAAATGCGAAAGGCAATTATTACCTCAAGAAGTTTCTTGCTGATATGCCTCACAGCCAGTAAAATCTTTAACTTTTGCCTCAATATCTGAAAATGTAATGATTCATAAAAGGCGTATCAAGTTTAACTAGCTGCGCACAATGTAGCTGCAGCAGTAGTACGTAGCACTATCAAAGTTTAATGTACGTAATTCGTATTGCACGGCTACAATGGGAAGTATCAGTTGCAGCACAGATAGTAACTGAACAACAAGTCGACTAGACTCCAACGTCATGAACGTGCTGCGCTGCAAAACAACAACAAAAGAAATGGCAGATATGATTTTCTTGTAAACTCAGTGCTACACCATAGTATTCGTGCATGCTGCTTAGTGCGATGCTTTCTTTGACTTTCAATTTGACAGTGCTACGTATACTACTGCTGCAGCTACACCATTGTGCTCAGGCAGTAAAGATCTTCATCATCCTATTGCAGCGCAGCAATAGTCGCTTGCAAACGTTTTAGGATTCTATTCGACAATATTGTCATTATTCCTCATCTCTGAACTTAGTCTGTAAGCTTGATTACGGCACTCTGACTTTTGATTCACGTTATAAGAAATGTCTTCTTGATAGTAGTAAGACTACATAAAAGCGACTTAGTAGTATTTGGACCACCTAGTGTCCAACAAAATTTTTAAAACAGAAATTACGACAAGATGGAAAAAAAAATTAGGGAAATCCCATGTTAGGGGCCAATTAGGGGCCAGTTATAGCGATACGGAAAACCAAACCGAAAAAATTTTCAGATAGAAAATTTTGTATGTTCTGATTCGATTCTTACTACAAATGCTACACCGATCGATGGCAATCAATTCAGAGAATGTTTTTTGTTCATAATAATTTTAATTGAACAAATACTTTTTGTTAAAAATGTATTTATTTATTTTTCTGTTATACGTATAAAAGAAAAATAATAAATTTCGTTTTTAACAAAAAGTACAAGTTCAATTCAAATTTGTATTTCCAAAATAAATTCTCTGAGTTGGTTGTCATCGATCAGTGTAGCATTTGTGTTTTAAATGGAACCATAACATACTAAGTTTTCCATTATAAAATTGTTTCGGTTTTGTTTTATATATCGCTATAACTGGCCCTTTATAGCGATACGGAAAACTAAACCGAAAAAAAAATTCAAATGAAAAATTTTCAAATATAATCAGATTTAAAACACAAATACTACACTGATCGATGGCAACCAACTCAGAGGATTCATTTTGCAAATACAAATTTGAATTGAACTTTAACTTTTTGTTAAAAATGTATTTAATCATTTTTCTGTTATACGTATAAAAGAAAAATAAAAAAAATACATTTTTTACAAAAAGTATTTGTTCAATTAAAAATTATTATGAACAAAAAATATTCTCTGCATTGATTGCCATCGATCAGTGTAGCATTTGTCTTACAAATCGAATCAAAACATACAAAATTTTCCATTTGAAAATTTTTTGTGTTTGGTTTTTCGTATCGCTATAAGGGGCCAGTAGATAATGCAAACTTGCGTGTAGTGCGGTGCAAACATAATTTTTGGTATGACCAACAGATTTAAGTTTAAATTATAGTTGATCATTTTGTTGCAACTATTTTCTTTGTAGTACAATTATGGCTTCATTGATTGGAAAAATATTTTCACACTTCAATCTAATTTAAATACTTTTTATAATCAGGAAACGTTGATGCATGGGGCTTGCTACGTGGCTATTCCGGTACTGATGGTAAACGTGAGCGAGTAGTGGCAATAATGGTACAGTGGATATATTGCTTGGTTGCTAATACGTGTTTTTCACACCGAGCTGAAGACACGGTTTTCGTTGAAAACCCCCAAAACCTGAACGAAAACACAAGTTTTACCATAAATTTTTGCTAAACACGAAAACAACTAGTTTTATATAAAACCTGTCGAAAACTTAACACCTAAGTTTCTTGTGATTCTTTCAGAACACAACTAAGTTTGTTGTGATTCTTTCCAAGCACACCTAAAAAGCACATAAACGCAAAAAAAAAATCAATCATAGCAGCCGAAAATATTTTCATTTCAAAATTTGATAGTCAGTTGTAAAAATGAAGTGAAATGTCAAACGAAAACTTGAAAAGTCCGGTGTGAATGATTTTCAGGTTTTTGGCTCGGTGTGAAAACCCTATAAGCCTACAGTTGAGAGTTCAAATTCAAACCCAGTCTGGGCAGTAAATTTAATCTATTTATTATCAGGTATATTATCACTTGAAGCCAAAAACTTAAATGCAGTTTTCTTCCAAAAATTCTTTATATTACATACAAAGTTTATTAAAAATCGGTAGAGCATTTTTTGAGTAAATAAGAAAAAACTAAAAAAAGGGGCCAAACCCTAGTGGCTCTTTGTATGTGAGCCACCATTTAAAAAAGAGTAACTGAAAATATGCAAAGCCATCTTATAGAAAGTTGTAAGGAACTATACCAAACAAAGTTTGATTGAATTCGATACAGCCGTTGACAACTTATGGCCATTTGAAAAAAAAAGCCGTTCAGACCAGATCTCCGTCATTTGCATTTTTGCCAAAAACTCAAAACGCAATTCTCTTAAGAACACTAAAAGAATATTGCACACAAAGTTTAATCAAAATCGTTGGAGCCATTTTTGAGCAAATTAGAGAAAACCAAAAAAAGTTGTCTAAAACTGAACGGCTCATTGTAAGGGAGCCACCGTTTAATAATGCTTTACTGAAAAAATTGCAATTCCATCTTATAGAACACTATAAAGAACTATGCCAAACGAAGTTTGAGTCAATTCAATCACCATTTGAAAAAAGCCGTTTAAACCTGATTTCCGTTACTATCATTTAGGCAAAAACAAAAAACGCAGTTTTGTTAGAAATATCTTAGGTAAGTTATATTTTGGGTTTAATCAAAATCGTTAGAGCCGAGCAAATCCAAAATGAAAAAAACCGTTACTTGAAAGGTACCAGTTTGAGCCGGGCTAAAACGAATTAAAAAGAAACTCTACAGTCGACAATCTTCAAACTGCTATATATCAAGTTTTGAAGAAAATACGGCAAGCCGTTTAGGCTATAGCATGACGTGTAAAAAATCACATTCGAACAGACGCACAGGCGCATAGACAGACCGACGGACGGTATGGCGAAAACCACTTTTTTGTGTTTCTCTATCCATCGTAGTGTCAAGTTTGATTAAAACCTCGATTTTTTTTTCTGTATGAAACCAATACTTGAAACCAATAGAGCAAGTAAAAACAGTTGCACGATGAAAAGACAGTAACATTTAAGTGGGGGGCCAGTTATAGCGATTAGAAAAACCAAACCGACAAAATTTTCAAATGGAACATTTTGTATGTTATGATTCGATTTAAATTACAAATGCTAATAACAATTTAAATTGAACTAATACTTTTTGTTGAAAATGTACCTGTTTATATATTTTTCTGTTATAATTTCGCTTACCAACAATCACACCAAATTATATGCTTCACCTTGAAACAAAAGTACCGTTTTTGTTTTTAGACACTTTTAAGCTGCATTTTGAGTATAAGATCGAAGTGTTGGAGATGGACAAAAAAGAGGCAAACTTGTTGGCAGATGGGAGGAGCTGAGGACGGATCTAGGAGATTACGATAGCATTTCAATATGCCCTGAGGAATAAGGAAGCGTGTTTAGTGCTATATTGAAGAAAGTAAACCACTCTTTGCGGGTGGCAATGGTACAGTGGATGTAGTGCTTGGTTGCTCAACCTGAGAGCTGTGCGTTCAAACCCAGCCGAGGGCAGCAATTTTTATTTATTTCCCAAGTTTCAACTGGATGCCACCCGGAATTTCCATGAGATAATTATCACCTAAAATCTCAAACCACTGTACCACCTTTCTTTCCTATCTTTCTATTCCTTATCTTTCCTCGCTCGCACATGTTAATTCATTATGAAGGTATTAATATCCCTTTGAGTGCGAGTGCATTATATAAAAAAAAAAAAAACTCTACCTATACCTATGAAAGCTGTCAAATGGATGCACAATCTTATCAAATAAGAATCGTGTACAGCCAACTCAACTATGACCTTTGTGGAAATACTTATTTCCAGGATCGTTTTACTATGAAGATGATTACTGTTATTTTTAAAAATATGAGGTGAAATAGGTACTAAAGCTAAATTACATCCCAAGTCGAGCAGACCTGCCAATTCCATGTGACCTATATATAATCTAAGTGAGAGTGAGGACGTATTTCACTTCATCGCAAGATGCCCAATCTAAATCTTAAATAAATAAGTTACGTGTGAGATACTTTAGTGTTAATTCATTAGATATGAGCAAAAATGTTGAGCATTTTGAATGGCAATCTTGGCTGGGAGATTGCGCACTATGCTATATACATCAGGCAACGTATTATTTAGGTCCAGTTTTAATAAAAAGAATTTATATTTTATGATAATAAAATAAAACATTTATGTCAATCTGGTAGAGGGCCTTTGGCCACATCATATAAAAATAAAACTTAGAATAATCAAATTATAATAATTTAGTCTTAAATATTGTATGAAATAAAGCTTTTTCCAACTACTTACTACTGTTATAATTATATACTAGAAAAATAAATAAAAAGATTTAAAAAAAAGTACTATAGTTCAATTTAAGTTTTTATTTGCAAAATAAGTCCTTTGAGTTGGTTACCAACGATCAGTGCAGCATTTGCGATTCATAATATACTAAATTTTTCATTTGACATTTTTTCTGATTGGTTGTTCTGCTCGCTACTGGCCTCTTACCTAAAAAAAAAATTCAGTTAATATCAATATGATTAAATGACGGAGAAATAAACCAGCCGTTCTAGGCTTTTGATTGAAAAACTTTTGTTGCCAGCATTTTACTTGCGATTACCTATAGGTACCTATTTTAATATTTTTTTTTTTTTGACAATCAAACATAACTTTACGATGATAGAGTAAGAGTAGCCTAAAAAAGTGGGTCCAACAATTCTGTCTGTCTGTATCAGAAACCTACAGCCTAAACGTCTGAACCAATTTGCTTCAAACTTGGTAAACATTATTATCATACGTCCTAAAGAGGAAGGAGTTTTTGGATCTAGCATTCTAAGTCTAAATCAAACGGTACCTGCCATACAAATTCATTCTTCTCAAAAATGGCTACTACGGTTTTGATAAAACTTTCTGAATGATTTTTTTACTTGCGATTATAGGTACTATAAGGCAAGTTATGCATTCGTAAAAAAAAAAAAAATTCTAACAATCAAACATGACATTACGATGATAGAGAAGTCGAAAAAAGTGGGTCCGACAATTCTGTCTGTCTGTCTGTCTGTCCGTATGTCTGTCTGTATAGTTACCTACAGCCTAAACGGCTGGACCGATTTGCTTCAAACTTGGTACATTGTATTGTTATGACGTCCTACAGAGGGGTTTTTGGAATTAGCATCCTAGCTCCAAAACTAACGGTACCTGCCATACGATTTTTTGTGAAAAATTAATTTTTCTCAAAAACGGCTCCTACGATTTTGATAAAACTTTCTGAATTGTGTTTTCTGTGCAAACTTTATGTTTTGGTTGGAATAGATTTTTCAGGAAAAGTCTTATAATGGTACCTCCCATAGGACCGGTTTTTTGAAATCCGATTTTCTCGTAAGCCACTTGACGGATTTCGATGAAATTTTTAATGTAGAAGCTTTTTTATAAAAGAAAGAATAAAAATTCTTAAATTTTTCAAAAAAAAGTTTTTTTGAGTTTTTAAAAAAAGTTTAAAATTTTTTTATTAACTTTTGTTTTTTCCAAAAATGGTTTAATCTATATTTTTTTAATTTTATTTTTCTGATAAAAACTACAAAGTGCTAGAAGTTGGCATACTCAAAAAAAATTTGGAATATATTTTCGAAAAGTTTTTCAAAAAAAACTGCTTTTTGAAAAAACTGGTCCAACGATTTTGAAAAAAATTTTCGTCAAAATTCAAAAACGTAAAATAAACCTGATGGCTTATTTCATTTTCTACAAAGAACGTTTTAAGTATTGATTTTAAAGTGATTTATAAAATTTCATATGATTTTTTCAACGCTTTTTTCCCAAAATCTCAAGCACCCAAAACCATTTTAACACAATAGAGCAAGTTCGTACGACCCAGTCGTGCACTTTATTTTTTGTATAAACTTAATGTTTTGGCTCGAATAGATTTTTCAGGAAAAGTTTTATAACGGTATACCTCCCATAGGATCAATTTTTTTTTAACAAGATTTTCTCGAAAGATGCTTGACGGATTTCGATGAAATTTTTAAAAGAAGCCTTTTCAAAGACAAAATAATATAAATTCTTAAATTTTTCAAAACAAATTTTTTTAAATTTTGTTTTTCTGATAAAAGCTACAAAGTGCAAGAAGTTGGCAAGCTAAAAAAAATATATTTGGAATATAATTTCGAAAAGCTTTAAGAAAACTTTTTTTTGAAAAACTTTGCTTCTAACTTTTCTGTTCTTTGCTGTAAATTTTTGCAAATTTCTTAAGACATTTTTGCTCTATGATTATCTTTTTAGATCACGGTCAAATTTTTCAATTTTTCAATTTTTCAATGTACACCAATTATGTACATTGGTGTACATTGAAAAATTGAAAAGACTTTGCCTTTTATAGTACTTAACAATACGGATAAAGATAACAATATATCAATCCTAAAGCTAATCTTCTTCTTATATATAAAAATCAATTGCTGTTCTTTTGAAGGCTTAAAACTCGAGAATGGCTGGACCAATTTTGGAAATTTTGATCTAGAAATATTTGCGAAAGTTCAGAGAAGGTGTAAACGGTGAGAAATATAAATAATCTTTTGCTCCAAAAATATACACTAAAAGCTCACTTAGCAAAACTGAAAAATCATTTCTTTAAATTATATCAATCAGTCAATTATTTATTTATTTATTAAAAATTGATTTATAACGTTTTGAAAAGTTTCGTTTCCTTTATTGTGAAGATGGATAAGAAGATTTTTAAATGAATTCAAGACAAGATAGAAAATGGTTATGATTAATTAAAGTTTTTAGGAGGATGGATGAGGGTTACTAAAATGGAAGGATGGTAAGATGAGGTGAAGGAAGCGGAAGATGGCGAATTAAGGGGTTGCTCAGACGAGTACGGCAACCATGGCAGGGTGGGTAAAGACAAACATCTCGTGCGTCACAACACCTCGACGCTAAGCCTGGCATGAGTTTTGTCTGCGTGGTTCTGCGACAGGGATCAAGTTCCTACTCCCTCCGACGAGCGTGAGGCCGGTCAAGCATGCCAGCAACGATCCCGACGGCAAGCAAGGAACCCGCAACAATGGTTTTTTGTCTTGAAGTAAAAAATATCGTTAAGTACACAAACAAAATATGTATGTAGTACATACATAACAAACATAATGTATGTATGTATACGTGTATTATTTTATTAACTTCGAAAAGCTTTTCCAAAGAAACATACTTTTTGATACGAGTAGATGGTGGAAGATGGTAGATCGTAGATGGTAGCAGACGGTAGATACCAGGAGATGATAGAAGATAGTAAATGGTAAAAGATAGAACAAGATGGTATATGGTAGAAGATTCTAGAATCCAGATGTTAGAAGATGTTAGATGGTAGAAGATGGTTGATGATAGAAGATGGTAAATGGTAGACGATGGTAGAAGACTGCGTAGATGGTAGATGGTACAAGGTAGAAGATGGTAGATGGTAGAAGATGGTTAATGATAGAATATGAAACTATATGTGGGTTTAACGTGAGTACCTGACATTGAACTCTTAACCTCACGGTGTGCCTACACACTTTTTGCGGGGTCTTGAAGACCAGACCAACGGTCATCATGTATCATATTCTGGTATGATACACTTCTAAGTTGCCTGACCGAAGTCAAGCAACTTGTCTTACTATCTAGGTCCACGCACAACCACTACGATGCTGTCCGAAGACGCCATCCTCATCGTTACAGCACCTCCTGAGCCAAAAGATGCGCCCGAAGGCATTGCATATATAAACTATAGTATTCCCACTTGAGGTGCGCCATCCATCAACGAAAAACTAAGCCCTAGAATACCATGGGAAGCAACAACAACAATTTCCACCAATTTAATTGTTGTTGTTGCTTCCCATGGTATTCTAGAGCTTAGAGAGCTTAGTTTTTCGTCGATAGATGGCGCACCTCAAGTGGTAGTACTATAGTTTATATATACATAATGCCGAAGGTCACACAAGAAGAAGGTGGTAAATGGAAGAAGACGGTAGATATTGGAAACCGATCGTATTTTGAGACGAAAAATGGCATGACGCTCCGACGACGCCATGCCATCCAGCCAATCAAATCTTTGATAGCATAGACAAATGAACAAAGTCGATAGGTTGGGTAGGTGGTCGTTGGTGACGTGGTTGTGAGGGAAATGGTGGGTAGTTGGTTGGGAGTTGATATTTGTAGGGCGGGAGGGGGGAGGAGGGGTATAAGGGAAAAATTGACAAAAAAGTGGGAGGTCAACAATGGTGGGCGGTTGGTTGGTGATGGGGAGATTCGGTGAAGGTTTTACAGATGGGGTGAGGGGAAAAATTGTCAAAAATGGTGGACAGTTGTTTGGCGGTGGGTTGATTTTGTGTGGGGGGGGAGGTTGGTTAGGAAAAAATTGTTAAAAATGGTGGGGTGTTCGTTGGTGGTTGTAGGTGAGATGGGTGGTTATTGGGGGGGGGGGGGCAATTGTCAAAAATGATGGGTGGTTGATTGGTGGTTGTAGGTGAGGTGGGTGGTTGATGGTGAGGCGAGGGCTGAGGAAAAAATTTTACAAAATGGTGGGGGTAGTCGGTTGGTGGGGGGTTGAGAGGATGGGGTGAGGAAAAAATTGTCGAGAATGGTGGGTGCTTGGTTAGGGTTTGAGGATGGTGGTTTGGTTGTTGAGGGTTGTCGGGGAAGGGTGGGGTGGGGATTTGGGGGCTTGTTAGAGTCATATTTTTGTTGCTCCTTATTTCCTTTAATGATTTTATTAGTTTTGAGTTATAATATTCTCTTGAATGTTTCACATCTGCCTGGCGTCCCGTGACGGTAAACTTTTTTTTTATTAAGGACGTTACGTGTTAAATTTAGGGTCCTTTTTTTGACAGGTTAATCACTTTAGGTCCATTATACACGTCAACATTTATGTAATTTTTGATAATTCAACTGATTGGAATAATGGAGCTGAGGCATATCTAAACATATATGTAAAACAAAAATTCAGGAATTTCGAAAACATTCGAAAAAGGCGGTACGGAGTTCGCCGGTTCAGCTAGTATATATACATAAAATAATTACATTGCTTTTCTTTAATTAAATTCGATTCAATTTTTTTTTTCAGTGAAAAAGAAGAGATTGCATAGTTTTAAAATTTGTTGAACCAATTATTCTTTTAATTGTGGCAGGGAGAGAGTTCTATAGCCTGGTTGCATAAAGAAAGAAGAGCCGTGAGTTTAAGTATAGTTGAAAGTTGGTGCTATTAGATTAGTGGAACAGATTGGGTAAATTGAAGTTTATCAAAAATGTATTGCGGTGCTCTGTTTTGTATAATTTTGTGCAAGAATATACAGCACCTTGCATCAAAAAATTGCTGTAGCGTGCATCCAAGGACAATTTGATGGTAATGTGAGATGTGTTGGTATCTCCGGAGGCCATACACGTATCTTATCATGTTATTAAAAGCCACAAAGATTTTGTGTTTAGAAAGACAGTCAGGCTTACAATAATAGACCAAATTAGCGAAGTCAATTAAAGGTACAAGTACGGTTTTTATAAGTCTTAGTTTGGTATTAACTGGAGTAATGTTGAAAAATGAATGATTTAAAAAAAAAAAATTTAAGTTCCTCAAATCAACCTTTAGTTTGTACTATTCATAGATTTTATTAGCCGGTTTGGGATCTAATTTCATATATGAATTTGAATGGTTTGGTATTTCATTATTAAGGTTTAAAAAAAATTGGAAATTAGAAATTAAAGGACAAAAATAGTCAAAATAAACTAATGCTAATAATAATCGATTGCGGACTCTCAGATTTTGTGATTTGAAGTACCAAGTCTTATTAAAATGAAAGCGTAAGCGATAACATCACTGCATTTTGTAATACGTTACTGTATGTAATAACATAACCTATATTTCAGCCCTTATTCAACTTGATAAAAACTCAGACTGCCGACAGAAGCTTGGGATCATATTTTGCCTAAAAGTCTGATGTGCATTTTACTATGAGTACCTATATGCTTAAGCTCTCCCATGCATCCGATTTGGGCTTAGTTTTCTGAGTGAATAAGTGCAAGAAGTTTAAAGATTCGGATTAGTTTCAAACTATTCAAAGGGGATGATATTCTTATGATGTCTTAACTAAATTTCCTCGAATTCAATGGAAAAACAGATCTTATTGTTCGCGGGATATTACCAACGATTAAGCAAAATCGTTCACTGCATATTGTGAAACTATTCAACCCACCAACAAAATCTAAAAATTTTGAACTTGGTCCTACATTCAAGTTAGTTCATGGGCGAAATAGTAAACTTGGGCATTTCGTTCGTGTATTGTATAGCTATACTGTTTTTTTTTTTATTTTGTATGGCTTTAATTTTAGTGATTTTTTAAGCAACCGAAACACCTTTATTTTTCAAATAGCCAATTTCGCTGCACTCTGTATTGGTTTTGTTAAAAATTCGGTCCTTTACCTTTTCAACTATTTCTGATGATGTTGCTGCTTTTCTAGGACAATCCCAAAGACATTTGGCGATGCTTACAATGAATGTATCAATGTTTTGCAAAATGGTCCGTTACACTAATATTTTATCTACACTCAAATTCTGCACCCGCTGCACCTACTGAATAATGGCTGGCTGCTATTATTTTCATGCCAAGCTTGAGGCAATCACACTCTTTCTATTCAGTTGCATTTCGATGTATCCCATAATATTCCCGATGAAGCGAGTCCAGGCCATTTGCTTCGAATTGTCCAGCTAGCTTGAAATCCAGTTTTTTGGCTTAATAGTAAAAGTAAACATTGCGTGAACTCAATAATATACGAGTATACATTTATGTTAAAAATAGCATCCAATTTGGCTCACTCTTCAAATTCAATTAACCTTTTACTTCTAAGTTATTCCACGTGTCATGCGACCCTTAGCAATTGCTTGTTATTTTGTGCTTTTTCTCTTCAATGGACCCCCCTTGATATCTGTTCTCGTTAGTTTGTGACAATAGTCTCTCACAAATCAATTCGATTCAAGAATAAACAATCCTTTTTATGTAATCCCCATATTTTTCTTCCGTTCACCCAAATATAACCTTCTGGTCAATACAAACAGAAATAGCAATTTATTGAAGGCCAAATTGTAATATATTTTTGGTCGTGAGAATTGTGTCAATTGAGCTGTCTATTTTGTTGTATTTATAACTCTCTTTTGGCAAGGACAAAAACCTTCTTGTTTCTTGTGTTTTGTTTTCACACATGCAATGAGGTACAAATAATTCGGCAAGCAATGAGCACGCATTTTTTCTTTATTTTATTGGGAGCAGAGATTAAATGCTTAAGAGAATTGAAAAATGACCCTGTAGAGGAAAAGAATGCGATATGGACATTTTGTTCCAAAGCATTCAGTAAGAATTTTTATACATACATATATGTACATAAGTAGCAAATTGATCTTATTAAGTTAGATATTTCGTTTGGAAATAGAATTGATTGAATCGTAAAAGGATTATGGAAAAGTTTGTTTGACTCTCCCTAATAATTGGGAAACATGGCTATTTCCTTACAATTGGAGCATGTGGACTTATTACAATTTAATAATTTTATATTGGAATATGCATGTAGAAACCTTATATTCTTAAATATAATAATAAATGTTGTTGAAATGAACGATTTTTGTTTCACATTGCTCAACATATTATCTAAGAGTTTCATTTGAAAGAATGATCCTCGATATTTCTTCGTTTGACTTGCAAGATAATTTTATTTTTTACAATACATTTCCTGTTTGAACATAACTTGTCAATAACGAGTTTAATGGATACATTGTGTGTACATACATTGTACATGATTACATACTGATTTTCAAAATCCTTTGGCTTTTTTATTTTGTTTTATCAGATTTCAACGAGGCAGAACTTTCGAAACAGTCTACTCGTTCTCGTACCTACATTGTTCATACCATGTCTCTCAGTTGTACATCTTTAGGTACATGCGATGGCAGTAAACTACACTGCTTCACCAGGAAACAATAAAGTTCATCAAAAGCTCAAAATCCACGATATGAGGTTCATCCGTGTCTGGAACTCAGCTGATAGATCGAAAATAGAAAGGCTTATTATAACTGCGAAGTAATTAATCATGAAGTATCTAATTAACTCTATGAGGACCTGTCGCTTGGGGTTCTGTATGTCTATGTGTGTTGATATTCTACAGGATTTGAAGATGCCTACAATGTACTTACTGCTAATTAACTTACTGAAATTTCGTTGAAAAGTTTAACTTTTGTAGGACTTTTCACTCCCTCTCAAGAGGCAGTACCCCGCAAAAATCTTAAGTGGAACCAGAACCTTCTGCGCATACACCAACCACTACGCCAAAAGCAGCACTTCTCTCCTACTAAGATGTTAACAAAGTTGTATCGGTGCAGCCGTCTTACGTCTAAGAGAAAACTTACAAAGCTAATAATGGAAGGCATCCTTTATACGCAACCAATACTTTCACTCTTTGCTCTGTAAGACGAGAATTGGTTTCGTGTAGATATAAAATACCTGTAATACAACAAGACATACATGCTCTCTGGGTGAAAATGTCAATATTTGAAATAAAACCCTTTGAAGTGGCATAAAATAATAAAAGCAGAAGACTGTAGGTAACCGTTTTATGGAATCCTTTCCAAGTGAAAAATATTTCCACATTTCCGTGATGTGTACTTTTATAGCCAAAGCAAAAATGCATTTTCACTACACAATTTACCATGTTTATAAATCACTGATGGAGTTGATTTCGAGAAACAGAACAGAAGAATATAATATATGGGTGATTCTCCACTAAAAGCTCCTTTTCGTGTTCCCGGCCAAAAATTATTAAAAAATTATTTAAATTCAAATTTACGACCTGCAGTTCATAGGATTCAAATTAAATGAAGAAAATCAGTCAAGTTCTCTTTGAAATATATTCAAAAAAAGAGGGAAAAAATCAGTTTCATGTGCAATTTTAAAGTGAGTGGTACCATTCGTCACGTGTTCCGTCAATTACGTCATTTCCGTAGGTGAGCACAATTTTGTAGATTTATAGTCAAAACAATTTATAATAGTTTTATAGTATTGTGTTGCACAATTGTGCAAACAGAATTTGAAAAGAATTATTCTATTTAGTGTCTAAAAAGTAAAAAAAAACATCGATTTTCGTCATTTTCGTTGCGTCATTTTCGTGCTGTGCCATTGACTTACGGAAATGATGTGATGGTTACGGTAATGATTTCAATGTGTTTTTTTCCTTGATATGTCGTTGATAAGTTAAAAATCCTTAAATTTTTGTTGACAGTCATTAAAATCCCTAAAAGAACAATGACTAGTCGTAGAACAAAAACTGGCGTTCAAGCAAAAACGAAACAAATTCTTGCGTCATTTCCGTAGCAGAAAAAAAATTCGTAAAAACGCTTAAAAAGAAGTTTTCGCGCTTTCTATTCAATAATTATTGCATTCCTAATGCAAACAATCAAAAGTGCTTGATTTTTCCTCAAATTTAGGGAGGACCCATTTTCGATGCCAAAAAGGAGCCTTTAACAGAGAATCATCCATATAAATTTTTTTTTTTAAATCGATCAAAGCGTTTAAAATTTAATATAAAAAACTTCAAAAATCTTTCTTTGAACATTTTAAGAAAACAACATTATTTCGTTTATAAAAGGACTTCCTTATTACAAGTTTCGTCGAAATCCATCAAGTATGATTAACGACAAATCCCGGATTGAAAAAATTGAAAAAAATCGGTCCTATGGGAAGTACCTACTTTTAAATTACTATTTCTGAAAAATCTATTCCAACCAAAACATAAAGTTCACACAATAAACCCCATTCACAGTACCGTTTTTTAAAGAAATGTGTTTTTTATTTAAAATCATATGATGACAGTAACAGGTATTAGGTGTTATTTAGATCTAGAATGTTAACGCCACAAATTGATGTTTATTAGGACGTCATGATGCAACTATACACCAAGTTTTAAGCAAATCGGTCCCACTTCTTAAGCAACATCACAATTCAGTTGAGGCTAAATTAATTAAATTATTATTATTTCTGTTTTTCTAAAGTTCTTTATTTAATATAAATTAAATATTTCAGAAAGAAGTGAAGTAATTTATAAGTTTCTTTTTCATGAAAATAAAAATGAATTATGTTTATCAAAAATAAAAAAAAATGAAGTTTGGTTTACTTTTGTCATTAAGGTACAAATACATTTGTCGACATTTTAACCGACATTCGAAAAATGGAGTCGACATTTTATGAATCGAGATTTACCACTTTCGATATTTTCAAGAGTCGATATTTTTGTCGAGATTTTAAGACATCGAAAAATCGACATTATTTGTAATCGAGATTTTTTTTTGTCTGCAATTGGTAAGTTTCCTTGTTTTTAGGCATCATTATATCAGCAATATTAGTTTTCACAAGGTACTTTTGTTTCAAAGTTAAGCTCATCAATTGCTGTTCAAATTTAAAATACTTTTTAATGTGAGCTCTGACAGGCACCCTTGCAAAACAAATATAAGCCCCTTTTAATGACATCAACATCTTTGAACAATCCATTGCACACCTTAATCTTCTTTAATAAATTCCGATTATTCCCGATTTGAATATTTGTTGAACTTTTGTTATTTGCCACTAACATCAGCTTGTAACACATTAAAGATAAAAATCAATTCTCTGTTGTCAACAAAAATTTTATTTCCAGGAAGATAGCACAAAAAAGTGAAAAAATAAAATAAAAAACATAATGTCCTTAAGCCATTCTAAATGCGAAAACCTCACAACCATTAAGGATTTAAAACTCATCAATAATTCTTTATCAGAGCCACTTCTCAAATTAATTGATTGGAAACATCCTTTCCTGCTGCCATTGATTGTTCAACGACTCTCCAATAAAACGTCGTCCTCAATTTAACTTCTATTCTTGAAAGTTGAATTTTCCAAGCCCGACAAAACTCGATGTCGTTCTAAGAAACCCTGAATTACTGGCCACCACTCGTGTCAACATAGAGAACTGCTTCTTCTCCGCACTTCTTGGCACTTCATTGATGGGCTATGCTTATTCAATGTTCAGCTCTCAAGGACAGTAATGCGGCGCTATGTTCACCGACCACGCCCGAAGACTCCCTCACTCATACAACTCCCGTGTCCCTTAAAAGCATTACAACCTCGTAAGCATATTCAAATGGAATTTATAGCACAAAGACATCGTACTAGGATAAGGTTACGCCTGGGTATTCTATTGCTATTTCTATAGTCGTAGAAGTAAATGAAGCAGTCGGTGGTAGCATACTCGTAGGTAGGATCTGTTAGATGAATTTCAAGACATTATCTGTTGATATTGCGGTGGGGTGGAAGTAAGTTTTTATTTTGGTCCAGTTATTATTTTAATATTTTTCTCGGAACACCCAGTTGATGCGCATATAACTTGACATAGTAATAATTATTATTTCATACTCCTATACAAAAACTTTGGTGTTGAAAGTATTGTTACCAGTTAATGGTATTACAAATATTATTTATTACCCGCTTATATGTATACTCATGTGCTTGCCCACATATTGTTAATTAAATACAATATGCCTCTTTAGGTCGCCCTTACCTGCTCCTTGGATTCAATAGCACGTTAATAGCAATTCATTTGAACAAAATTAAAATTATTTTCAAGATTGTTAAAAATAAGAAAGCACTTCTATACAATCAATCCATACTCAATTCTATAGACTCTATACTATTATATAAAGACGTAACAATTGTGTTGTTTGTCATGCAAAATCTTAGAAAGTAATGGACTGGTTTATTCGAAACAATTTTTTTAATGTTCCTTATTATATCTGTGGATAAAACCCATAACAGCATAAGTTGACTTATGCACAAAATGAGTTAATAATAACGTTTTGTTCGTCTTGTTTCGGACTTTATTCTCTGAATTTTTGATTTTGATATCTTTGTCCGTTACAATGTTATAGCCTTTTGAAAGTCATAAAATTCCAGATTTGCAAAAGGATAAACAACATAAGTCATAAAATATCAAGTAACCGCACTACTTATGCTATTTTGTCAATTGCGTTATTTGAAAATCCACACGTATAAGTCGACTCATACTTTTTTTCCATTTTTTTTTTTTTTTATTTACACTTGTAAGCACATGTCTACTTGTGCTTTTCTTCCAAATTTCGTTTGTGCATTCCGATTAGCACATGACTACTTGTGCTTTTCTTCCAAATTTCATTTGTTGATTCCTATTGGCACATGTCTACTTGTGCTTTTCTTCTGAATTTTTTTCGTTCCTTCCTGTGAGCATATGTCGTTTTTTGCTCAAAATCAGAGTACCTATATTAAAAGGATTTCAAAATAAGTTAAATTGCAAAACGAAGAAAATTCTACATTTTATCACTTAACATCTTCAAAAATGTGCTAAAGTTATTGCTTTTTTTATAAAAGTTTTTGATATATTTGTTTTTAAAATATTAACATAACCTTTTTTTTTACTTGCTGCCCATACAAACTATACAAAAGTTGTCATACTTATACATATATAAAATTTAATTTGTGTATGTATGTATGTATGTATGTCGTGCCTCCTAAACCGCCGAATGGAATTTTATGAAATTTTCAGGCTAAATATTGCTTAGTCCAGGGATGGTCCAGTGAAGGTTTGGGTCCGATCGGGTGGAAGAGAAAAATAAAATGCAGGCTTTTAAAATTTTTTGGTTCATTTTCATTTTTTTTTTTTGATTTTTTCATACATTTTTTAGCGGTTTGGGCGATCGGCAGGGCTGCCAGTTCTCATGATTTAGCATTATTATAATGCTTTTTGGACTCGAAAAATGTTCGAATGTTTTCGAGTCGAATATCATGCTTTTCTCAATTTCTATAACTCTATTGTAAAACAACATTACCACCAAACCAAAAACAGTTTTATGTGATTTTATTTGTAAGTTGTATGAGAATATATTTTTAAGGTACCTACATTATCTTTGACTTTTAGTTTTTTTTTTTTCTTCGATTTTTTGAATTTTTCCAATAAATACTACGGTAGGACCTCGGCAACCCGAACACTCGGTAATTCGGACGCTCCACTAATTCCAACACCAATTTTTGTTTACATTTAGTATTATATTTTCTTCTTTCGAAAAAAAAATATTTTATTATAATCAAAACTACTTTACACTGTTTACTCATCCGACCTACTGATTACGCAAAAAGTATCAAATAATTCGGACACTTCCGTGGTTCGAATTAGGGTCAATTCTAATAGTTCGAATTACCGAGGTGCGAGGTCCTACTGAATTAATAAACCGGTTTGAAATAAATTTATTTTACTTGTCGCAAGTTAAGTACATACTAGGGTTTGAAAATGTCAAATTTAATTTTTTTCTCAATTTTACTATTCTCATGTTTTTTGGACTCAAATCATGCCTGAATATAATGATTTTATAATTTCCGAAGTGGCAGCACTGGCGATCGGGTCGAAGACAAAAAAAAGCAGGCTTTAACCAAAAATGTTGTTTTTCCGCTAGTATTGAGATAAATTAAATAAATACATTTAATTTCACATTAAATAATTTTTTTTTTTGCCGTAGCAACGCGCGCTGGGTATCGCTGGTCACTTATATTTGTTCACTTGCTTCATATTTTATAAAGATGTCATGCAAGATCTTAGAAAGTAATGGACTGATTTATTCGAAACAAATTTTTTGATGTTCTTTATTACATATTATAAAATTGTTTATTTTATTTTTTTATTTTTTTTTTATATATTTGTTTTTAAAATATTAAGATAAGTATTTTTACTTGCGATTATAGGTACTATAAGGCAAGTTATGCATTCGTAAAAAAAAAAAAAATTCTAACAATCAAACATGACATTACGATGATAGAGAAGTCGAAAAAAGTGGGTCCGACAATTCTGTGTGTCTGTGTGTCTGTCTGTCTGTCTGTCTGTCTGTCTATCTGTCCGTGTGTCTGTCTGTCTGTATAGTTACCTACAGCCTAAACGGCTGGACCGATTTGCTTCAAACTTGGTACATAGTATTATTATGACGTCCTACAGAGGGGTTTTTGGAACTAGCATTCTTGCTCCAAAACTAACGGTACCTGCCATACGATTTTTTGTGAAAAATTAATTTTTCTCAGAAACGGCTCCTACGATTTTGATAAAACTTTCTGAATTGTGTTTTCTGTTCAAACTTTATGTTTTGGTTGGAATAGATTTTTCGGGAAAAGTCTTATAACGGGACCTCCATTAGGACCGGTTTTTTGAAATTCGATTTTCTCGTAAGCCACTTGACGGATTTCGATGAAACTTTTAATGTAGAAGCCCTATTATAAAAAAATAATATAATTTGGAAAAATTTTCATAAAAAGTTTTTTTGAGTTTTTTAAAAAAGTTTCAAAATTTTTTTTTAATTTTAGTTTTTTCCAAAAACGGTTTAATCTATAATTTTTTAATTTTATTTTTCTGATAAAAACTACAAAGTGCTAGAAGTTGGCATACTCAAAAAAAATTTGGAATATATTTTCGAAAAGTTTTTCAAAAAAAAAACTGTTTTTTGAAAAAAACTGCTAAAACGATTTTGAAAATTTTTTTCGTAAAAATTTAAAAACTTAAAAGAAACCTGTTCATTTTTTGCAAAAAACAGTTTAGGTATGGATTTTTAAGTGATTTATAAAATTTCATATGATTTTTTCAACGCTTTTTTCCCAAAATCTCAAGCACCCAAAACCATTTTAACACATTAGAGCAAGTTCGTACGACCCAGTCGTGCATTTTATTTTTTACTTGCCCATACAACCTATACAAAGATTGTCATACTCAATCATTTATGTTCACTTGTTTCATATTTGTTAAAGACAAAAATTGTTTGATGAAGTCAATACAATAACGCGAATCTACCCATATAAGCTGAGAAATAAACAAAAACATGTCTTAAAAATTTAACTTTTTAAGTTTATTTTATCCAGAAATGGAATTTTATAAAAATTTCATTATCATTCATTATATTTTCCATTTATCTTCCTCTCGTGCTTTCTTATAGCACTTTCCATTGGACGAAAAGAAGCGTCCAGAAGCATTCGGAAGTCTTCTGAAACCGTTCCATTGGTAAGCAAATGACACTTCTGACGATTCTGAGAAGAGAATTTTGCTTCTGGATTTGAAGTCAGAATCCACTCAAGAAGCACAAATACAAATATAACTCAAATGTCACCCATAGAATATTCACTGGGGAAATGTCTATTCGCATGCAGCAAAGCCGAAAGTTTTGGTAATGTCGACAAATGTGATTTATTGTTGAATGCAAATCTGATGATGAAGACGTCGAAGATCAGCAACGAAGTTTAGTGAGTAATATTTTATACGAGGAATCAGTAAAAATCTCTTTATACCACGAATCGGGCTACGCACACCACTTTGACATTGGCAAAACTTGTGAAACTGATGCCTGCGAATACTTCATTGTGTTAAAATTGAACAGAAGCGATTTTGCTTGTTCCATTGGTTTTCAGACAGACGGGGTACTGCCTCTTGCGAGGAAGTGACAAATCCTCCAAGAGTAACTAATGTCATGGAAAGTGCTTCTCTGTTAGCCGTTCGGATTTGGCGGTAAATTGTAGGTCCCTTCCATTCCATTCCTGCAGAATATCAACGCACACACAGGAGTGGTTGAGAGTGTAAGTCACAGGCCCCGGCCCGCTTGGAGCTGTTGTGCCAGCAATTTATTTATTTTATTGGTTTTCAGAATGAGTGGTTCCCCGAGTGAAACCAATGGAAAGTGCTATTAATTTATATTACACTCAAACTTGGCGTGTTTTGGCGTTTGATTTTTGACTCACTTGAGTGAGTTGCACTTGCACTGGGCTTGAACAGAGTAATAAATTAAATGCACTACTGGGTCGCACGAACTTGCTCTGTGGGTGCAATAGTACGATGAAAACAAACTTTTCCAGCAATATGAAGAACTCATGTTTGAAAAACTTGTGAAAAATTAAAAAATGTTGGTTACAATTGTACGATGATAGAGAAGCCCAAATAAAGTGGGTCCGACAATTCTGTCTGTCTGTCTGTCCGTCCGTCTGTATCGACACCTACAGCCTTAACAGCTGGACCGATTTTCTTCAAACTTGGTACATAGTATTATATTATGACGTCCTACAGAGGGGTTTTTGGAATTAGCATTCTAACTCTAAAACTAGCGGTACCTGCCATACGATTTTTAGTGAAAAAATAATTTTTCTCAAAAACGGGCTCCCACGATTTCGATAAAGCTTTCTCAATAGTGTTTTCTGTGCAAACTTTATGTTTTGGTTGGAATAGATTTTTCAGGAAAAGTCTTATAACGGTACCTCCCATAGGACCAGTGTTTTTAAATGCAATTTTCTCGTCAGCCACTTGACGAATGTCGATGAAATTTTTATTGTAGAAGCCATTTTATAAGAAAATTAATAAAAGTTCTTAAATTTTTCAAAAAAAGTTAAATTTTTTTTTTTATTTTTTGTTTTTTCCAAAAACATTTTAATCTATTTTTTTAGTTTTATTTTTCTGATAAAAACTACAAAGTGCTAGAAATTGACATACTCAAAAAAAAATTTGGAATATATTTTCGAAAGGTTTTTCAAAAAAAAAGTTTTTTGACTGGTTAACGATTTTGAAAAAAAATTTCTGAAAATTTTAAACAGAAAACGAAATCAGATGGCTTTCTTCATTTTTTCAAAAAATGTTCTAACTAGTGATTTTTAAGTGATCAATAAAATTTATATAATTTTTTCCCTAGTTTTTTTCCCCAAAATCTTAAACTATAAGACCACTGTCACACATTAGAGCAATTTTTATCTGACCCAGTCGTGCACTTTGTTTATTTTTGTTCAATCTTATTTTAACAAAACACTATCTCAATCCTCACCCGATTGTATTGGTCACAAAATAAAAATGCTTGCATGCGATCGGTAGCCAATAAAATTATCTACAAGATTAATTTCAAAAAATTGCCCTAAACTCGACGGTTAAGGAGTTCTTGCGCTTTAAAGAAACTGAAAATCTTTCAAAATACGAAATTTTAGCCTTTTTTGGAAGCTTCATAGCGCCGTTCGTACTGGTTGTACAAAAATACTTCTCGCATCATATTTATAGAGAATTTTGTAAGCTACAAATTTGCATATTTATTTTTTCGATAAAATACACTAAAAAAAGTTATAGGCAAAAAACTGACAAAAAAGCCGATTTTTGGTGGTTTTTACAGGATTTTAAAGGGGGCGGAGGGGGCGTGGTTGTGGAAATTTGGAATTTGCATCTACCAGCCATACAATATAACATATCAAAAATTTAGAACTACCCGACCTTTTGTAGGGTAAAATGTCATGCTGTGCCATATTAAGTGTACGAAAAAACAATAAATTGGCATGTTCAAGCGTCCAGCTGACGTATAATCCACCAGGTTACAGTCAGCTGACTTTGTGTTTTCTTTGAGATACCTGATAAGCTATACTTTGACAAAGTTTCAGTCGGGAGGAAATTACTGAACCACCACCCACCCACGGAACCGCAGCTGATGTTCACGAGGCTGTATGATACAACTCTCTGATGCATTCCACAAAATATCGCTTGAGAGGAAATTGGTCATACAAATCTGTCGCTGGCTCCCGGACTAAACGAACATAATAGCGAATCATTGGATGATTCTGATGATGATTAATTAAATTGTATACCAAATTATATCAATATCAAAATGAATACCAAAAAAATATAAAAAGTTATATTATTTTATACATTTCTCTTTAAAAAAAATTAATTAAAAAAAACGGAATTTTTGCATACTTTTAGCGCGTCTGGCAAGGTGAAGGCGACGTTTAAAACGTCTGGGACCTATATTTTTGTAATCAGGATGAATTTTCCTATTTTTTGGCATATAAATATTTTGGTTATACTAAAAATTTCAAAAACGGAATGTTTTGCATACTATTAGCGCGTCTGGCAAGGTGAAGGCGACGTTTAAAACGTCTGGGACCTATACTTTTGTAATCAGGTTGACCTGTTCTTTCGTTTCAGAGAAGGTACAAACGGTTATATTAAAAAACAACATTTCGGAAAAATAACTGTTTTTAGGGTACTATTACTTGCCTCAGCTACCATAAAATGCTGCCAGACTTCCATTTTTGACATTGCCTAGTGCAGAGCTTTAAGTTCATGTAGCAATTATCTGGTTATATCTTCACCCCCAAAATTTGCTGTGGGCTCTTAGACTATAACTATAACCATTGAGGATCAACGGCCATATCATAAAAAAATACACGACTAGGTCGCCGAACTTGTTTTTATGTGTAACAGTGGTCTTGGGGCTTGAGATTTTGAAAAAATATTATGTGGAATTTTATTGTTCACCTCAAAATCACATGAAATATGTGCTGCTATGTGCCTTGGTATCATCCGGTGGCCACAAACAATATTCAACAATGAACTGTGGCTTAGGACTAGTCAAATAAAAGTGGAAGATAACGTCAAGCAAAGGAAGTGGGTCTGGATTGGCTATACCTACCCAGAGAGAATCTGATGACAAAATAGGAAAGCAGTGCTATCAATGGAATCCACAAGGCGAATTGGAAGACTAAAGTAAACATGGAGATCAATTGTTACCAGACTATGTCGTCTTTTCATAGGTCCCACTGTGTGTAGTGAGAAACTTGCAAGATAGGTATAGCGTTTCAAGTCAATATAACTCTAACAAGCATATCTTGATGAATTATCTGCCTCTTGGCTATGTAGAAGTAGTTAAAGCTTTCCGACCATAAACAATACCTCATCTTAAAATTGAGGTTTCCTTTCATTCAAATAAACCCTCTTTAAGTCCATAATAAGTATCCTTATTCCTTACAAAACCTCTAACAAGACAAAAAAAAAATCTATTAATAAAGGGCCAATTTTACCCTAATTGTATACTCGGATGGAATCTCAACCATCGAATACAAAGATAAATGAATACACAATCCGCGTTAAAAACAAAGTGTGTAAAATGCTAATTGTTCGCTTTCGAAATAGCTTTGTGGATGCTTTCATTTTCCCGGAATTCCTGGGCGAGGAGATAAAATAATGGAAACCGTTATCTACCCTTTTTAAGGAAAAATCCACTTTTGTTTGCATTCCAATTTTCTGGAATCACACTCTTTGCAATATTACGAATTGCGATGTTGTTTTGGAGTAATTGGATATTTTTTTCTCTTTTGTCATTCTTTATGTGTGTGTTTGAGTATCCTTAAAATACTTTTGGTATACCTTCCACAGTACATTTTTGAAATGGGGGAGTTTAAAGTTTAAAGTTTTAAACCCAAGGTTCCGTGTTGTTTTCTAAGAGGAAGGTATATCAATGTATGTATTTACAAACCAAAAGTCCAGTGGGTGCTTTTGGCTACTTATTACAAAGTTGTTGTGAACCCTTTTCAACCTGTTCAATTTACTTAATGGGAAGTACAATTCTCAAAAGAATTATGGCAGACAGTAAATACTGACAAGTGCCTGGTAGGTTTATTAGAATTTTTTTTTCAAGAATGACTTTTTTGTTTCAACCTTGAGAAATGGCATCCTTTAAACAAACAGAAATTTAATAGTAAATCATTTACACAAATCCTCAGGACTGAGCTCAAATGAGTATTTTGTTTTCGAAAAACAACATAAAACTATACAATCTATGGGACTTGACATGACCAAAATAAAAAGCTAAGCTTCATTAATAACAACAAACATTCTCTAATAGTTAACTCTTTATGATTTAATAGTACTTTGTCTAGTGGCTCTCCATATCTCAAGTATGGGGCAATACATATATTATTATCCTTAAGCAACCGCAGGTCGATAAGGCTTTTGTGCCGCTAATTGCACAACATTACTTGCCTACCCATCCCATTTATGTACACTCGAGCATACTTTGCAGTTTTTAAAGTCTTCGGTAACATTTATACAAAATTTATATTCCTATATCAATAATTATTCGTCGTTATCAAAATTTATTTGATTTATGGTGAATTTAAGACAGTTTCAGATTTGCTCTCAGATTTGATCTAAATTCACGATTTTTCTGGTTTCATGGAAAAAAAAGAGATTGCTTTTGTTTTTGTGTTTGTGCCATTAAATTTGTAATTTATCAACGAACTGATCACCCACTTCTTCGTGTGAATGATATGCAACAACATCTTACAAAAAATTTTTAACGGAATGCCTATCGCTTTTCTTTAACAAATTCTCAATTTTGAAAAATTCTCTATCATCGGACGCTATTGAAATATAATTAATAGTTGCTGCTCCATTTTTAAGTAAATTATAGAATATTATTTTTCAAATAAATGTGTTTCTTTTCACAACACTATACATTGATCAAATCCAACCTACCCAGTAGGAAATTTGTTCCTCAATGAAAGAGTCCTTGGTGATATCATTAATGCCACTTTCATTTATGAGAAGCAGTTCACTGATTTCACACATGAATAGTCATGCAACCGCTCAGCGGTTCGCCATTTAAGATTCATCTTCTGCTTTGCTCGCCAAAACAGGTAGAGAAAACACAAAACACATCAATATCTTATTTTGGCACCTAAACCTCTAAGGAATTCAATTATGAAAGCAATACATTTTTCCTGCACCTTTTCATCGGTTTTGGAATTCTTTTTCTAGTCTATACTCACAAAACAACCCTTATCTTTACTTTGGCAAAACAGTGCTGATATCGCTTATGAAAAGGAATGTATCTTTTCATGCGCTCTGTTCGCTTGGCAAAATATTCTACCTGAGCTGAGAGCAAAGAGACTCTAAATTGAAATTCTTTTGGATTACTTTTTTCTGCCTGTTGCATAGATTTTGACCTCCGAGTAAAAATGTTCTGATGCAAAAGTAGATTAACCCTTTTTTTGTCTTTCCCTCGACCGGTCGGTGCCGTTAATTAGGTCATTTTTTGTCGGGAGTCATTTCTTTTGTTCTAGAAGATTTAGTTTTGATTTGGTCATTAACTACAGCAGTCGTGTCTGAAAGTATTTCAGTTTTTAAAAATTGTTCATAAAGTGTAAATACATAATTTAAACAAACATTAGACCAATCAAAAGATGAACAAGGAGAACAATTCCCCAACGGTAATTTTAATAAATTGTCTTACATGACTTGGAAGTTCATTACAGTGTTTCTTTATTCTTTAGCTCTCTTATGAACGCCAAGATGACACGCATTAAATGATCAGCTCTTCTCCGAACAGCAGCAAGCGTTTTTTTTTCTTTGGCATTGTTTTAAATAAATAAATAAAAATAAACAAACCAACAAAAACTATTTTTTTATGATTTTATTCATTTTTTTTTCTTTTAAGAAACTAGGTATTCCGTAGTTTTACTGCTTTTCATAACTGAAAAAACTAGTTCTAGATAAGCAGACATTTCAGCAGTGAACAATTCATATTTTCAATGGTTCTTTCACTGAGGAAGTTCACTAAAAAATTATGCATTTTTCATGAATTAATATTCTGTGATGAAAGCATCACATCCCAAGAACCAATTTTTCACTAAAAAAAGAACTCATGAATTCGAAGATTCCATGGGTGCAGTGATTTCATCGCAAAAGGTTCATCGAGAATGGGTGCAGGTACTTCCCTCCAATGACAAGCCCATGTTAAATTCATCATATGATTCAGTAGAAAAATCATTGATGATACTTCTTTTCCTCGAGGAAAAAGCAGCTTCTTCACTAGTGAATTTTTGGAAATTTCCTACTGGGTAACGCACGTTTAAGAAGTTCAATTCTGTTAGTGTGTGTGAAGATGGTGTAAATCTGGCTCAGGATCGAGATTTGCAAAAATTGATCTAGATCAAATCTAGATTGCTTTTCGGCTTAATGGAAAATGAAAATGGCTCGAGATCAAATGGAGAGTGAATTCTTAGTTGCATGGAATTCAATATAAGTAATAGGCCGCCAGTACAATAAGGAAATGATTCAGACAAAAGAACTTCTTGTGGTAATGGTTTTGTTTGTGGCCAATTGTGAAGAAGGGAAATTGTACCACCAAAAGGGGTATTTTTTACTAATCAACATTTTCAAAAATAATCTCAATAAAAGTTGTAAAGCAAACTCCGCGTAAAATGAGACTAAAACCAAGTTTTTTTTTAGACCACCCGCTACCAAAGTGGGACTGATTTTCCACATTTTCGTTCAAATGTTTTAGTAAAAAACCTCTTTATCATAGAAGTACTTACTTATCGTCTCCAATTTTGCACTCCAAGTTGTCGGAAGTCTCCCTCTACCTGGTCGGTCAATCAAAGATGAGGTCTACCACGGCTTCTCACTCCATCTGGTTTGGCGTTGAAGACAACGAACGTTAATGTCCATTCACTCTACATGGCCCAGCTATCTTAGTCGTTGAATTTCTGGCTCACAGTAAAGCTCGGATATAGTTCGTCGTTGCATCTTCTTCGCCAAGTGCTGTTTTCTAGGTTTACGCAGACAGGACCACGAATCAACTCTTTTCTCGTAGACTCCAAGTGACTTTTCATCCGATTGGGAAAGAGTCCATGCTTCTACACCATATAGCAGGAACGGGATGATGAGTTTTCTATACAGTTCTTTTCGGTAGGGCTTTATTCACCTTTTACTTATTCAGCCCAAAGAAATAGCGATTAGCAAGAGTTATGTTGTGAGTCAGGGTTCCACGGGGGACTTACTTTGGGAAGTAGAAGAGCGGCGGCACGCTTGTCGTTAACTCCTATTCTTTTCATTTAACTTTCTTCTTTTTCTGGCAATATAATTTTGATTGTCGAGTAGGAGGTATAAGTGGAAGCGGCAAAGAACCACCCCCAATTCCGTCAAGCATAGCCATGCACGACAAGCGTGCCGCCGCCCTTCTACTTTCCCAAATTAAGTCCCCCGTGGAAACCTGATTCGCAACAATTATTCTGCGTTTGATGTCAGCGCTGAAGCTATTTCTTGTGTTTACAGCAGTACCCAGGTAGACAAATTCACTGACTACCTCTAAGTTATAGCTATCAATGGTCACGTTCTGACTAAGTCGGTGGTGATATTGGACTTTTGTTGGTAAAAGCATATACTTCGTTTTTTCCTCGTTTATTTTCAGTCCCATTCTCCTTGCTGCTAACTCCATAGTAGTGAAGCCACCGGTTATTTCTCACTTTGTTATTCCTATCACTTCAACGTCGTCCGCAAACCCAAGTAATTGTGTCGATTTATTAAAGATGGTGCCCGATTTGCTGCCATGTTTTTTCAGTAGTAGATCTTCACGTAAGATGTTAAAACAGCTGCATGACAGCGCACTTTGTCTAAACCCCTTGGTATTTTCTAAGGTTTCAGTAAAGTCCCTACAGACTTTGACGGAACAGCTACATTTTTCAACATCATCCTGATAAGGCATATCAGCTTAGCAGGAATTTTAAAAGTTCACTGAGGGAAAAAAACAACGTAAAATTTAATAAATCGTATTCGATTTAACGTTGCATAATAGTACACAAACGTCTTTAACTTTACATTCATCATCTTTAATTTTACGTTGAAAATGCTTTGAATTAACAACGCAACGTTGTCTGTAGAGCCGTTCTGGAGTTATTGAGCAACAAACATCAAATTATCCAAAAATCCAAACATCGAAACATTCACATTTAAATCATTTTATTTCTGCGAGGAATACCAAGCTGTTTCTAACAACGAACTTATTCTAAAATATTAGTAAGATATACATACATTACATATGCACATAATTGTACATATGTATATATGTATACATTATACAAACATATGTATATTAATTTTCTATTTAATATTTTGGAGCAGATTTTTTATTTTTATTCATTACTATACTCTGTTCAAGTAATACGTTCAGTACATGCCTTATGAGGGAGCTTTTTATCTACCAATGATGCCTGCAGGTAATCCTAATGTCAAACTAAAACAGAACCTGCCTCTGAATTTAAACCCAAACCACTGAAGTACACAAGAATTGTTGTTGTGATTTTTATAAATTTGTCCGCACCCATGACCTTTCAATTTGACTGCAACAAGAAGACTGATTTTTGTTTCGTTTTACTTAGTATAACAAAAACAACCCTTGTCGTCATTGCACAAAGCACATCTACTCGTAAAAGGTGTTGCCATGATTTAAAAAAGGGATATCGCTACTGCATTTCTATGTTGAGATTTGGATTTTGTAGCTTTTTCAGCTTTTAATTGAAGGGAGGTGTTGTCATTTGTTTTTTTTTCTTTTTAATTCACACTCAGTTCTCTCATAAAATATTACTAGTAGAGGCCAGGAATATGCCAGAATTCGAAGCTTACCTACCCGTTAAACTTCCTGGTTTCCGACCTGAAGTGAAAGAGTAGCAAGATCAAGATTCCAGTGTATTTTAATTTAGTAATTAAAATCACTTCAGATAGCATAATTGGTTGTACTTGTGCACCTTTTATAGCATATCTTTTTGATATTAAAAGTAGTTAGTTGATATTCGGTGACGCACTCCCTGCTTACTTCGGTAAGATTGTGGGCTGGTATTCGGTGCAATCACGCACTCCCTGCTTACTCCGGTAAGATCGTGGGCTGGTATTCGGTGCAATCACGCACTCCCTGCTTACTCCGGTAAGATTGTGGGCTGGTATTTGGTGCAATCACGCACTCCCTGCTTACTTCGGTAAGATTGTGGGCAACTTATATATTATTCTTTTCTTCTATACGAAATACCGTGTTATTTATATTAAGATCGAGTGTATTAGTTAGTTTAGTTTTTAATGACTTTTTTATTTCAAATAATTAATTTATAATGATTTAGTGATCTAAGTCTTATTGGTTTGGCTCAAAGCCGTCTACCAGGTGGACAATAATAAATATCTTAAAAAAAAAAAATTAATTTACAAATCGAATTAAAAATCTCCCTCTAAAATTCGCTTCCTATATCGAGGTGCAGCTACAGTATAATTGTATAAGGCATCCCATCCTTTTTCGCCGTTTAGAATGCTCAATGCTTCACTTTCTTTAAAGGTTTTTTCACCGAACACCATAACACGAAGTTCCTTTAAAATTGGACAAATAGCAAGGAAATGTAAAATATCTTCCCTAGTGTTCATGTTGCAAAGTTCGCAAAATATTGGTAGATCCGTAAGGTGTGGTATATAATTTAAATTTAATATTTCACCTCTTATTTTAAAGATGATACTGATTTTGTCGATAGAGTAACAATTAAGGAAGTATGTGCTTTCAGTAAGATAGTGGTTCAGTTTACTATAATAATTTCTATACAGCGAAGCTCCAGCATCTTCAGTATATCTATCATATAGGATTCTACCGTAATTATGCAACAACAAGTTGAATGCCTCTCTTAGAACAGAGGGTTGTACGTGTGATTGAATGTCTATATCCACTCCACACTCTGATGCGATTTCCTTCCATATATTGTAACAACCTCCACCCGTTCGTATAACATGTTTCAACACTATGTTTGGTATCCTGGTTTCGTCCATCTCTAATACTTTTATGATATAATTAAAAAGCATTTCCAACGTATACAAAAACATAGGTGGGGTTCCAGTCTCAATGTACAACATATAATTTGATGTATTTTTTGGCAAACGGAACATCCTCTTTAAGAAAAAACGAAGAAATTTTTCAACAGATTCATAGGCTCTGTATCCCCACACCTGTGCTCCGTAAAGTAAGACTGAAGCGGCAGTTGAACGGAACACTGTGTCTTTCGCGCTGTGCGATACATATTTGTTTCTGATGCACCGGTCCCATACCGAAGAAATAGCACGTTTAGCATCTGATAGTTTTTCATCAAGATGTGTGTTTACATTTAAGTTTGCAGATATCAACATACCAAGATATTTGTACTTACGCACGACCTCTACATCCTCTCCATTAAACTTCCACTTTTCCAGACAAGAGTAGCGGCCACCTCCATCTTTGAACACCATAATTTTGAATTTCTCCAGGTTGACTGTTAAGTTCCAGCTTTTGCAATACATGTCTAACCACCTGTTAATCATTAGCTGAAGCCCATCCACAGAATCAGATAGAAAGACGATGTCGTCCGCATACATCAAAGCTGGAATTGTTACCCCGTTGAAGCTAATACCACCTTTTACGACATCCGCTATATCATTAAGATACAGTATGAAGAGTAAGGTACTAAGTATACACCCCTGTTTAACACCCATTGAAGTTTCGAATTCTTCAGAGATAAGATCTCCGTCCCACACAGATGCAACATTATCCTCGTACAGTGCTCTCAAAATTCGAATAAACTTGGATGATACACCTATTATAAACAATTTATAAAAAAGTGCTTCCCGCGATATCGTGTCAAATGCTGCAAGAAAGTCCACGAAAAAGGCATATAACTTTTTCTTCTTATTTTTATACGCAGCAGCTATGTTGGTAAGTGCAAATATTTGGTCAATTGTGGAATAACCTTTTCTGAACCCAGCTTGAAATTCCGTTAGAACGTTCTTTTCCTGAACCCATTGACTAAGTCTTTTGTATAATAAGGCTGCAAACAATTTGGCTGAGGTATTTAAAAACGAAATTCCCCTGTAGTTTGCTGGATCCTTGTAGTCCCCCCTTTTGTGTAGCGGAAAAATAATTGATTTTTTAAAATTGTCGGGAACTTCAGCAGTTTCGAAAATTCTGTTGAACTCTACAGTGAGAGATTTCATAAACTCGGCCGTTGAATTTTTATAGAATTCAAATGGAATTCGATCATTACCCGGGGCTTTATTTTGCTTTGAGCTGTTAATGACTTCCTGAACATCTTGAAGAGTAAAAAGTGCGTCCAATTTTTCATCCAAGAACATAGGGGCTGCATATTTAAATAAAGGTGACGTTAGTGGGGCATTCAGAAGGCTATTAAAGTGAGTTCTCAGCAGAGGGGCTTTTAACGACATGGTGTTAGTACGTCCATTTACATATTTAACCGCTTTCCAAAATTCAGCTGAAGATCTTGTATTATTTATAACATTAATATGTTGTTGTTCGCATGCTGCCTTTTTGTTATAACAAATCCGTTTAAAATCCTTGTTGGCTTCGTTATAGAGAACTTTAAAAATATTGGCGTTGTTTGATCTCAATAGTTTTAAGAATTTAAAAGATTTATTTCTCGCTTTCAGACATTCTGCGTCAAACCACTTTTTTTTATATGTGAAATTAACACTTGGTAATTTACTTAAGGGAACAGCTTTCTTTATGGTTTCTGTTAAGGCTGCAATATCAACTGGTCTATTTAACGTTTCAAGGTTTTCAAGATTCGCATTCAGGTTGTGCTGATAACATTCTCGAGTTCCTTCATTCCATACAAGCTTCGGTAAAAGTCCTAATTGCTTTATGTGCTCTTCATTAACACTTGCGGTATCAGAAAAAGTAATTTCCAAAGGCATATGGTCAGAAAAAATCTGCTCTGCAACTTTAAAATCGTCCAAAAGATGATTCCATTTTCCAGCTATAAAGCAGTAATCAATAACTGAACAAGAAGATCCTCGAATAAATGTAAGCTCCCCTTCTAAGTCTCCTGCACAGCTTCCATTCAAAACCCGACAGTCGTACGCATCAGCAAGTTGTAGTATTTTCGTACCTTTACTGTCGCAAACTATAAGTCCTTAGATTTCCGATTTTTGTTTAAATAAGCACCGTCATAACCAGATACAAAATTATTTTGAGAAGACCCTATTCGACCATTGAAATCACCAACAAGCATTATATCAGTCGTTTCTATCAATTGAAGTGAGTCACATAGTCTGTCATAATCGCGTTGCCAGTGGTTGCAGTTTAAATAGATAGGTATTAAAATGACGTCGTAGCTGCTTGTTTTAATATCCAAAGCATGCAATTCACCTGTTTTTTTAATATTAACACAAACGCCATCAAGATTTTCACGGTATGCAAATAATGTTCCTCCACCTTAAGATCGAGTGTATTATAATATTAACCGCTAAGAACATTTAAATGTAATACATTGTTAGATTTAAACACCTTTTTTATTTGTAATAAGGATTTTTTAATCATACTTGAAAATCAACAGAGTTCTTTCTTCTTAACCCGAGTTTTACTTGCTTTCTTTGGGGAAACCCTGGACTACGACGAGCTTACCTCTCAGCCTTAGAAAAAAAAGCATTACAGTACATAATAAGAATAATAATAATAATATAATACAGATGTATATAGATTTTCTTTATCGGGTAGGTACATCAGAAATTGCTGTGGTTTTTACTGCATCGATTGTTGATCCATTTCTTTCTCATTTCAGTTATTATTCATTCGTAATTCTAATTTACTTTGCTCTTTCAGTGCAATTGTGTCTTAAATATACGAAACGTAACCTGCTATGAGAGAAAATGAGAAGGAAAATGTGTGCTCGCACCTCCCTCTCCCTTGCTCCTACAGTAATATACGAAACATAACTCTCTCTCTCTTATTATCTTTACTAACTTATATCTCCCTTTCAATTTCCGTTCGCATCGCCCGATTTCAATTTCCGTCACGCATTCACCAGCTTACTCCCCAAGTCAAGCGGGCCCGGGCCTAAAGAAGTTTTACTTCGAAAACCCTCTGTAGGATATCATAATAATACTGTGTACCAAGTTTGAAGCGAATCGGTCCAGCCGTTTAGGCTTAATTTTAAACTTTATTTATAACTTAATGCTTGCAACACAATACTAAAGTTTTGACACACATTCTTGAATAAAAACGTACCGACACGCGCGCTTTAGATCTACAGAGCAGGATAGCCTTTTTGCCCCTTTGCGTCCTTTTTAAAGCCTGAACTCCAGGACGCCATTATTTAAAAATTATCGAAAACGTACTGTTTCAAAAATTCAGGACATTTTTGGAACTTTTAATTATTTTTTTAATGTCAGTTTCCGTTCAATACTTTTCTTATGCATTTGTTTGCATTTTGCAATCTTCTTAAACTAAGCTCATCCAAATCTTTTTCTAAAGCTCCTCCTGTTAGACAGCATGCAAATCACGTATATTAACAAACATTACATACCTACTAACTTTTTCGCATCAACGCGCCTGCTCACTTGCTTTAGCACACACACGATGTACAGTGCTTAGCAGAACAGAGTCAGAGGCTACGTGTACGTAGCATAGGAGAAAATGAGAGCTAGAATACAAAATACTGTGTTTGTCATGCATTTTTTTTTTCATTCGATCTTTTTCGGGCTTGTTGCGATATATTAATTTGTTTGATTTATTTGCTTAAAAGTGTCATGGAGCATTTCCATTTCGAAAAGTTTCAATTCAGCCCGATACTAAAGAAGTTTCAGTTCAAAAATCTTTTCCAGTTCCTACTTTTCTAAATGTATCTAAAACGAAACACAATCCATTTGTAACAATGAACACAAAAATCATTTTGTTCAATTTTCAATGTTTTATTCATAGATCCATTAGATTCAAAGCCATTATTTGTATTCTCGCTTTTTGCTCTGAGTCCTGATGCTGCTAAATGGATGAATATATATCTGAAGGTGGATGTTCGTTGAATACGATGGATGCAGCATGGTTGTTGCAACTACACACAAATGCATCTGCTGTCTACGAAGACTTGACTACGAATCTAACGTCGACGACGCCGTGAATAGTTTTAGGTTGAGTATTGAGAGTAAGTTGGCTTTGTTATTTCAAATGCACGCACACACCACTATCGCTTCCTTTAAATTGATGTTAAGAAACGTAACAACTTCTGGTAGTTGCTGTGGGATAGTTTTACAGTTGTTGGAGCTGATGCTATAGTGCTATTGCAATTACTGCATTTCCCTGGCATGTCCTGGCGCACTGCCTGCAACTGTTGGCGACAATGACGTTCTATAAATAATTACAATTGTGCAATGTCATTGCTGTACTTCAGATAATACCTACCTACCATAAGTATTGTTAACAGTAACAACAACACAAAATAGTTAGCTGAATGACTGTCTACGTAAGAGATTACATTTTAAACAGATGTCCTTCTTACACTGACACTTAAAGTGTAAGGTCGGCAATGGTGTTGTACTCACATTAAGCTGGGACAATTGTAATTGAAAAATTATGCCCCTATTTCAAAAAAAAAGGTCCATGTGAGGGTGGACGGGGAAAAAGTATACCTAAGTGAGTGATGTGAGATATGGTGAGTTATGAGAGTGTGGGTTATAAGTGGGTGGACTCCGATTGATTGCAACAAGTGGGTGTTCGTCGACGGCTGATGGGCATTCATGTTAATTATTTTCCTTGAATTAAGAAAGCAATTCTTTTAATGGACCGGCACTTAAAATTGAATTTTAAAAAGGAATTCATATCAGACGTTATTTGTATTTATAGAAGAATAATTCATCGAATACAAAAGCTTTCTGTTAAAGTTATTTTATGTGAAATTAGTATTTTATTTAAAAAGTTAAATTTTATTTAAAACTGAATTAAATTACTTACTTATTATGGCTCCACTAGAGCATGGTACCTCCTAGACTTTGCTTAGTATGCCCCTCCAGCTGGCTCGATCTCTAGCCTGTCGGTTCCAATTGTGCACTCCAAGTTGTCGGAGGTTTACCCTCTACCTAGTCCACGATCGAATATGGGGTCTACCTTGGCTTCTGACTCCCTCTAGTTTGGCGTTAATGACTTTACGAGCTGTATCGTCGATGTCCATTCGCTCTACATGGCCCATAGCCGTTTTATTCGTTGAATCCGAATTTTTCTGGCTAGGCTTATGTCTCTGTACAGCAATTATTATAGTTCGTCGTTGTATCTTCTTCGCCAAATGTTATTTTCTCGTTCGCAGCATTTTTCTGTTGAAAACTCCAAGTGACTTTTCATCCGATTGAGAGAGGGACCATGTTTCTGCATATTGCAGGACCAGGATGAAGAGTTTTATGCAGGGTGATTCACGAGCGTTGTGCCAAAAAGCTAGAGCGTGTAGGTTAAGTTTAGACAAGAAAAAAATCGTATGGGAGGGGGGGTCTATTCCCCTCCGTTTAGCCGAGAGGGGCAATTTTCTGAAAAATTGACTTATTTTGTAAAAAAAAATATTAAAAATCAACGGCTTCGTTTGCAACACCGTATTATACTTTTTTAGAAAGCCAAAAACTTCTTCTTTCATTTTGTTTTTAAATTAAATTGTTTTAACGAATAGTTTAAAAAACATAAATTTTCAAACTCAAAATTTAAAAAAAAAAAAAATTGAAAAAATAATTTTAAAACTAATTTTTTTCAAAATTTTACGTATTAAAGTATAATTTTTGTTCTCAAAATTCAACGCTCCCATTAATCTTTAATCCAACACTGAAAACCGTATGGCTTTTTGTTGCCAAGGTATTCAAAAATAACCGAACCTACTTCTTCACAAAAACACGAAAAAATTGGCTAAATGATCACTTGTGCCATCCCGTAAGGCTAGCTTTTCTTGTTTTTGTGAAGAAGTAGGTTCGGTTATTTTTCAATATCTTGGCAATAAAAAATTGTAGAGCCATACGGTTTTCAGTGTTGGATTAAAGATTAATGGGAGCGTTGAATTCTGAAAACAAAAATTATACTTAATTAGGTGCAATTTTGAAAAAAATTAGTTTTAAAATTATTTTTTCAAATTTTTTTTTTCAAAATTTGGAGTTTGAAAATTTATGTTTTTTGAACTATTCGTTAAAACAATTTAATTTAAAAACAAAATGAAAGAAGAAGTTTTTGGCTTTCCAAGAAGGTATAACACGGTGTTGTAAACGAAGCCGTTGATTTTTATTTTTTTACTTGCGATTATAGGTACTATAAGGCAAGTTATGCATTCGTAAAATAAAATAAAATGCACGACTGGGTCGCACGAACTTGCTCTAATGAGTGACAGTGGTTTATGGGCTTGAGATTTTGATAAAAATAAAATTTTCAAAATTCTTAAATAAATACTTAAACTAATTTGAGCTGAAAAAAAAGTACGCCATTTTATTTCTTGGATAAATTTGAATTTATGAGAATAAATTTAGAAAAATCTGTGGAGCGGTTTTTGAGAAAAAAAGTTTTTTTTGAAAAACTTTTTGAAAAAAATTTTCAAAAAAAATTCAAAAACGCCAGTTCATAGGTTTTAAAAATACAAAAAAATATTTTTCAAAAATATTGGTATGCAATACAAATTGAGCTACCTACAGCTATATGTGTGTGAAATTTCGAAAGAATCGGTTGAGTCATTTTCGAGATAGTCGAAAGCAAAAAAAACGGTCCTATGGAAAGTACCGTTCTTAGCCATTTTTTAAAACTTTTTTTTCAGCCATATGATTGGTCGTACCTAAAAAGCAACACTGATTTTTTTAATTTAAAATCGTTAGAGCCGTTTTTGAGAAAAATAAGCTTTAACGTAACGGTTGTATGGCAGGTACCGTTATTTTTTGAGCTAAAAAAAAAATTTCAATTTCCTTTCTGTACAATACCTAAAAAAGTCTATATACCAAGTTTGAAGCAATTCGGCCCACCCGTTTGGGTTTAGGTCTACATACAGACAGACAGACAGACAGACAGACAGACATACAGACGGACAGAATTTTTAGACCATCTTTTTTCGTCTTCGCTATCATCGTAATGTCATGTTTGATTGTTATCTCAAAACTTTTTTTTTCGACGAATGCATAACTTGCCTTATAGTACCTATAATCGCAAGTAAAAATTTTGTTTGGACAATCAAACATAACATTACGATGATAGAGAAGCCTAAAAAAGTGGGTCCGGCAATTCTGTCTGTCTGTCTGTCTGTCTGTCTGTCTGTCTGTCCGTCTGTCTGTATCGGCACCTACAGCCTAAACGGCTGGACCGATTTGCTTCAAACTTGGTACACAGTATTATTATGGCGTCCTACAGAGGGTTTTTTGGAATTGGCATTCTAGCTCCAAAACTAACGGTACCTGCCATACGATTTTTAGTGAAAAATTTATTTTTCTCGAAAACGGCTCCTACGATTTTGATAAAACTTTCTGAATAGAGTTTTTTAAGTAAACTTAATGTTTTGGCTGGAACATATTTTTCAGGAAAAGTCTTATAACGGTACCTCCCATAGGACCGGTTTTCTTAAATCAGATTTTCTCGTAAACTACTTCACGGATATCGATGAAAATTTTAATATAAAAGCTCTGTTATAAACGAAATAATATAAGTTCTTCAATTTTCAAAAAAAAAATTTTTTGAGTTTTTTAAAAAAAAGTTAAATTTTTTTTTTGACTTTTGGTTTTTTCGAAAACGGTTTGTTCAAAATTTTTAAAATTTTTGTTTTCTAATAAGAACCTTAAACCGCTAGATTTTGACATACTCAAAATAAATTTGGAATATGCTTCCGAAAAGTTTAAAAAAAAACCGTTTTTTGAAAAAACGGCTCCAACGATTTTGAAAAAAAAATTCCTTAAAATTCAGAAAAGTAAAAGAAAACTAATGGCTTACTTCATTTTCTCCAGAAGACGATTTAAGGTTGATTTTTAAATGATTAATAAAATTTCATATGATTTTTTTTATTGCTTTTTTTCCAAGATCTCAAGCCACAAGACCACTGTAACACATTAGAGCAAGTTCGTGCGACCCAGTCGTGCACTTTATTTTTTTAACAAAATAAGTCAATTTTTCAGAAAATTGCCCCTCCTGGCTAAACGAGGGGGAATAGACCCCCCCCTCCCATACGATTTTTTTCTTGTCTCAACTCAACCTACACGCTCTAGCTTTTTGGCACAACGCTCGTGAATCACCCTGTATACAGTTCTTCTCGATAGGGCTTTATTCCTCTCTATTGCTTATTCAGCATAAAAGAAAAAGCGATTAGCAAGAGTTGGTCTGGGTTTGATTTCAGCGCTGATGTTGTTGCCTTAGTGTACTGCTTACAGTAGTACCCAGGTAGACAAATTCACTGACTACCTCGAAGTTATAACTATCCATGGTCACGTTCTGAAAAAGTCGGTGGTGGAAATGGACTTTTGTTGATGAAAGCAAGAAACAGGCTGCTTTAAAATTGACGAACAGGTGGTGGGTGGTGTAGTGTTCTTGGGATTTCTCCAGGATCTGGCGTAATGTGAATATTTAGTCGGTCGTAATGTCTGAAGCCGCATTGGTAAGGACCTATTAGATCATCAGCAAACGGGTTGAAACGTTCACATAAAACGCTGAATCTTATAAGTGATGTTTTAAAAACTTATGCAGAGTAGACGGTCTTCTTTTTTTGGGAATCGGCAGATAGTACTGAGATTCCACTCATCGGGCATACTTTCCTCAGATCATATTTTTCAGATGAGTTGGTGTATGCTCCTTTCCAGGTCATCTTCAGAGTGTTTAAAAAGCTCCGCTTGTAGACCATTCGTATTCAGCTGCTTTGTTCATCTTTAGTCTAGTGATGGTTACTTTGATTTTATTTTAGTCGGGTGGGTGTAGCTCATGGTCGTTCTTCTGCATCTAATAGGCGACACAATTTTGGAATAGCCCATTTGGGGTTTTTATGGTAACGTTACGTTTTAATCCAAGGCTGTCCAGGTGGACCACAGTAACTCTTCCTAAGCGCCAGTGTGTGGGTGGTAGGTTCTCATGACGAACCAAAATGATGTCTCCAGTCTTGATGTTGGTGCCGTGAAATAAAGCCGACTCGGCCTTTGTTTCGCTTTAAATTAATTTATAAAGGCATTCAGATAAAGATTCCTTTCTTCCCTTGAAAATGTACCGTTCAAAAAATTTACACATATTTCAAACAGTTTAATTAAGGCCACTTCAATTTGTAATAGGTGCCTTGCAATAGATAGTGCGTAATAAGGTCGAAGCGTCTATATTTCCATTTGTGATAGATAAAGCTTCGCAGATAGTATGCTATTGAATCCCTCCAAGAAGCTCGTAGTCCTATCCCTATATACAAAGCCTTATAGCACGATATTTTCTCGGGTCCTTCCTATATTTAAAGAGAGGAATGGTTTTTGGAAGCATTAAAATGCGTCAAGAGAATAGCTTCGCCGGGTTTTTTGATTGTTTGAAGAGTTTCGACCGCGTCACCATCCAACGGCCGATCGCGCCAACCGCCTTCCCCCCTCATCGCTCTGCAAACCGCCCCTTTCCTTCTCACGAAGCTATTCACTTGACTTATTAAAATATACTTCCAAAAACCATTTTTCTCTTCAAATATAGGAAGGACCCGAGAAAATATCGTGCTTTGCATAGAAAATAATAATTCAAAACTCTGGTGAATTGTAACATCAAACGAATTTCTCAATTAAATGGAAACTTAGATATATGTATATGATGTATTTGTATGCCTAGGAAACTCCTTATTCTGTATCTGTGTTCAGGGCTCATATGAAAACAAAAAGCGATGTTGACGGAAACAGTAGTCGACTAACTGCTGGAACACAATAGAAAAACGCAGCCGGAACCGCAGCCGCAACCGTACCGCATGCCGTACGTACCTAATTAGAAGTGCCCACAATGGAGTCGTACGTACTCCACGTTTTTTTACAATTTCCACTGAGAAACATACATATATATGAATATAAAAGATGATAAAACATATATCGCATCATGTATAGTCTTTTCAATAAATTTTTAATTACCTGACCTAATTTCTTAAAGGATTTTACTAGCACGTTGCTCTTTTTTTTTTTTTTTGTATGGAATATCAAAAATACGCACGTATTTATTAAAAGTTGGCCAACTCGTCCGTCGCGGTTTGCGGCTGCGGTTGCGTATCCGTCTCGTTGTGTTCACAACATTGAATTCGTGTGTATTCAATATTTTGACATGCGATACGGCTGCGGCTGCGGTTCCGGCTCCGGCTCCATTGTGTTCCAGCAGTAAGCCGGACAATTTTTCTAGTTCGCAGACTGCCTGGATAAAGATGCTTCAACCAAAAAAGATTGATTAAGGTGAAGTTAACTTGTTTTCCAACAAGTAAGGTAGCCTTGGGAAATTGTTTTGCCTATTCTCTGAATTCGGCTTTATTTCACAAGCAATGTTCGGCGTTATTTCGTATTTCACTTTGTGACTGTGAATCCCGAAATTCGGCGTTATTTCGCTTTTACTAAATGAAATAACGCCGAATTTCAGAATTCGGCGTTATCTCGCTTGGCGTTATTTCACGTCCCTTTGTCGCTGCTATTTGCTGCTTGTTTGTAAAGTTGACAAATACTCTTCACTTCACCTTTCCCAGAAGCGTTGGTGTATTTTCCTTAACCATTGCCAATGTTTAAGACAATTGAGCGGGACTTCATTATAAGTTGGTTCTGGAACAGCAATCAAGGGTGCTCCAACGAGATAGTCTCCTGTCAATGCTTGAGTGGGACATAAGTCCCAAAAATAAAATTTGGGACTTATGTCCCTGGGACTTATCTCCCTGCGCCATATTTACACGCTGCCTGGGAAGTGTTGCCATTTGCTGAGTAAGGGTCGTGTCGACAAATGAGTTACTTCGGCCAATAATCAAAGAAACTAAAGCACTTCTCTTGGGAAGAATCATAGAAATCCGACGGTCTTGTGACACTGACGAAGCTTTACCGATATGCCCACCAACCAGCAGGATTCCATCGTCATCTGTGAAAGGTTTAAGCGAAATAAGACGACTTGAACTCAAAACGCCGGAACCGCTCCGCTGTTGTATCTTTGAAAGCAAATGTCATTTTTACTCTATGCGATAATGATAATGTTCAACGCATTCTCGGTGTCAGAGGTTTAATAACAGGACTACCGCTGATTCTTTTCGATTCTTTTACAGCCAACGAAGCATGTATACTATTGTGTTTAAGAAGTTTCTGAAAGGAACTAAACCGTTCAGTTAGTCGTATAATCTTTCCATTTCGTTGGGTTGTCGTAAGATCACTCTTCTCTAATGTCACCATAACAACTGCAGGAAGCTTCTTCTCCCTTCATGTAACCTAAAGTTCGTCTTCGCTCAAAGGTAGTTCATCTTCTATGGAAACCAAAATTTCCTCCAGCCAACCTGGCCCTTGCCACCATAGCTCATACTCTAGAAGTTTTGCCGCTTCTTAGCCTCCACTTGCACAATCAGCGGGGTTTTGAGTTGATAGAACGTAATACTATTTTTCGGGTGAAATTAGGTCCTGCATTCATCGTACTCGGTTGGAAACATATTTTTTTTTAACGTACCAGGTTGCTTCTTAAGCCAGCTAATAACAATGCTTGAATCTGATCACAGGTAGTATGGTGCGTCCAAAAGCCCCAAAGCAGTGCGAACGTTTTCCAAAGTAACAACCGGCAAATGCGATGCACAGAGTTCAAGCCGAAGGATTGTTGCACCTTTGAGAGGTGCTTCCTTCGTGCGAGCTGTAAGTAAACTAATCTGTGTTTGTTCACCAGTATTAAATTTAGTTGTTCTGATGTAGATAACAGCAACGTAGGCTTTCGTACTTGCATCGCAGAACCCATGTAGAACAGTTTTTTCTCCTTTAACCATACCCAACCAACGTAGAATCCGAGCACAATTGAGAGGCGCCAGGCTATCACAAAAAGACATTCATATATCGCAAAGTTTACTAGGAAGCAACGTATTCCATATGATTCCAGCTGCCCAAAGTATCTGAGTGAATATCTTGCCCGTAATTACGATCGGAGCTAACAACCCGGTAGGATCAAAAAGTTGAGCTTACTTCACTTAGCACTAGTCTCTTTGTTGAAGTTTCACATCGCTTCTTGAGGTTGACATTGAAAAACAGTTCATCCGCTGCACAATCCCAAGGATAATTTTCGAAAAAAGTAGAAGAAAAAGAATTAGAAAACTCAATTTAATTTAAAGGAAAACTCAACCGATTTATAACGCGGGTGAAACTCTGCAAACAATCAAAAAATCGAGCGATCTTACGTGTTATGAGGCCTGTGAATTAGGTGTAGGGGGAATTCGGGAGACTTGAGCCACTTTTTGTTAAATTGTTCATAAAAACTTTTCTATTCATCATAGGCACATGTTGGATACATCTTTTTAAAGATACATTTATCTATTTTAAGATTTGTATTTTAAAAACTACATACACGCAAGTAATTTTTGCCAAATGATAAATGATTGGGAACAGATTTTTGGCTCAAGTCTATCTCCTAGCCAAGAGGCTTGACCACCCTCTTGAGGAGACTTGATCATACTTAAATTCTTCGACTAAAACAAACAAACAAATAATTTAATCAATTCATTTTTTTTTAGAATTCATTTTGATTATATTTGTGGTATCAGGAATACAAAAAAGAAACTATATTCAACGTTTTTTTATAAAAAAAAAAAAGAGAAATTAATAAAAACTCAAAAACATAACTTTTTTTCATACTTAGAAACTATAAACTATAATGTATAAATTTAACTTCTTCAGAAGTTTCACTTTCACTTGACTGCGAAACATTTTTTTTTTTGATTGTAGTCAGTTTTTTTTTTTATTTTATATTTTCTCTGTGGCTGGAAAGAAAGACATTACTGAATTTATAATACATCTGACAATAAATTACAGCAAACGGGAGACTTGATCCACTGATCAAGTCTCCCCTTGAGAACTGGCTCAAGTCTCACGTTCACGTTTATTTACAATAAATAATTGATAATTTTTTTGGAAAACAACCTAGCTTGATTTTGTTCTTATAAAAACAAAGTTGAATATCTATTTTATAAAATAATGTCATTCATTTTCACTTACCAAATCAAAAACAATTTTTATCACAAAAAAAAAATTATTTTTTTTTGTAACTTTTTCCGCCAAAAAACACTTTCACTTTTAACAGCCGAAGTATACTGACGATCTGGAATTATTTTTGTGTGCAAGTACAAAATAATGGAATGCAATGTTTGAGTCTACTCATGATCGATTTGAGTGGAGTTTGAGTGAATTATTGAGAGTGGCTCAAGTCTCCCATATGATCAAGTCTCCCGCTTTCTCCCTACTTAGATCGTGTTGGTGGTTGGATCTTCAGAGCGTATTTTTCCTCCTGCTCCTAGCTCCTGAGAAAAGAGAACTCAGGTGTCTACAACCAATGGATCCGATGGATCCAACGCTCGTCGTTAGTTCAACTTTAGGCTATCCAGCAGGCACCGCGTGGAGATGAAGACTTCAAATTTGATTGATACAAATAAAATTTTAATTCAAGTTCTTTTATAACTTATTTATGATAAAACTACTTTTTTATGGTTTTTAATGTGTCAACACAATGTTAAACATCAAGAAAACACATATTTGAAGTGTTATTCCAATTTTTATAAAATAAATAAATAAACTTAGAGAATTTTGGGCTTACTTTAATTGTTAAAGTTGACAAACTCTATTTTTTATTAAGGGTAGATGTACGAGTATATGTATTTAATTTTGTTTGAATTTGGACTCATCGAATATGCATCTTATCTTATTGACTTGACTTATATAAGCTATGTGCATTTTATCGAGCACCGAGCCGAAAATCCGGTTTTCAGCTAAAAGCTTACGAAAACCTGAAAATCATTCACACCGGACTTTTCAAGTTTTCGATTTCGACATTTCACTTCATTTTTACTTTAAAACTGACTATCAAATTTTGAAATGAAAATATTTTCAGCTGCTATGATTGATTTATTTTTTTTACGTTTATGCGCTTTTTAGGTGTGTTTGGAAAGAATCGCAACAAACTTAGGTATGTTCTGAAAGAATCACAACAAACTCAGGTGTGTTTGCTTTGTATTCCAACAAGTTTTCGACAGGTTTTATATAAAACCAGTCGTTTTATAAAACTTGTGATGAGGAAAAACGTATGGTAAAACTTGTGTTTTCGTTCAGGTTTTGGGGTTTTTTCGCGAAAACTGCGTTTTAGCTCGGTATGAAAACCCTATTGGATAGCGTGAGTCAGTCACAAGAAGGATTAACCATTTTCAGCCATAAAAATTAATCCGGCAAGATTAAAGTATCTTATAAAAATTTTGTTAATTTTTTTTCTATCCCTGGTATTGTATTGGAAAGAGCATCTTAAGAACTAATGTCATTCGAAAATTCATTTTATGGTAGTTTTGAAAATTGAGCAATGTCTTGATTTATTATTTATTTTCCGGTTAAAAAATAGGGTATATTACCGTTCGCTGCCTCCTTCTTTTTTTTAGTTTTAGTAATACAAATCTTCCCAATAATTTATTCATAAATGTCTCCATTAAAAATTATTACATTTTTAATCAACGTCCTTTCCGTGTTTAATGAAAAAAGTCAAAGGGAAAATACAAAACCATCATCAGGCTGAAATATTATCTGCTATAAAGATTTAATTTCTCACAGCCGCTGCTCAAGCCACGAACATAGTATATCCATAGTGGTAAAGTTGCATTAATCATTAACCGCCTTAAGTAGCACTCATCGTATGCCTTGTTTTAAGCAGTCCCTTTGAAACCTCATTAGTCATTAGCAACAGGATAAGAGAGAGTTCATCAGATTTCAGCTACCAAAGTAACATATTACATACATTTTCAAACAGCCGAGAAACGTAGGACGAAAATGTCTATCGCGCCCTCTTGCCTGTCGAGTGTCCTTCTAGATAAGCACAATCAACTTAATTGTACCAACCTAATGAGAAAAAAAAAACAGAAAAGAAACTTTTAAATGAAATTAAAAACTTTTAGAACACGAACATTTTTATTGAATTCGATTATTTTTATTATAAAATGGCGTGTAGCTGTCTATTTATTTCATATTTTTTTTAGGAGGGGGGGGGGGCAGTATGGCTATTCGATGTTGATAACATATTGAAAAGCCATCCAAAGGTTCAGAGAAACAAACTCCTTTACTCAGCGTCAAGATTCATATCGGCCGTGAGCAACTTCTGCGAGAGATGACCGATATTTGGTACTTCAAAGTTCTTCAAACAGCCAGCGGTTGAACAGTCTCACATGCTCAAAACGCTAAGTGGAACAACTTAGAAGCGACGATAAGTGGAAGGTGGTCTAAGAGCAGAAGCGATGCCGATTAGAGTTTGCACGCGTTTACCAAGTTCGGAATGAGGCTATCTAAAAAAGAGTTCTTTTTACTGATGAGTTCAGATTTTGTCTGAGATCTCCTGATGGACGTAACAGAGTCTGGAGACGACCAGTTGACAGATAATCTTCGGCGACGATTGCCAAAGGGAAAACTTCTGTCAAGGTTCGGCCATGGTTTGGGGAGGAATCTCCCTGAGTAGAAAAACTGAGCTGGGCATCGTGAAAGGATCGGTAAAGTCTAGCTTCTACGTAAGAAACATAAACAACGAATAATAAGGCGTTTGCGTTCCATTCGCACAATTTTCTGGTGGAAAACTTTTTACTGATGCAGGACAGTGCTTATGTATTTTTTTGAAGAAGTAGAAATCGCTGCCTGCGATGAGCCCAGGCATGAATGTTATTTAACATGTTTGGAACGTGCTTGGAAGAAGGAATAGAAGTTGGGCCTTTTTACCTTCTACTTAGTGGACTGAGATCTGCTTTGCTAGAGGAGTGGGATAATTTGGACAACAGGGTGGTAAGAGCCCTAATCCAAGGTATGCCCGTCAAATTAAGATTTGATTAATATTGGAGGAGGCAGTACCCACCATCAAATTAACGAGAACTCGTTTAAAAAAAATTATAATAATAATAAAAGTTTTTAATGTTCATGGTTTTTTTTTTTGTAAATCACTTAAAAATATTCAAAATTTCAAAGGTGCGACAATTTAAATCAAAAAAACAGTAATACAACTTTGGCTAGGTTGAGGACTTTACAAGACGAGATTGATATTTTTCTCATTCCTAACTTTAATTTAGTAACTTTTAAAGCGTGAACAGAAGAAACAAATGAAATAAGGGCTAGATTATTTTTAAAACACTGCAAGAGTAATGCCTAATGCGGTGATCGAGTCGAACCCTTCCACTATCTTAAAATATCAAAGACTAAGTATCTAAACGCTGAACTGAATACCACTTAATTATAAATCAAGGCAATACAAAACGTGTTGGTATAAGGAGCTGTATTATTTGTTTCATGATATCTAATCAACTAAAAATAAAGTGCACGACTGGGTCGTACGAACTTGCTTTAATGTGTTAAAATGGTCTTGGGGCTTGAGATTTTGGGAAAAAGCTTTGAAAAAATCATATTAAATTTTATAAATCACTTAAAAATCAATACCTACAACGTTTTTTGGAGAAAATGAAGTAAGCCATTAGGTTCTTTTTACTTTTTTGAATTTTTACGAAAAAAATTTTCAAAACCGTTCGACCAGTATTTTCAAAAAACAGTTTTTTTTTGAAAAACTTTTCGAAAATATATTTCAAAATTTTTTTTGAGTATTCCAATTTCTAGCACTTTGAGATTTTTATTAGAAAAATAAAATTTAAAAAAAATAGATTAAACCATTTGTGAAAAAAAAACAAAAATAAAAAAAAAGTTTGAAACTTTTTTAAAAAACTCAAGAACACTTTTTTTGAAAAATTTAAGAATTAATATTATTTCTTTTATAAAAGGGCTTTTTTATTAAAAATTTCATCGAAATTCGTCAAGTGGCTTACAAGAAAATCGGATTTTAAAAAACCGGTCCTATGGGAGGTACCGTATTAAGTCTTTTCCTGAAAAATCAGTTCCAACCATGTTTAAGTTTGCACAGAAAACACTATTCAAAAAATCTTATCAAAATCATAGGAGCCGTTTTTGAAAAAAAATCTATTTTTCCCTAAAAATCGTATGGCAGGTACCGTTAGTTTTAGAGCTAGAATGCTAATTCCAAAAACCCCTCTGTAGGACGTCATAATAATGCTATGTACCAAGTTTGAAGCAAATCGGTCAGGCCGTTTAGGCTGTAGGTGCCGATACAGACGGACGGACAGACAGACAGACAGACAGACAGACAGAATTGTCGGACCCACTTTTTTAGGCTTCTCTATCATCGTAATGTTATGTTTGATTGTCCAAAAAAAATTTTTTTTTTCTTACGAATGCATAACTTGACTTATGTGTATACCTATAATCGCAAGTAAAAATTACCAGTTAGGACAAAAACGCCATACTATGGCTTATACGCCAATGATGCTTGTAGCAAATTAAACAAAATTGATGATGGTTTTGCGAAAAAACTGATAACGCAGTTTTGCCAAATAGTCCCTATGTTTGTAAAACTATGAGTTTAATCGAAAGCGTTGGACCAATTTTCAATTAAATCAGAAACGAAAAAACCAATGACTTGAAATGTAAGTACTATATTATAGTTCCAGCATTTTAGTTAGGAAAGGTAAGGTTTCTGTCAGCTATAAAGGTACAAGCTTGAATTCTAAATCCATGAGTTCCAAATACAATTTTTCTGTTCTACGTAATAACACCCATTCCCTTTAATGAATCAAAAATCAGTCGTTGTAGAAACTACTATACACCTACGCCACGCTCAATAAATACCTTTTTTTTTCAATTTTTAGGGCTGGTGTTGAAGTAAACTTGCCTAAAAGTTTTTAAAATTGTCTTTTTTTGTGGAAATGTCATAACAAAAAAATCATTATTATTATCTGTTCAAGGGTGAAAGTTGGTTAATTTGCATATATTTTGTTTGAAATCGAATGCCGTCAAGATTCATAGCAACTGCGAGATCGTGACATAACAATTTGGCAGATATCAAGAAAAAATGGGGTGCTAAAAATGAAAACACTCATCGAATAATAGTCCTGGCAGTAGTCGCAATGATACACAAGGACAACATAATGACCTTTCCTTGTGGGTAACTTTTTTATTTAAAATAAATGGAAGAAAGTTTTCTCGTTTTTGTGTGCGTCAAGATTTTCGTAAAGGATATTAGGTTTGATGACAAAACGTGGCATGGAACGAAACAAAAACCAATGACTATGACTGTTATTTGCGTGCGTTAGCTATTTTTATTAATTGAACTGAATTTGTTACTTGCTCTTTAAATAAAAAATTGGTTTCGTGCAAAAAAAAATTGAGGTTTTAATCATACATAACATTACGATGATAGAGAAGCCCAAAGAAGTGGTTTTCGCCATACCGTCCATCAGTATGTCTCTTTGCGAATGTGCGTCTGTGTGCTTTTTTACGTCAAGCTACAGCCTAAACCGCTTGACGGATTTGCTTCAAACTTCAAATATAGCAGTTTAAAGAAAAACGATTGTCTAGGTGTTTTTAATTCTTTTTAGCCCGACTCAAACTGGTACCTTTCAAGTACCAGTTTTTTTCATTTTGGATTTGCTCGAAAACGGCTCTTATGATTTTGATTAAACTTTTGTGTGTAATATTTTTTGAGTGTTCTTAAGAAAACTGCGTTTTTGGCAAAACAAAAAATTCAAACATTTCGGAGGTCTGGTCTTAATGGCTTTTTTCAAATGGCCATAAGTTGGCAACGAATGTAAAATTTATTTATTTACAAATTTGTTAATTGCTAACGTGAACATCTAAATTTAAATTAATTTATCTAATGTGTTGAAGAAAATAGTTTTAAATTTAACACATTTGAGATTGTCATCTACAGAGATTTAAAGAAAATAATATTTATTAAAAATTTTAATCAATTGATTAGGTAAGAGGGTTATTTGCACCATAGTTTGATCTACTAAATATAAGGTTTAAAGGTAGTTCCAATCTCAAGCTCGTTCGACAAAAACTTAAATTTATCTTAGGTTAGGTTAGGTTAAGTGGGGTGATGGAACGGCAAGCCGAACCTTCTCACTCGGATCTCGATTGGATCCATTTTGCTCCCCGGTTGGGTGGGGTGATAAGGAATAGGGGTTAAGGATTGAGGATTGACAGGCAGTGGGTGGGTTAAGTGGTGGAGGCCTCCCTGAACCAACCTGAGTTCTGGATGAATCTCAGGATGTTTCTTGGTGGCGTTTTAGAGACATCGATCAACTCGTTGAAAAAGTATTCGCCGAGGTTAACTTTCCTAGTTCGGGCTAAGCTGGGGCATTCACAGAGGAAGTGGAAGGAGTCCTCTTCTGCCTCTTCGTCCTGGCATCCTCTACATAAGTCAGATGTGCTGATGCCCAATCTGCTCATGTGGGTTCCCATCGTGTTGTGACCCGTCAGGATACCAACCAGGAGTGATAATTGAGGCCTGCTTAGCATGAGTAGGGATTCAGTTTTCTTCTTTGAAATTTCCGGCCATAGATTTCTCGATACCCGACAAGTGTCGATTGATGACCATCTGTCATTAGCGGTTTTAAGGAAACTATGGCTAATTCTGGTTTTTTCCCTTTCGAGTGGCATGTTAATTGAGGTTACCATTTGGCTTGGTTCGAGAGATGAACCGGTTTTGGCCAGTTGGTCAGCCATTTCATTTCCGTATATGTCACGATGTCCCGGGACCCACCGCAGGGTTACTGGATTCGTTGCGTTCAGTAGTCTCAACTCATTACGACAACGATCGACCAGTTTGGATTTTGTAACTATGGAGGAAATGGCTTTTATGGCCGCCTGGCTGTCGATGAAAATATCAATATTCTTATTTTCCAGTTCGCACGTTAAAGGGTGTTTGCAGCTTCATAGACTGCAAGCACTTCCGCTTGGAAGACACTGCAGAAGTCTGGAAGTCTTAGTGACTTGTTTATGGGTGGGTTATCTGAAAAGATGCCTGACCCTACCCCATCTTCCGTTTTGGAACCGTCTGTGAAGACAGAAACGTGATTTTCATTTATGACCCTGTTTTCCATCCAGCATTCTCTTGTAGGGAAGTCTGTTTGGGCTGCTGGGTTAAAATCTATGTGCGGAGTAATATAGTCTGTTTGAATGTTAATGTCTGTGAAGTTCATTATTATCCTGTGACCTGAATGGCCCCTTTTCCAACTAGAGCATTGACTGAGACGCAATGCACTTTTGGCCGCCATTTCTTTCGTAAATAGATCGAGTGGGGCTAGTAGAAGGAACGTTTCTAGGGCTGCGGTTGGTGTAGTTCTCATTGCACTGGTTGTGCCAATGCACGCAAGTCTTTGGATTTTTGTCATGGTTTTGAGATTTGTCGCCTTTTCAAGGGCTGGCCACCATACCAGACATGCATATGTCAGGATAGGCCTCACTATGGCCGTATACATCCAGTGAATAGTTTTGGGGCTGGGTCCCCATTTCCTGCCAAAGATTCTATTGCAAGTATAGAATGCTATTGATGCTTTTTTCCCTCTTTCTTTTATGTTTTCATTCCAGTTTAGTTTACGGTCCAACACCACTCCAAGATATTTTGCCACATTTGAAACTTGAAGTGGTGTCCCGTTTATAGTGATCGGGTCTACCGTTGGAATGTTGTTTTTCCTTGTAAACAAAACTAGTTCTGTCTTTGTTGGATTGACGTTAAGTCCGCAGCTACTGGCCCAATTGCTGAGTTTGTTTTGGGCTATTTGAAGGAGATCACACAGTGTGGGAATATATTTTCCTGAGGACATTATTACAATGTCGTCGGCATATGCCACGACCTTAACGCCACTAAGACTTATTTTACCTAAGATCTGGTTGACAACCAGAAGCCAAAGCAACGGAGAAAGAACCCCTCCCTGTGGAGTACCTCTACAGGTCTTGACTTTTAGCTTGCTGGCACCTAACTCCGCATTTACAAGTCTTGTTTGAAGCATAGAGTCAATCCAATTCGATAGTTCAGGATCAACATTGACAGAGTCTAGGGCTTGTCGTATCGCGTGATTATCTACATTATTGAAGGCCCCTTCTATATCAAGAAATGCTGCTAGGGTGAATTCTTTGAATTAGATTGAGTTCTCAATCGTGCCAACAACTTCGTGAAGTGCCGTCTCAACAGATTTGCCCTTAACGTAAGCGTGTTGGGCCTGTGAGATTATATTATCATTTAGTTTTAGGCGGATATGCGTGTCTATGAGTCTTTCTAAGGTTTTAAGGAGAAAGGAAGAAAGGCTTATAGGCCTGAAGTCTTTTGGTTCAGTGTGAGTGGGCTTGCCAGCTTTCGGAATGAAGATGACATTGACTTCTCTCCATCCAGTTGGAATATAGGTTATGTTTAAACATCCCCTGAATATATCCACCAGAATCGGAACGATTATGTCTTTTGAGCATTGGAGCATAATTGGAATTATCCCATTAGGCCCTGCAGACTTGTATACTGAGAAGGAGTCGATGGCCCACGCCACCTTTCTACTGTCTACGATTTGATTGCCAATATTGTTGGCAGGATTTATGTTGGGGTCTCTTTCCATAGGAGATGTTATGTTAACACAACCTGGGAAATGAGTGTTCATAAGAGCTTCTAGAGTTTCAGAGCAGGTGTCATTCCAGGTATCATCCGGTCTTTTTAAGAAACCTGGAGGAGTGTGGACCTTTGACATGACTTTCCTGAGCCTGGCAGCATCATTTGTGGACTCGATGTCTGTACAAAATTTTCGCCAGGCTGCTCTTTTCGCATAGGTGGTTCTGTTTTTGTACTCATTTTTGCTGGTTTTGTAAAGATTCCAGTCATCAGCGTTGTTACTATATTTTGCTCTGTTGAACAGCCTCCTTGAGTTCTTTCTAAGGATAGACAGCTCTTTTGACCACCATACGGGGTTGAGCTTGCCTTTTCCTTTGATAATGGGGCACGAGTTTTCGTACGCAAGACGAATAGCTAGCGTTAGTTCATTGACATTTGTTTCGATGTCTGAGCAGTTGAGTATAGGTTGCTTACTGTAGCGGCCCAGAGATAAAGCCAGTTTATTGTTATAGGCTTCCCAGTTTGTTTTCCTGGGATTTCTATAGGGCTTTGGGTCTTCTAATTTGTGCTTTATTTGGAACGTAATCATTCTGTGGTCAGAGAATGTCACGTTACTTGATACCTTCCAATTACTGATAATAAGAGTATTAGAGTTTGTCGAAAGTGTAACATCAAGCACTTCCCTCCTAGTTCTAGTTATGAATGTCGGTTCACTACCTCTATTCAAAATCAATATATTGTTCTTAATAATAAATTCAAAAAGTGACTCACCTCTTGCATTTGTGTCGGTGCTTCCCCACTGAAGGTGGTGAGCGTTAGCGTCAGCACCTATCAGTAGGTCCCATCCGTTCCTACCTGTTACCGCGACAAGTTCTTCAACAGCTGCTGATGGCGGGGTGGGTGTTTCGTCGCTTGGCAAATAGATGGAGGTTAGGATCAGGGGCGGGGCCCCGTCTCTTTCACACTTCACTGTTGTCATGTCTGTGCTACAATGGGAGGATAGGAGAAATAGATTTATATTCTTTTTCGCCATTATATATGTGCGATAGTTACCTTCTGTAGGCCCTTTATTAAAATAAAGTATATAATCTTTGGATTTGAGTCCGCAGATGAGGCCGCTGTTGATCCATGGCTCTTGTATAAGGGCTATATCTGTCTTGTTTTTTGACAAAAAAGAGGTTAAGGTGGCAGAAGCCAACTTACTGTGTTGCAGATTTAGTTGCAGCACTTTCATCATCATTTTTTGTTTTGTCTTTTTTGTTTAAGTTGGCAGCCGTTAGCGGCCTCACCTTAACCTCATTTATGCCGATACAGAGTTTGAACCCTTTCGATGGAAGCAAAGCCATTGTTTCATGGTTAAGCATGATAATAGCTTCTTGGCCTGTTTTCGTAGGCTCTTCCATCTCCATAACTTGCCAATCGGAACTCGGAAAGTCAGGGTTGAGTCTTCTTAGGAAGAGCTCTAGCCTTTCCTTCGTCATGCGAGGGCCCGGAATGTTTATTCGGACTTTGGGTCTGGTAGGGAGGTCATTTTTAAAGGCAACTTTTAGTGTTGCCCCTTCAATTAATGTGCTCATTTCAGTTATTTTGCTTTTGAGCCAGTTAAGGGTAAATTCATCACGGCAAGTGAGAATTTTAAAACCCTTTACTGTCGACAAGGGTCCGAATCTCGGCAGAGTGTCAGTTGAGGTAAGCAGCTCGTCGTTTACACACTCGAGTAGTTTTTTCTCAACCTTGGCCCAGTTCTCTTCGCTCAGCAGTTTTTCGGAGCTCCCCTCATTGATAACGGCCACCTGAAGCCTTTCTTTTATCAATTCCGCCGGTGTGCCTGTTTTGTTTGTCGTCTTCGGCTTTTTGTTTGCGGACATCGGAGGGGTTGTCGAATCATTATGTCTCGTCCTCTTTCTATGACTGCTGTCGTCAGTTTTTACGACCCTTAAGTGTTTTAGACCATCCAACGGTGGTTTCACTTTCGGATTACTGACTTGAGCAGCCTTGGAAGAGTGGCATCTAGGTCTGTTTGATTCTTCGTGGTTTGGTTTTTCACGACTATCTTCGGTTCTGCGTTTGGCTTATTGTTGGCGACTAGTTTGCGAGCCCAGCTCAAGCGTTTCCAGTCTCGGAGACTAAGCCTTTTTGTGTCACCCTGACCATATCTTCTGATGGTTCTCAGGGCGTTTTGCAACTTCTTGTCAAAGTTAAGGTCCCCTTCCTAATTCTGTTCTTTCGGATTCACCGTTTTTCCCATAGTCGGTTTTGGCCCATGCGAGCATCGGTTTCCGGAATTGGCAGCATCCACACAGACTTTGGAAGGTTTGTTAGACTTTGACCCTTTGCAGGGAGTTGAGGTTGATTTGGCTCCCGGGTCCACCGGGTTTTTGGCCAGTATGTTGCCTTTGTTAGCAGCTGCAGGGTTTTCGGCCACTGTGACATCCGCTTCGAAACCGCCGGAGCTGGCGAAAGATTGATACTCGTCATCTGCAAGGATTCGATTTTCCTCACCAGACGATATCTCACTTTCGTCAGCTCCCACGGTCCCGAGTTCAGAGTCAGTGAGATCCATGAAAACCTCACCGAGGTGGAGGCTTTCATCAATCAGAAGGGCACCACTGCTACAAGCAGGAATATGTTCATCTGCTGTTTCGTTTTTAGTTTTGGTTTTTGTATTTTTAATTGAATTTGAATGAGTCACTGGCGACTTCTCTTCTATCGAAGCAAAGCCATCGCCGGCAGCCGTGACCTCTACCGACTTTTGAGTGTATATCCCCACTCGATTTTCATCTTCTTTATTAACTTTTTCCATATTTTTCATATTTTGACATCTCTGTCTTATTTTTGAGGTTGCTTGGTTGTTCTGTCACTACATCTGGATTGATGAAGTGTCAGAACGTAAGCCCCCCCACCGCGTCAAGGTGAACCTCGTGGGAGGGTTAAATTTATAAATTTATCTTACTTAGGACAGACGGAGATGATATCGAACCATTTATTATTCCAGTAGTAAAACAAAATTGGAGGTATTGTCTATGTGTTGTTAGTGAAGGAATTTGTATTAAGGCATAAGTCTTTGAAGTTGGGGAGGGAGTTTAGTTCCTTGGAAGAAAACGAAGACAGAAACGTAAGAACGTTCTCTGAATCGCTTCAAGTCTAACTATATGAACGGAGTAATGAGATGCCCATACTACACAACCATTACCGTATTCAAGAACAGGGCTTACAAGTGAAACAAACAAATGCTTAAGGATATATGGGTCCTGAAAATCTCGTGAAAATCTCTTTATGAAACCTAATACCCTGTTAGCTTTTTTTAATTATATTATTTAAGTGATCATAGAAACTAAGTTTAGGGTTTTAAATTACTACTAAGTCAGAAAATACGGAGACTTTGTTTAAAGGGCACGAATCGAACGTATAATTAAAAATAAATGGATTCTTATTGCATGTTAAACTCATGGTTTTACACACTTGTCGACATTTAAGACAAGACTATTAGTATTTCCTAAATAGTAAAAGATCTTCTTGCAAAAGAAGCCAATCAGAAGGTGGTATCATATACTTTTGTAAAGATTATTGTCGTCGGCATAAATAAGGACAGACGAGTTTTTTATGATCGAGACCAAATAAAACAAATAAGATTGGGCGTAAGTGGCTGCCCTGAGGGACAGCACAATTGACAACAAATTGATTCGAGCACTCATATAGAAAAACAGCATCTTTTTCTTTATCTTTATAAAAATGAATGTTTGTCTGTATGTCATCGATGAACTCAAAAACTACGGTACCGATTCTTATGAAAATTGGTATATATATGAATTTTTCCACGGAGAAGGTTTGTATAATATGCTCATTGATGTCACTCGCCACCAGGTGGTGCTGCTGAGTAGCAACTTCTGCCCCGTTCAACCGATTGTTTTGTTTTAATTTTTGAAATCACACCAGAACGGCTAAACAGATCTGAATGAAATTTAGCACAGAGATAGATTATAGTCTGGAATAGCATATTGGCTACTTTTTATCCCGGTAAAATGTATGGTTCCCGTGGGATAGATTTGTTTTAATTTTTGAAATTACAACAGAATGGATGAACGGATCTGAATACAATTTAGCACAGAGATAGATTATAGTCAGGAATAGCATATTGGCTACTTTCTATCCCTGTAAAATGTATGGTTCCCGTGGGATAGATTTGTTGTAATTTTTGAAATCACACCAGAATGGCTGAACGGATCTGAATGAAATTTAGCACAGAGATAGATTATAGTCTGGAATAGCATATTGGCTACTTTCTATCCCTGTAAAATGTATGGTTCCCGTGGGATAGATTTATTTTAATTTTTGAAATTTCACCAGAATGGCTGAACTCATCTGAATGAAATTTAGCACAGATATAGATTATAGTCTAGAATAGCACATTGGCTACCTTTTATTCCGGTAAAATGTATGGTTCCCGGTTTCATAGATATGTTTTAATTTTTGATATCACGCCAGAACGGCTAAACACATCTGAATGACATTTAGCACAGAGATAGATTATAGTCTGGAATAGCATATTGGCTACTTTTTATCCCTTAAAATGTATGGTTCCCGTGGGATAGATTTGTTTTTATTTTCGAAATCACACCAGAATGGCTGAACGGATCTGGATGAAATTTGGCTCAGAGCTAGATTAAAGTCTGGTATAGCACAAAGGTTTCTTTTTATCAGGGTTAAATGTATGTTTTAAATTATAAAGCTATAAAAGAAGAAGAAGCTAGATTATGGTAGACTATACTTCTCAAGCTACAGTCTACTATTTGATCAGCTGAAACGCGAGCGAAGCCGCGGGTAAAGGCTAGTAATTATATATTTTTTAATACGATGAAATCCAATTCAAGACTATCATTGAAGCCTAATGCAATATGTAAGACTCAATTTGTCAAAGGCTTTACTAAAATCAGTTAACATACAATTTGTCCACGTTCTTCAAAAACTTCTAAGCAAAAGGACTTACAACTGGATAAATTTGTAACTGTTGACTTTTTGGACAAATTCATGCTGACTAGCACATACATATAATTGAACTACAGATAATTACAGATAATTTTGCTATACGTCGATAGTTCAATATTTTATTTGTAGGTCCTTTCTTGTGAACAGGCGTAATGAATGTGCTTTTCGTTGGGAAAAAGCGAGTATTTTAAGATTCGATAAAGGGATCACATACGACAAAAAAGTGACACATTTCTTTGATATAGAGCATTGGATGGTACCATCAGTTTGATCAGAAAACTAATTCATTGATTCAGCGTTGTCCAGTTCTGACGAAAAGGGTTTGGAGAAATATGTCGGTTATTCTGTTTATATACAAATTCATGAATTATAATTATAGTTGGCTAGAACGATGATGAATTATGTAGGTGTAATATTGAATGATTGAATCTACTCGTATTTTAAATGGTATAAAGGTACATATATATCTTTTATAGCAGTTAAAAGATTGCAGCTGCATTTGATATATGAACGGTAGAAGCCCGTAAGTATATCGGGTTTTATAGTTTAAGCCAACATTTTTTTGGTTCTAAAAGTTTTTGTCTTGTGCTGTTATCTGAGACCTTGCAGCCCGATTGATACTTACAAAATTTCAATTAAAGCAATCACGCTGTGATGACTCACATTTTGTCGCTTCTTACGCATCAACTTAAAAATAAATGCCTTTTGTAGGCAACCTCTCCGATTCTGGTCTTCACCAGATTAGCGATATCAAAAATAACTTAAATAGACAACTTGATCTTATTTTTTTCTAATGATGCTAATAATTGCATTGTTACGGAAAGTAACTTACTTCTTTCAACTATCAACCTCTTTCATCCGCCATTATCTTTAAGTTTTGCTTACGAGCATTGCAATTTGCAATATAAACATATATTCCGAAATTTATTTTCGTTTCAATTTTCGTAAAACTAAGTTTTTTCAACTCAACAATCTTTTCAGAAACATTAATTTTGATTAAATTTTTTATCATAGTGAAAACAACAGTATATCAATATCTTAGACACTAACTTTAATTCAGTAATTTTTAAATGTCTTTATCAATCCGTTCCTTACGTTCCGCAAACAAATATGGTATATCCTCTCCTCCATGGTATTCAAAAGCGCTGCGGTTGCTTCGCAATTCCAGAAATGGTCTATGGCAAAGATTTTTAAGACCCAGAACTGAATCTGACTATTATCAAGTTACTACATGCATTAATTGTCAAATTCCTATCTGTGTTTCAGTTGGTGTTTCAGGTTTGTTTGTGTGAGTGGACAATGTGAGTGTATTGCAACTAGCCTTACCAGTAGCTAGAGTGTGTGGCGTCCGGGTAAGTGCCTATAATGCATTTTCAGCTCTCTCCAAACTGCTCTACAATGCTTATATCAACCTAATGAATATCATTCTCTAGGGATTGTTCCATCAATGCGGAAGTTTTCTTACATCATACCAATAATTCACAAAAAAGGTTTTAAAGGCGATATCTTTAATTAAAGGCCAATCGCCAAATAACCTTGCATTCGAAAACTTTTCGAAATTATTGTCTTCGATAATGTTAACTTTCATTGCAAGCCCCTATTTTCATCTTAACAACACTTACTTACTTACTTAAGGTGGCGCAGACAGTCCATTGTAGACCACGGCCTTAACCAACAATCCTCGCCAGCTAGGCCGGTCCCTAGCCAGTGGCCTCCAGTTGCGCACACCAAGTTGGTTGAGGTCGTTTACCACTTGATCGCGCCACCTTAGATGGGGTCTTCCAGAACTGCGTCGGCCCTCCGGGTTGGAATCTTAACAACACGGGTTCCTGAAAGCAAAATTTATCAGCGACATATACATATGTAGGTATATGCCCAACAACCGCGTTTTCTCTTACTCGTTCTCCAGACTGCTATAGATTTCATATATACAATGGTACAAACCACATTCAATCTAATGTAATTCGTTTCGTATATTCCTAATTCAATGGAAAACAAAAACAAAGTTGACGTCATTGTTACTGACTTTAGCAAGGCCTTTGACAATATTTCACAAAAAATTATATCGTACAAACTAAAAGCTCTTGGTTTCCCACTTTTTATTCAGTGGATGAAATAATATTTACTAGATCGTATTAATCGGGTTTTATTCAGATATTCAATATCAGATCAATTTATTTCAAAATCGGGTGTACCTCAAGGAAGTCATCTGGGCCCTATCATTTTGTATTCTGTTAATTAATGAAGCCAATTTGTGATAGAGCATTTCGAACTTTGTTCGTACGCGGACGACATGAACATTTTTAAAACGATTTTCTGCAAACGTTTGCGTTTACCACGTTTAGGTATATTTGTGAACTCAACTTAAGATCCGATTTTAAAACAAATGGCCAACAACAACTTATACCATATCATGATCGTTTGCGGATCATTAATATACAATCGCTTGAAAAACGTCGTGAAGTAGCGACGTTATTTTCGTGCATAAAGTTCTATCAGGCAAAACTGATTCTTCTGTCCTCCTTGAGTTAGTCAATATAAACATCAACCCGTGCTCTACGTTCAGTACCTTAATTCCATCTAGAGTTAAAATCACAAAGAACTGACTATGGCAGAAATGAACCTGTGACAAGAATGTTGCGGGAGGTAAATTCTTATTCAAATATTTTTGATTTTCATCATAGCAAGATAACACAATAGAAACTCATGTATAGTTCCTTACTAAACCAACAAGAGGGAGACTGAAACATCATTATTTTTATTAAAATTAACAAGTGTCTTAGCACGCTTATGTAATTATTAATTTTTTAAATTAATTTAAATTTATTTTCTTTTCTCTAACATATCTTTTAAATTTTGACGTGTGCTATTTGCAATGCTTGCATTAAGCAGAACCTACGTTCTTTCTTTTTAATTAAGTGCCGATACGACCTGCAACCGTATCTTGTGTCGTGCTCGTTTCATTGGACCCCAGCGCGAGCAGTAGGTGCCGTGACATTTGGCCATGTGTCATGTGGCCATATTTTGAAATATGGCAATATGACACTATCAAAATGTGTCATGCGTCCATATTTCAAAATATGGCCATCTGTCTGCGACTTTTAGCCATATGGTTCAATAATACTTTTCTGAAAGCGTCAAATGTCCATGCAATTCAAATTTTTCGTTGCTAAGTTTAATGTAGTTTGCTATTTAAACAATTAAATGGAATTTATAGATAAGAGCAAATCTGATATGCGTGGGTTCGAATCCTATGGTGTGCATAAAAAGGTTTTTCAAATTAAATTGGATTAAAGCTCAGCACCACAATAAAAAGGAGACTGATGAGTGCAAAAGTGGCAAAGCACGAAATAGCTATATCTCCAGCCAAATAACAATTGGTCGTAGCACCTTTAAGTTGTTGTTGTTGTTCAAAAATTCGATAAGTTTTCTTGTTGTGAAATTAAAGTTGAACTTTTAGAAAACATTGTCAATTTACAAGAATATATTTTCAACTATATTTCTAAAGTTAATATTTAAAATAGAAAAATCTTGATTCGCGCAAAGCGTAACGGGCGGAAAAAAAATTTAGCCTAAGAAATAATCAATTTGGGGTGTGAAAAAAAATTCGCGCGAATTTTTAATATTGTATATTGTAAATTGACAATGTTTTCTAAAAGTTCAACTTTAATTTCACAGCAAGAAAACTTACCTATAAAAATAATTCTATTCTGTGTCCTATTTGTAGAAGAATATTAGAAAATAGTACTACAATTTATTGTTAAAAATAAATTAATTTAATACTATAGGTACATACGAAAACATATGTTCATTCATGTATTTAAATAAGGTATATAAATTCTTTATATTTTTTGTCGTTTGAATGGTTTGTTTTGTATCCGCATATACATATTTTGAAGAAATATGTCAGTTCCTTAATGAACCATTTTTAATTTAGAATTTTTCAAGTTCTTTTGAGGGGTAAGACAATGCGTTTGAAAGTGACATAATGCCATAATGGCCATATGACACTTTGGCAAAGCGACAGATGGCTATATTTTGAAATATGGCTACATGACACATTTTGAAAGTGTCATATTGCCATATTTCAAATTATGGCCATTTGACGCATGGCCAAATGTCACGGCACCCGAGCCGTATTTAAGTTACTAATTACTAAAATTTTAATTAATTACATTTTTCAACACACAAACTTTAGGTACATCATTTTTCAATCAAATAAATAAGTATTTGTGAATTGGGGCGTCACTGACGCCCATTTTTCATACAAAGCCTTAAATATTGCGTTCTTATAACGATATACTTACTTATTTTCGAGTGAAAAACCTTAAGTTTTGTGGGTTGTACGTACCTTAACATCTTGTGTAAGATAGAAAAATGATTGACATTGGGTGTTGTTGATGTCCACTTTTACAAACTATTAAATAAAACTAATTTTTGCAGATAAACGGTTCTTATAATAAAGCCACAAGCCAAAATTATGTGTATTTTTGTTTAAATTAAATAGCTTGTGTAAACAGAATTGTTTTGGGTGTGGTCCACTTTTTATAAAAAAAAAAAAAACAATAGTTTTCAAAATTTAAGGTACCAGTATAGGAACTCAATATCAACTAATTTTTTGTTCGTTGATGAAAATATATCTTAAAATTTTTTGTATGTAAGGTTTTTCATTACGTCTACTTTTGAAATACCTTAATTCAATCAAAGCTAAATTATTGCTTCATATTTTTTGTAACAAATTTTTAAAAAACTCCTTCTTATAGTCCCGAAGAAAAAAGACTTTTGTTTTATTATTTGTTGATTTCGGCACTAACTGCCATCATCAGGAACTACAATTAAACCTACCTTAAGTAAGTAAGTAAGTCTTTACAAACAAATAAATTATATAAAGCATACAGCTACAATAATTTTTAAAACTATTAAAACTGCAATGTCCGTGTGTTGAAAATCTTAAGGGTCTAATTTCAGCTAATGCTTTTTTTTATTTATTTAAAATTGAATCATGTTAATGTTCCATCATATGCCTTGAGCTGATTAAAACATGCTTGTATTAATATTTAGCTGGAAAACGCGTCACATGAATGAATTTTTGTTGTCTTTTAAGGCTAGGTTTTGACATTTTGAAGGCGTTTTCTGACAACCAACCCCCTTATAAGTACCTTATTCAACTTCTACAGTTTCAAACTTTGTCATAATGTTTTAACAAACCTAATACTTCTGGCAGGCTTTAAAAATACGTAACCAATAGGTATACTTTTATTGTTGGGTTTAGTTTATTATACATATCACCATCTTCATATAGTTGTTATATATAAAATATAACAATACAAAAACCGGTCGAATTGTTGTATGAACAATGTGTGTATGAGTATGAGTAATTGACTGATTCGCTTTGAAAAATAAAATGCACGACTGGGTCGCATAAACTTGATCTTATGCTAAGCAATTGTTTAGTGGCTGCATACAAAAAAAATTAAAAATGATTTCGAAAATTTTTGTATTTTCCTAATTAGTTGAAGAGTTTTCCCGGGAAAACTAAGTATTCAATAAAATTTCAAAACTAAATGTCTACCCAAGAAAAAAAAATTGAAAATTTCTTTTTTTTTTTAAAAAGGTTATTTTTGAAAAACTTTTCCAAATAAAATGCACGACTGGGTCGCACGTACTTGCTCTGTGGGAGCACGCATGATGATAACAAATTTTTCAAGCAATAACAAATACCCTTTATTGTATAAGATAAGCAAAGAAGTTCAAATTCTTTGTTTAAGAAGTCTTTTTCCCGTTATTTTGATATATGTACTTAGATCAATTGAATTAAGTAGTTTATAAACACTAAACAGATGTCCGTTACTTGTCTTATAAGCCAAAATTGAAGAACGCAATACTCCAAAAAATACCCAGAAAGTTATTCAAAAATTTGGTAAAAACTTTGGCTTAACTATTTTCGTTGATGTCGTTGTGCACTTATGGCCAGTTTAATCAAACCGTTAAAATTGATTTCCGTTTTTATCATTTGTAACCAAAACCTAAAAATTTAGTTTTCTTTGAAGCTTTCTATGTATAGGTAATTAGAAAAACGGAAAAAATTTGGCCAAAACCTAGTGGCTCTTTTTTTGAGAGCAACCATTTAAAAAAGAGTAACTGAAAAAAATGCATTCATCTAATAGGAAGCTGTAAGGAACTATACCAAACAAAATTTGATTGAGCTCGATACAACCATTGTCAACTTATGGACATTTGCAAAAAGCCTATGAGAGGTACCGTTATAAGACAAATTTTGGAAAAACTTTTCTAACCAAAAGATAGACTGTCTTAAAAAATAGCATTCTGAAAGTTTTACCTAAATCCTATGGTTGGAAAATATATAAATTTGTTTTCCGTCGGCTTTTTTGGTCACAATAAATGTAGTAATGAAAACAAGTTTACATTATATTTTCCCAACGTTTCGGCAAGGGTTGTTGCCTTCTTTATTAAACATGAAAAAACTTAATTATAAAAACAATTGTATAACAATTTAGGAACAATACAACAATAAACTTACGTTATACAAGGAGAAAATAAAAAATGATTCGCTGAATTACATTTAAAACAAAAACTATGAAAAGCACTTTAAAGTGAAGTTTAGTCTTAAGTTATAAAATATAGACAATTTGTTTATACTTGAAGTTCGTTGGATGACGTTTAGTCGGAGACGAGGGAACAGTATACGGCGTGTCTATTTTTCGGTTCATGTTGTTGCTATTTTTGATGATGTGCTGTGCAGAGTTTTAAAGGTATACCGTTTAGACATAATGTCGCTCAGTCTAAAGCACTTTGACATTATCAAAGTCTGGAGAGTGGCCGCTTTCAATAGTATGGGCGGCTAAAGCCGCCTGACTTTATGTCAAACTTATGGTTGGCTATTCTTTGTCGAAGAAACTGTTTCGTAGTGCCAACGTAGCAAAGGTTACATGGGTCATCAGATTATCCCTTGCAATTGATTTTTTCCGGTTTAGCTTTGAGTTTGGTGAAAAGATGTAACAATGTTTTGTTTGACTTGTAAGCTAAATTGACATCCTTGGATTTGTTGGCGATGGTCTTTTTAAAGTTTTCTGTCAGGCTGGGCACATAGACGACACTTTTGATTGGTGTTGGAGTTTTGGTTTGATACTTCGTTCCTATGTTTTTGAATGAGGTCACGAATGATGGGACAGGCAAAACTGGTGTCTTTTAGGATTTTTGTTAATTTCCTTTCGTTGGTTAAATGGAGCTTATTGTCACTTATTGTAAAGACTTTTTTTATGAGATTTGATGCCGTGTTGATAATGATGTGCTTGGCCTAATAGAGTGAAAATTTATCAATCTTCCCGATGCTGTGATTTTTTGATGCCAGTCAAATGAAAGATGATCATTTCCACGTGTAATATTCACATCGAGGAATGCAATTTGTCGACTATTTTCTAACTCGAATGTGAATTGGATCTTAGGATGAAACTCGTTTGGTCAAGAATACATCTTTCGTTTTTTTAAAATCGTTTGAGAAAATCAATTTTTTTCTTTATGATTGTATTGCAGGTACAGTTATTTTTCCACTAGAGCAAAAACAAAAAAAAAGCCCTATAGGGAATTAATTACTAAAAACCAAGTTCGAAGCAAATCGGCCCACTTGTTCAGGCTCTAGAGGTGCGAACAGACAGACAGACATACGGACGGAATTTTCAGACCCACTTTTTTCAACTTCTCCATCATCATAATGTCATGTCTGATTTTGTATCTCAAATTTGTTTCTTGCACGAGTCCATAACTTGCCTTAAGTGCCTATAATCGTAAGTAAAAATGTTTAAGACCATGTAACATTAGGTTATTATGTAGGGGGAAAGCGGGAGACTTGATCATATGGGAGACTTGAGCCACTCTCAATAATTCACTCAAACTAGACTGAAATCGATCGTGAGTAGATTCAAACGTTGCATTCCATTACTTTGTACTTGCACACAAAAATTAAAATTATTTTTGATGTGGTAAGTGAAAATGAATGACATTATTTTATAAAATAGATATTCAACTTTGTTTTTATAAGAACAAAATCAAGCTAGGTTGTTTTCCAAAAAATTATCAATTATTTATTGTAAATAAACGTGAACGTGAGACTTGAGCCAGTTCTCAAGGGGAGACTTGATCAGTGGATCAAGTCTCCCGTTTGCTGTAATTTATTGTCAGATGTATTATAAATTCAGTAATGTCTTTCTTTCCAGCCACAGAGAAAATATAAAATAAAAAAAAAACTGACTACAATCAAAAAAAAAATGTTTCGCAGTCAAGTGAAAGTGAAACTTCTGAAGAAGTTAAATTTATACATCATAGTTTATAGTTTCTAAGTATGAAAAAAAGTTATGTTTTTGAGTTTTTATTAATTTCTCTGTTTTTTTTATAAAAAAACGTTGAATATAGTTTCTTTTTTGTATTCCTGATACCACAAATATAATCAAAATTAATTCTAAAAAAAAATGAATTGATTAAATTATTTGTTTGTTTGTTTTAGTCGAAGAATTTAAGTATGATCAAGTCTCCTCAAGAGGGTGGTCAAGCCTCTTGGCTAGGAGATAGACTTGAGCCAAAAATCTGTTCCCAATCATTTATCATTTGGCAAAAATTACTTGCGTGTATGTAGTTTTTAAAATACAAATCATAAAATAGATAAATGTATCTTTAAAAAGATGTATCCAACATGTGGCTATGATGAATAGAAAAATTTTTATGAACGATTTAACAAAAAGTGGCTCAAGTCTCCCTCCTTCCCCCTATGTATGTTGCAAGTTGCATTTTTTTTTTATTATGTACATAGTTTTTAATAATAATAAAATAAATAATAACTTACACCACATATACTTACTGAAGAGTCATTGGCTATCGTTGATCGTAAGATAATATTTGAACTTATTTCCTAACGTTTGAGATCTGATCATAATTAACAATAATTTGGGTCACATTTTGCTTCACTTTTGATTCACTATTGATTGATTTTTATTAAAATTAGAACAGGGAAAGCATAATCGATAATCACCAAATGAATGCAAACATGCGACTACAGCAGTAAGGAAAGTAGGATAGGAGATAAAAGGAGATACCGATGCACATTGGTTTTGAATGTCTGTAAATAATAATGGGAGGGAAAAATTATGCCGGGTAAAGCGTTCCACGTTCTTATAGTGCGGCTAAAAAAAGAGTATCTATACTTTACAGTACGTATGAAGTTAGGCTCAAGTGTAAATTGATGGGCATTAATAGCGGTGCGGGTGTTACGGGGAAATCGTTCCAGGGGAGGAATGCATTTGGCTATTTCGCTGGAGCACTGTTTATGGATATAGCGATAAAACAAGGTAAGACAAGAAACACTACGGCGATGTTGGAGTGAAACAAATGTTTCGGTAATGTATCTTTCTCCTATTAGTTTTAAGGCTCTTTTTTGGATCCTATCCAGGAGGCGTAAGTGAGTGACAGGAGCACCTGCCCAGATATAAGAATTATACTCAAGCTTCGTGTGAAAGTATGCCTTGTATATTGTAGCCAGATTTCTTACATCGATTTACGAAACCTAAGCTTTTTGGCGACGTCAAATATGTGATCATTTCACAAAAGGTGGTTTGTAATGAAAGGTATGTGTTACCTAGAACACAAAGCTGTTCGGTTTCCTCAACGCAAGTGCCACTCATACTCGAATATAGTTGCATAGGGGGGTAAGTTATGCTTTAACGACAGAAGACAACATTGAGTTTTTGAAACATTAAATTCCACGCGGTTGATAATTCCCTATTGGACAATGCTGTCTAGATCGGAATTCAATGAGCTTATCATACGCTGCCGTTGCAGTTCCACATCCAAAGAACAGGGATGTGAATCTGGAAACGAATATGAGAAGCTGAGGGTACTGTCGTCAGCAAAACAGTTAAGTGAATTAGAAGTCATAGACAAGAGATCATTTATAAAGATAAGGAAGAGAGTCGTAGACAGAACGGAGCCTTGGGGCACACCATCATTTATTTTGAGGATATCAGACTAAAAACCGTCCAAGACAACGCGAATTGAACGGTCCGAAAGGTAACTTCTAATCCAGCGAATAAGGGGTATATCAAAACCAAATGCACGCATTTTCGATAAAAGAGCTTGATGCCAAACTCTATCAAATGCTTTGGAAATATCAAGCGCAATAACCTTACTTTCTCCAAAATGATGTTAAGATTGTTCCTACTGTTCGGTGAGATATACCATCATATCACCAGTGGACCTATTGCTACGAAAACCGTACTGCCGGTCATTAAGAAGTTTCCATTTCTCAAGATATTTCTCAACCTGATAGTTTATCAGAGTTTGCATAACCTTGGAAAGAAGGGACCTTGCAATTGGCCTGTAGTTTGAAGGGGACGAAGAAACGACTTTTTTGAAACAGGCTGGACAAATGCTGGTTTCCATCCACTCGGAAAGAGACCTGTAGAACAGGACAGATGGAAAAGCTTACGCAGTGGTTTTGCCAGCGTAGAAGCACACCTCTTCAGAACTATGGGGGAGATACTATCCGGGCCAGCGGATTTGTGTATATCGAGATCTTTAAGAACTCTTGCAACTGAACGAGTGCGAAAGGAGATTTGTCCATTAAAACCATTTACTCTCTCTAGAACAGGAGGAGTCATGTCACTCTGTGGTAGTGCCGAATTGGAAGCAAACTTTGTTGCAAATAAGTTAGCCTTTGCTTGAGAGCTTACCGCAGGAGTGTCATTGGCCTCAGCGAAAATCTCGGCATACCTTCCTTCGGGGGTGTTGTCTGGCCAGAATATCGAAGCCACGTAGAATTGTGTACATTGCAATCGCTCGTAACAACAATTTCAGTGCGAGGATAATGGGAAACAATTCTTTGGATTGAGTCCGACAGCGCATTCGTTAAAAGTCCAGTTACTGTCCGGACTCGGGCTTCTATAAATAAAACATATACCTTTGGATGATGTGCTTTTAAACGGTGAATTTAAACCACATGAAATTAAAGTCAGTGTTTGAACACTGACCATATTGTGGTAGAAAACATCATTCCTGACGTTTACAACTAGGCCGTGATAAGCGAAGAACAATAGCCGTACCCGTGTAGGTTAAATTCTAACGGTTCAGAATGTTCACCTATTTGGGTTTCACTTAATGCCAAAACATCTGGCCTGTTTTTTGCAATATGGACGTATGCTGCATACAAATTTTTTCTTAGCCCACGAATGTGGATATAGTCAACAGAAAATCTTCCTACCATAATAAAAAAATCCAACATTAAAAAACAAAACCAACTTATACAAAAAAACTAAGTTCAATATTTTCTCAAATCCCCAATTTGAACTTTTCAATAACACATTTCTATCAGTGACTACGCCTTCACTTTCCCCCAATTAATTCATTCACTACGCCTTCATGGAAATGTGCCTTGATCCGCTCTTGGATTAGAGTGTAAAATAGAGAACTTTACATATAAAAAAACTTAGATAAAGCAGTTCATATACCTTGCAAACAAGTTTGACTCAGCATAATATGCGTTGCTTAAGCTATACTGGAAAACAATTATTATTGTCTTTGAACAAAATATCTGCGCCACCCTTAGTAAGTAAGTAAGTATGAACAATAAATACCTTTGCTTCAGCGTGAAAGTGATGTGTTAATTTAAATTTAATTTTGTGTAAGCTTTTATAAGTTCTAAGTCTATATCTAAAAGATCATAATGCTCTACTCAAATTAAAGACTTTTAAACTACTCTATTTTATTTATTACATAATTTTATCTTTTGAATTGTACAAAAACAAGGAATAATTCAGAATTGAAATGAAGTTATCAAATCAATGTTAGGGTTGTCTCTCATTTCCCTTGACAGTTTAGTTGGGAGGCGAAACCTGAAAGTCCCCAAAATAAAATACAAAATTGCACAAATATTTCAGTATTTTGTGTGTCCTAAAAAGCATAAATTTCTATTGCACGATTCGCTTTTACTCCAGCGAGGATCTTTTAACATCGAAATGGGGATTTCATGTGGAAACAAGAGGAGTCAAGCAGCGGAACAACCCTCATAAAAGATAACTTAAATAGATTGCAGTAAGCGCACGTACTTGAGGATGTGCTGCTGTTGTGCACTATATATAACAGCTATACGAATTACGAAACATGGTGGTTGATACTTGAAGCTTATGGTACTTGACACGATAATTTTGAAGTAAAATGGCATTTTGAATTCGCCTTTTCCTTATATAGTTGTAAAATTTGTTGCATTGGTATTTTCGATGTGAACAAAATGTATGCTAACCCTTATTGAAAGGATGCTAAATAAAATATAGTTTTATACTAACATAATTAGATGTTATCTTTTTGTTAACATTTAACATTTGTGTACATTGTACATGTACATGTACATGTACGAGTTATAAGAAAAACAAACCTTAAAATTTAAGTTTTTGTTTATTATTATAGTTACATATAATGATGGCTTTTGAGAGTGATCTCTTAACAGGCTGTTCACAGGTTTACAATGTTTTGAATATATAAATGTGTCAATAATGAAAAAAATAAACTAATATGACTTGTGCAAACAGAAAACACAAATTAGACTGGTATTTAAACGATGATAAGAAAGAATTAACAAAACACGCAATGAGAATAAATTTAAAATTTAAAAAGTAAGCAAGCAAGAAGAGCATAGAGTGAATATTTAACATTAACATCCAATATAAGAAACATTATTCATATCTATACCAAGCAACACATTTTTAATATAAGATTTGAATTTATTAAGTTCCTTTCCTACTTTTTAGTTTCATTGGGAAGTTGACCTTGAGAGTAAGATAATCTAAGCTCTAGAATAAAAAAAACTAAGCTCTAGAATACTATGGGAAGCAACAACAACAATAAAAATGGTGGAAATTCTTGTTGTTGCTTCCCATGGTATTCTAGAGCTTTGTTTTTCGTCGATAGATGGCGCACCTCAAGTGGGAATACTGTAGTTTATATATGCAATGACAATAGCCTGATCCTGATGTCAAACGAAATGCGCAAACCTAGATGAAAACACTTTTTTTAGCTAATTTCCTTTTTTCGTATCTGCTCTTCGATACAGCGGCTGCCCTAACAATATTTAGGACAATAACACAATGTAAATGTAGCCGTTGCATGCACGGACGCCACACATGCCAGCTTCTGGTAAGACAATTGCATCAAGCGCATATTTTACACTCGCATATGTAGGTAGTAGGTACACAAAGCTTGGCAACTTGCCGGCCAACTGACAAGACGGTTAGTAAAAGAAGAGAAAGCCTGTTAATTCGAAAACGGGTTTGAAAAAGAAAATCGAAAATTGAAGGATTCTTTTTCTGAGATTTTTAGTAAAAGAGTACCTTAAACTAACTGGGCCAGTGAAACAGATTCTAAAAATTAAATAAAAATGAGTTTAAAAACAACTAAATAAATGAAAAATCTTTTTTCTTACAAAAATTCTTTCTTGGTTTTTTTATTTCATTTCGAAGATATTGCATGAAAAGTCTTGCCCGATACTTTTTGCAAATAAAAGTTTTGACTATATTTCCTGACGTTTCCTGTCAACTCCGTGACCACGACAAGCGTAACCCTGTCGAAACGTCGGAAAATATAGTCAAAACTTTTTTGATTAAAAATTCAATCGTGGTAAGTCCGTAAAAGTTTCTTCCGATTTCAATCAAAATTTTAAAGCAGGAAGCCATTAATAAATGAATAAATATTGCATTTCAAAAAGTTATTTTTTCGATTTTTAATAATTTAAAAAAAAATAAAATGCACGACTGGGTCGCACGTACTTGCTCTGTTGGTGCAATAGTACGATGAAAACAAAGTCTTCGAGCAATATGAAAAAGGGCATGTTTGAAAAATTTGGGAAAACCTACAAAATTTTGGTTTAAACTGGAAAACCCGATAAACTGGACTTACTTTAAGAAGCCTTTGAATATTTAAATTTGAGATGTCATCTTTTGGTTGCTATTAATGATATGAATGTCCGTTTATGGCCAAATTAATAAAATTGTTAAAACAAATTTCCGTTATTACCATTTGTAGCCAAAACATTAAACGCAGTTTTCTTCAAAACATTCTATGTATATTACATACAAAGTTTAATAAAAATCGGCAGAATCATTTTTGAGTTAATTAGACAAAACTACATGATTTGGCCAAAACCTAGTGGCTTTTTGTATGGGAGCCATCATTTAAAAAAGAGTAACTGACAAAAATGCAATGCCATCTGATAGAGAGTTGTAAAGAACTATGCCAAACAAAGTTTGTTTGAATTTGATACAACCGTTGACAACTTATGGCCATTTAAAAAAAAAACGTTAAGATCAGATCTCCGTTATTAGCATTTTTTGCCAAAAACTAAAAACGCAGTTCTCTTAAGAACACTAAAAGAATATAACACACCAAATTTAATCAAAATCGTTAGAGCCATTTTTGAGAAAATTAGAAAAAACCAAAAAAAGTTGGCTAAAACTGAACGGCTCGTTGTATGGGAGCTACCATTTAGAAAGACTTCACTGAAAAATTTACAAAGCCATCCTATAGAACACTATGAAGAACGATGCCAAACGAAGTTTGAGTCAATTCAATCAAGCCGTTGCGAACTTATGGCCATTTGAAAAAAAGCCGTTTAAACCTGATTTTCGTTACGACCATTTAAGCCAAAAACAAAAAACGCTATTTCGTTAGAAATATTTTAGATAAGTTAAATTCTAAATTTAATCAAAATCGTTAGAGCCGTTTTTGAGCAAATCCAAAATGAAAAAAACCGTTACTTGAAAGGTACCAGTTTGAGCCGGGCTGAAACAAAATAAAAAAAACCTCGACAATGGATTTTCTTGAAACTGCTATACATCAAGTTTAAAGAAAATCCGTCAAGCCGTTTAGGCTGTAGCATGGCGTGAAAAAGCGCACATCCGCACATCCGCACATCCGCACATCCGCACAGACGCACAGACGCACAGACAGACCGACGGACGGTATGGCGAAAACCACTTTTTTGGGCTTCTCTATCATCGTAATGTCATGTTTGATTAAAACCTCGATTTTTTTTTTCTGCACGAAACCAATACTTGCCCTATAGAGCAAGTAAAAAATGTTGTTTTCAAAATACTTTGATAACAGATGCATTGATTTTTTTTTAAATTGTTAACTAGGTGAAAACAAAAAAATTTCTTATAACGAAATACTCAAACAAATTTTAAAATATTTTTTCGAAAAGTTTAAAAAAAACAATAATTTTTTTAAAAAAAACTGGTCGAACGATTTTCAATATTTTGTTTCCTATATATAAAAAATATTATTGCATACCTTGTTTTCCCAAGAAAAGTCTTAAAAAAATTAAAGGTTTTTCTAAATATTTTTTTTTTTCACAATATCACCTAAGCAAGTATCTATCTATTCTTATTATCGTCGGCTTCAACAACACACAGAATTTAATTTCGGGTTATTCTTTTTCTTGCTTCGCTATTAAAGCATTGTCGTGTTTTTTTGAGACCTCAAGCACGAAACTTTTTCGCCCACAGAAATTTTCTTTGTACTTAGATGTGCAGCCGCTGAAGTTATTTTAGCATTTCCTTGCAACCCATTAGGTACTTCGTTTTTTGGTTTATGTATTATCTATAATCCTTTCCTTTTGATGCACAACCATAGAACTCCAAATGTTCTGGCAGCACATGACAGGCGATGAAAAATTGAAGCGTTCCGTCAAAACAACCTCTAAACTTGATGAATCGCCCACACAGCAGTTTTCATAAACAGATAAGTTCATCATGCTATTGCATTGAATCTCACAAGTTTGCCCTATGAATACCAAAGACAACTATCTGTTGTACGCTATAGTGATCCTTAAAAGGTATTACGAGCGCTTTCACGATATTCATTATCTATGTGAAGCTGAGGATTCCATGGCATTCAGTTTTGTAATTGATTTATCTTTACTCTGGACGTAGGAGTGCTTTTTGACTCTTTGGACAATTGTATTTCTCCTGCCATTTTCAAATGCGGCGTCTTTATTGTGTGCGCGCATTTATTGTAACTGGCAAGACCAACTCTTGTTTATTTATAAACTACAACTTTGAATGGACACACCATGTATAACAGGAAATGTGAGTTTAACATCACGTAACTGACTTAATTGACCAACATCGCTAAAAACTGAATTGTATTCTAACTCGAAAGGACGATGGAATGTTGGCAGAATGCCAGAGAACACTCTCGAGTTGTTTTGAGATGTGTGGTTGGCTGTTCTGCCCGGGTGGTGAAGAGGGCTATGGTTTCCATCCGGTTCCGTTCTGTTTTTTGTGCCTGTCTGTGTATGAAACTGTGGGAATTAAGAGATCTGTATGCATTCCGAGTTAACAGAAAATTGACAGGTTCAACTGGTAAGTACCTACTCAGAACAAAAAGATAAATTAAATCGACGAAATCACTATCTGCCGGCCGTAAACAATATTTTGTCTATATGTATTTATGCATTAGTGAGTGTGTTAAATTTTTTCTTGTTAGTAAAACAAATTTCATCATTCGACACAGGAAGTGAATTCGTAAACACAGCATCGATTCTGTAATTAAAAGTCAAACAAATTTTTTTTACATAAATGTATATATGTGTACAGACATACTTTTTTTCATTTATCGGCAACGAGCGAACAATTTTAACAATTTTTTTTGTTAACAGGACTGAATTGGAATGAATATTCTTTTGATTTAAAAAAAAGAGTATACCACAGAAGTAACAAAGCCCACAATATATTTTGAAACTTCTAGAATAAGACGTTAAATCTGTGCTCTTTATGCTTTTGACCCATGGAAAGGGTCCGCCAAAATCTAGAGTAGGTTACAGGCCTTATAGGTAAACTATTGCTTTAGTCGAAAGTTTAAGGCAACAACAAATATAGTGGACACAATTTTAACGAAGTACAATTTATTAATATTTAAGTATACATTTTCCGATGTACAAGCTTAAGATTTTTGTAGTTTTGCTGCGCTACAGGAGCTATAGGAGACTGTTAAAAGAACCACTTATGGTGGTGCCAAAACCTATAAGCAAACATTTGGGTCTGGTGCCAACGTTGTCCCAGGTCTATGATTTCTTCACAAAAAGGCTTGCATCCATTTGATTTGAACCCAGTAAAAGGTGGTTATGAGTGATGTCTTTCCTCGTCACAGTGTTAACGTGACACAAATTATTGTGTTTATATTTATTATTTATAAGATAACTTTCAGCAATTTTTACAAATTTAAATTTATAAACTAAATTAGCATAAGTTTTGTTACAAGTTATTTAAAAGTATAAAAATTTTACTCATTTTTAAAGTATCTTTCTCACGTTCAGTAACTCCATTATGCATAAAGTTTTCTTAAAAGGATTTCTCGAGAAATTGTCTCGAACGCCCGCCCGTTTAAATTCCAGCAACTCAACTATTATAAATTTTCCGTCATTGATTTGTGAAAAAAAAAAAAAATACTAACAGTCTCACATGCGTGGTTCTTTCTGAATCCTGATTGTTCCTTTATTATAAGATTATTTTCACATAAGTATGGTACTAATTGTTGAATTACTACTTTCTCAATAATTTTTTCAATTACGTCTTTCGGTTCAATTGAATTATCAATTTTAGGAATTGGTACAACTGTCAAAATGTAAGCGGACAAGATTTTATTCATTGGAGCCATGCTAAACAGAATATTCTTAATGGAACGGGCGAGGAGGCATACAAGTCGTGGCTCCAGAGAGATACTAGAGCATCCAGAAATCTCTATGTTGAGCGAAGGAAAGTTGAGAAACGTCTACTCAGGAGAAAGAAAAAAGAACACCAGCAACGCGAAGTCGAGGAGATGCAGAGATGTTTTTGCAGAAAAGAGATACGAAACTTCTATAAAAAGGTGAAACAGTCTACATCCGGTTTCACAAGCCGCCCTGGGCCCTGCAAAGATCAGGATGGAAATACCATAGTGGAAACGCAGGCGATGTTAGCCATCTGGAGAGACTACTTTAACCGGTTGCTAAATGGCGATGACAGCCAAGATCCCGCCCAAGATCAACTTGTTCCAGTTAATCTAGATGACGACCACGAACTACACCCGCCCGACCAAAATAAAATCAAAGTAGCCATCACCAGACTTAAGATGAATTAGGCAGCTGGATGTGATGGCCTTCAAGCGGAGCTTTATAAACACGCTGGAGATGACCTGGTCAGGAGCATACACCAACTCATCTGCAAAATATGGTCGGAGGAAAGTATGCCTGATGAGTGGAATCTCAGTACTGTCTACTGTCCAGCGTTTTATGTGAACGTCTCAAGCCGTTTGCTGACGACCTGATAGGTCCTTACCAATGCGGCTTCAGACCTGGAAAATCTACCACCGACCAAATATTCACATTACGCCAGATCCTGGAGAAAACCCAAGAGTATAACATCGACACACACCACCTGTTAGTCGATTTTAAAGCCGCCTACGACAGTGTTAATAGAGTTGAAAGACTAAGATGGCTGGGCCATGTAGAGCGAATGGACATCGACGCTCCAGCTCGTAAAGTCTTCAACGCCAAACCCGAGGGAGTCAGAAGCCAAGGTAGACCTCATCTTCGATGGAGTGACCAGGTAGAGGGAGACATCCGTCAACTTGGAGTACGAAATTGGAGACAGCAGGCTAGAGATCGAGCCGGCTGGAGGGGCATTCTCAGCAAGGCCTTGGAGTACCACGCTCCAGTGGCGCCAACATAAGTAAGTAAGTAAGGTGAAGCAAGCGATGAAACAAATAGGGTTGAATATCGACATGAGAGTTTATAAGGTTTATCGTTTGGCGGTATTTCATGCTCATTTAATACATCGCGTATCAGTCGAGGGGATTTAAAAATATATTTAAAAACATCATTAGTATAATCCCAACACATACCAAGGACTTTCTTAGTAGACCCTTAAGTCTTATAAGCTTGTGCTGAGTAGCTGTTGCTGATCAGCTGATCAACTACCAAAGGAGAATTGGACGAACAGTTGAGGACATTAAAACCAGCAGACAAGTGAACTGTCTTAAGGTCATTGGCCAATCGTAGAACTTCCTCCTCAGTGTCCACGACGCATGACGATGAAGTCATCAACGAAGTGATAGCTTTTGATGGCTTCTACAGCTCGAAAGTAAAGTTGTTGGAACTGGTCAGCTTTTGTGTTGGGAATATAATGCCCAATGCAGGATGCGCTATTCATCCCGAATGTTAAGGCACTCATGACCTAACAGAAGGTAATGTAAATGTATTGGATCGTCTTAGTCCCACCATAAGAATCGTGCACATGCATGTCCGGCGTCATTACCTTGATCTGGTGGAACATCTCAGCGATGTCACCACAGATGTCCACCTGGCCAATCCTGAAGGCTTATAAAATCTCCACCAGCGATGCTTAAAGGTCGGGTCTACTCAAAAGAATATCGTTTTTAGCGAATGTTCGTTGGATTTTGCCGCTGCGTCCCAAACAAAACGAACTCTTTCCGGCTTATTCGGATTTACGCTGACAAAAATTAGTAAATACCAAATTGGGTTATTCCTTGTTCCTACTTCTATCGCGTTCAGCTTGCTTGCGTAGGCTTATCAAAAGATTTTCGAATTCAGCTTGCATTTTTTCCTTCAGGCTGGATTCGCGTTTGAATTTCTACTGAAGGCACATAAGTCGGTTGAATGCGGTCTTGTAGCTGCCATGCATCTTCTAAATTCTGATTGTAATTGCGCCAAGGTAATGCAATCTATTACCGATTTGCATCGACTTACAGTTACAGGTAGACTTCAATACCTGTAGTGCTCTGTTGTCGTGTAAGCATAAATAGTGGTTGACGATGATTAAAATACGAAAAATGCTTTAACTGCTTCATTCATGCAGATCATCAGAACTTCGGTCACAATCACATGAATGAATGTTGAGACTTGTTGACGATTGGGCAGGGGCACTCAGCCTTGTAAAGTAGATCCTAATCGAGTTTTTGTGGCAATTGGCTGGTTCCAGGAACCTTCCCAAACATTGAGAAGTAGGTACTGCCAACTTCGAGTTGTCTACTCCGCTGAGAATTGTGGGACGTGCATCCTAGTATGACTGAATTGGTATAAGCGAGTCCAACGATTGCATCGGAAGTGAAAGCTTTGCTCATTTTATTCGAGATCTCTATTGAATTTCGCATTGAATTTTCTTCAACGCGAGCTCTAACTGTGTCACCAGTCCAGCGTAAACATAATGGCTCGCTAACACCAGACCAGCTTCATAAATTGTCCTTTCCATCAGAGTCACTGATTAACCCTCATCTAAAAAAGCAAATGAGTCCATAAAAATATTCTTAGAATGAAGGCGAATCGCAATAATTCAAAAGCAGGGTTTCTTCCCCTCGTCAACGTCACTGTGAGTATTTAAATTAAGAGCTACACTCAGATTCGTAGAAATTTCATTTGGCTTCTTGTGGTCAACGTCAATATCAATTTTGAATCCAACACAAAAAACCGAATGGTTTTATATCTTCTAGTTTTAATGAGATTTTTTGCTTGCTTACATAAAGAAAGTGCTAGCACCCAGCATTGCGGCATATAAACAATGATGTATGTATGTAGGGGGAAATGCTGCCCCTGCAACCAGCCTGCTTGGGCACACTATAGGATTTGGGGTAGGTGCGAGGTTGGGTATATGCAAAGTTTCTTTTGCATTTAAAGAATCTGGATTTAAAGAAACTTCGAATTTATCCTAATCCAATGTCAACAGCTGTTTTCTAAAAATCTATACATGAACGTGGCCCAAGGTAGCACATTCAAAATATAGAGACATGAAAATGTAATGCATAATAAATGTATCAAGTTTATATAATTTCTTAATCTGTATGTTTGTTTCTTACATACTTATAATAATACAATTATTATACAATTGCAATTTTCAAAGTATGCATTATGTACTTACATAGATCATACAAAAAAAAAAACGAACAAACATTCGGATTTTGTATAGTTGTTTTTCTTATGACATATCATTGTTTACCTAATTCATTCATTATTCAGGTTTTCTAAGAGTGAAGTGTTTTTTTTTGTGAATAAAGAATGGCGTATAAGCATCCACTACTTCATCCAAAACTAAACAATTAGGTATCGTTTTTTTAGAAGAAATCGGTCTAATTCCAACTAAATCGTCAACTCCGGCACTGTGTTGCAACTAATCGATGAAGGAGGACAAATCTGAAAATACTTAGTTCGGTTGGATTTGGCGGTGCTCAATAAAAAGCTCAATAAAGGTGACAGTAGTCATTAGCACATTTTTCCATGGGCCTTAATGTCGGCTGGAGATTCAAGTGGTGCTTGCGATAATATTATTTCTTTTGTTATGAATATGCCTGTGAACACGGGAAATGAATTAGGTTAATCCTATTCAATTGATTTCTAATTTTTTTTATTTTTATATAAATTTTTTATTTTTATTACTACGAAATTGCCTCAACAGATATTAAATCTTATAAACCAGTTTACAGCTTCAGTAATGTAAGGAAAAAGAAGGAAAACTACACCAATAGACAATTTTTGTATATGTTTTGATATTTGATTACCTTTTATGTATGAATTTATTTTATAAAATGGGCTTTAGGTCCAATGAAACAAATAAATAAATTTTGTCACGACGGCGACGTTTCGTGCATGTCTGTGAGCGTCATCAGGTGGCGATTAAATCTATATTTAACATTGATTATTTGGTTACAAATTTCTTTCAATATCAAAAAACAAAAATTATAACAACTTACACTTGTAACATTTATATTGCACTTAAAAGTAAAAATTACAAACAACAATAAACTGAGCTGCACATAAAGAAATTTGACTTTGAAACAATTACAGAAGATCATACATAAATATTAAGAACTTTTGTTCTTTTCCCCTATAATAAATGTTTGTATTGGGGACAGATTTCTTCCATATCAGTTCGTCGGTTCATTGTGTGGAGAGTTTCAATTAATAATCTTTTGTTCTTATGCTCTTCTCGTTGCAGTACTTACACGCTATCAAAATTTAAAGAGTGATATTGTATTGCAATGTGCCGCCAGTGCTGTCTTCTGTGGTGCGTTACTTTGTATGTCGGATTTGATTTATGCCCTGATAGTCTATTTTTACTTGCGATTATAGGTACTATAAGGCAAGTTATGCATTCGTAAAAAAAAAAAAAAAAATTCTAACAATCAAATATGACATTACGATGATAGAGAAGTCGAAAAAAGTGGGTCCGACAATTCTGTCTGTCTGTCTGTCTGTCTGTCCGTGTGTCTGTCTGTCTGTATAGTTGCCTACAACCAAAACGACTGGGCCGATTTGCTTCAAACATGGTACATAGTATTATTATGACGTCCTACAGAGAACAGGGGTTTTTGAAATTAGCATTCTAGCTCCAAAACTAACGGTACCTGCCATACGATTTTTTGTGAAAAAATAATTTTTCTCAAAAACGGCTCCTACGATTTTGATAAAACTTTCTGAATTGTGTTTTCTGTGCAAACTTTATGTTTTGGTTGTAATAGATTTTTCGGAAAAAGTCTTATAACGGTACCTCCCATAGGACCGGTTTTTTGAAATTTTCTCGTAAACCACTTGACGGATTTCGATGAAACTTTTTATGTAAAAGCCCTCTTATAAAAGAAATGATATAATTTCGAAAATTTTTCAAAAAAAGTTTTGAGTTTTTTAAAAAAGTTTCAAAATTTTTTTTTAATTTTAGTTTTTTCCAAAAACGGTTTAATCTACAATTTTTTAATTTTATTTTTCTGATAAAAACTACAAAATCTTAGAAGTTGGCATACTCAAAAAAAATTTAGAATATATTTTCGAAAAGTTTTTCAAAAAAAACTGTTTTTTGAAAAAACTGGTCCAACGATTTTGAAAATTTTTTTCGTAAAAATTCAAAAACGTAAAAGAAACCTGATGGCTTACTTCATTTTCTCCAAAAAACGGTTTAGTTATTGATTTTTAAGTGATTTATAAAATTTCATATGATTTTTTCAACGCTTTTTTCCCAAAATCTCAAGCACCCAAGACCATTTTAACACATTAGAGCAAGTTCGTACGACCCAGTCGTGCACTTTATTTAATTTTTGTTTTGCCGTTCCGATATAAGTTTGGTTACATTCTTCTTCAGTATTGCCGTTATAATTGATTTTGTGTATGAGGTCGGCATGTTTCATTTTATCGATTTAAGTTTTTAGGTTGTATAGTTGTGCAGTTGTGTAATTTGATTTCATTGCTATTTTATACTTCTCTTTATCAAAAACCTGTGCGTTTTTAAAATTTATGTCTTTTATCCAGGTGAATGATTTATATATTGGTTTTAGTTTTTTACTTGCGATTATAGGTACTATAAGGCAAGTTATGGATTCGTGCAGAAAAAAAAATTTGAGATAACAATCACACATGACATTACGATGATGGAGAAGTCGAAAAAAGTGGGTCTGGGAATTCCGTCCGTCTGTCTGTCTGTCTGTCTGTCTGTCTGTCTGTCTGTTCGCGCCTCTGGAGGCTGAACGGGTGGGCCGATTTGCTTCAAATTTGGTATTTAGGATTTATTTGGCCGTCCCTCGGAACGTATTTTTTATTTTTGTTCTAGGTCCAAAAATAACGGCACCTGCCATACAATCTTGAAGACAAAAATTGATTTTCTCAAAAACGGCTCTAACGATTTTGATAAAACTTTCAGAATGCTATTTTTGCAAGAAAATCTATCTTTTGGGTTAAAATTTTTTTTCAAAATTTGTCTAATAACGGTACCTCTCATAGAACCAAACTATAAAAAAAACTAAACTATACATTCGATTTCAATAAAATTTTGGCCACAGGAAGTCATTCGTAATTTTATTAATATGGAATTTCAAAATTTTCAAAAACTTTTTTTTTTTGATTTCTTATAATTTTTTCAAAAAAAGTTTTGGTTTTCGAAATTTTTTGGAAACGGGTACATTGATTTTTTTTAAAATTATTTTTCAAATGTAAACTACAGATTGCCATATATTTGCATACTCAAATAAATTTCAAAATATTTTTTGAAAAAGTTTTTCAAAAATAACTTTTTTTAAAAAAAACTGGTCCAACGATTTTCAATATTTTTTTTTCCTAGATTGCCGTATAGCTTTGAAATTTTATTGCATACTTAGTTTTTCCGAGAAAACTCTTAAAATAATTTAAAAAATAAAAGAATTTTCGAAATTATTTAATTTTTTTTAATATCCATATATGCAGCCACTACGCAATTGCTTATCATAAGAGCAAGTTCGTGCGACCCAGTCGTGCATTTTATTTTCTTCTGATTTGTTGGTTGTTTTTGGTTTTCATGATCAATTATAATGCCAGCACGATGCCAGCGGCCTCCACAGAGCAGCCATCGCGTAATTAAATACTCGTTCACGCCAGTACTATAGGGTCTATATACAAAGGATAGGCTCCCCCATAGTAAGAAATGCATGTTTTTGACCCTACTACAAAAAACCGTTATCAATTTTCGGCGCCTAAGTTATCGTACTCTCCCCCAGTAATATTCTCCAATGTTTTTCGGTGATGTAAGTTTCCTTTGCTTTGTCGATCATGCACTCGATAATGTAGTCCGGTCGTCGAAGACACATTTTAAGAGTTTGAACGCAACGCTCTATTCAGCAGAAATTTGGGGTCATATCATAACTCATAAGGAGTTTGAAGAAATTTGAACAACTCTTGCGTTATTTTCTGAAGAGAACCTTTAAGCTGACTAAGGGGCCAGTTATAGCGATTCAGAAAACCAAACCGAAAAGGGTGGAACGAGATGAAAATAATATTTTTTTCGGTCTTAGCGTTTATAGCGATCAAGAAAACGATACCAGAAAAAATATTTTACTCTGACATTTCACAAAACAGGCGTTTATCTACACGCACGCAGTGTATTAATTTGTCTGCACTGTGTAAAAATTTCAATAGAGATGAAAAAAAAACTACTAAAAAATTATTTCGGGGTGAAACGAAGTCGGATGAGTGAGAGTGAGCAAGAAAAAGGATTTTAAATGAAATTATAGTGTGAATCGATTCTTATGTGATTTTTGTTGGTGCGTCGGATCAATTTTTTCTCGATCTCAGATCAGACTTCAGATCAAATTTAACACACATTTGCACATATACTTAAATAATTTGACATTTCTCAAGCGTCAAATCTGTTTTTTTTTTTAAATTCTGTGAAATTCATTGTGGAAATTTTTTTTTTGTAGAAAAGTGATTAAAGTTTTTAAATAAATAAAGGAGTGTAATGAATTGATTAATGTATTTTTCCGCAAGTGAACAAATAAATGTGAATTAAAATCATTAGTTTTCTTATATTTGTATAGTTTATATATAATAAGAACGTCAAAAGAAACACAATTAACACAATTACAAAAACAGACCAAATCTGTTTCAATTTCTTTTGGACGGGAAATCAGATCAAATCTACATTTCCAAGAAAAAACCACATACAATTGATTTGATCTGTTTTTGTTATTGCTTTATTTGTGTTCTTTTGACGTTCTTAATATCTAAACTTTAAAAATATAAGAAAAATAATGATTTTAATTAACATTTATTTGTTCACTTGCGGAAAAATACATTAATCAATTCATTAATTAAATTAAATTAATTAAATTATGTTTGTATGTTTCTCCTAAAAAAATAAAAATAAAATATTTATGAATCCAAAATTAATTTTAAAAGAATTCTCTTTCCACAAATCTGCATTTACCAAAAAAATCACATTACAAATCATTACGACACTGCGTTGCTGGCGACACTGGTGGCTCGGTGCGTGTGAATAAACAACTTCCTTGATAAATGTCAAACAGAAGTCAGTGGTCAGTGCCTCTGTCTCAGTCTGACTTATGATATTTTGTTCAAAAATTGCAACGAAAAACTTTTCATGACCCAATTTACAACGAAAACAATGTTTTGACAGCTCACCTTCCAGTGGAAAGCGAAAACAATTGGATTGAAACAGCAAAGACTATTTGTTCCATTTTGGTGGAATTGTCAATCAGCTGTGGCGAAAAACCAAATTTAACCATAAAAAAGAATAAATACATTTTGAACAAAAAATATTAGTTCAATTGAAACTTTTACTAGCAAAAAAAATTCTCTGAGTTATTTAGCATCGATCAGTGTAGCATTTGTGTTTAAAATCAATTTATAACATACAAAATTTTCCATCTGAAAATTTTTCCGGTTTAGGTTTCCGTGTCGTTATAACTGGCCCCTAACACAACACCAAACCACATACCTACCTACTATTATTGGAAACCGGACTTTCATCTTTTATCTCGACACTCAAAATGCAGATAGACTATGTTCTTAACACTCTAAAACTCGGTGAAAACAGATTATCCAACAAGATTAGTTTGATAATATGTAATAAGTAAACAAAATTCATGGATGGCGGAGTGGATGCGTTTGGCGGATTACTGCAACTATCCACTTGATCTTCAAGGCAACAAAACGGACACATGGAAAACAATATAGTATGACTTAAATAACTCGCTTATTTTCAATTTTTCACTAAAAATGCTTATGACAAAAGTTGTTTAGAATTGCATTTCCTACATTTTTGTTCATGTCAATTTTTTGCCTACGACTGATATTTTTCGATTTAATTGGAAAAAACAAAAAATAAAAAATTAATGAAATTTTTTTTTTTTTTTAACTCAAAAAAACTTTTTTTGAAAAATTTAAGAATTAATATTATTTCTTCTATAAAAAGGCTCCTATATTAAAAATTTCATCGAAATCCGTCAAGTTGTTTACAAGAAAATCTGATTTCAAAAAACCAGTCCAATGGAACGTACCGTTATAAGACTTCCTGAATAATCTATTCCAACCAAAACAAAAGGTTTGCATAGAAAACACTATTCAGAAAGTTTTATCAAAATCGTAGAAGCCGCTTTTGATAAAAATTATATTTTCGTTGGCATACGATTTTTAATGAAAATATAATTTTTCTCAAAAGCGGCTTCTACGATCTTGATAAAATTTTCTGAATAGTGTTTTCTATGCAAACCTTTTGTTTTGGTTGGAATAGATTTTTCAGGAAGTCTTATAACGGTACCTTCCATAGAATCGGTTTTCTTAAATCAGATTTTCTCGTAAACCACTTGACGGATTTCGATGAAATTTTTAATATAGGAGCCTTTTTATAGAAGAAACTAGCAAACCCGGCGAACTCTGTTTCGCCATCAGATGGCTTCTTTTTTTGTAACATTTCGCTTGGCGATTAAAAGATTAAAAAAAATTTTTTTTTCTTTTATATTTGAAAAGGAAAAATTTTATTTCATTTCACAACAGTAATGAATTCATTTCGATTACAAAAATGATGTGTAATTTAGTTGAACTTCTCTAAGTAAAAAATGAAAGTGAATCCAAAGTAAATACTGAATCGAAACGTTATACGTGTCCGCAAATCTTCCGTTTCATTGAAGTGCTCTTTGGTAAACCACATTTTTTGTATCTACTTAAAATTAAAAGTACTTATTTTCGTGGGGGATACTCACACACCACGTACTGGCGCCGTTGTAGTACATGCTATGTATCAGAGATGGCGCTGTATGTGAAAAATGATTTTCCCTTCCTGTTTTTCTCTTGAAATTTTTCCTGAATTTTCTTTGCTATATACCTCACGGAGCCCGAGACCTTTCCAACGAATGCAAAACCGTGGAAATCGGTTCGTGCATTCTGGAGTTATAGCGTCAGGAAGGAAAACCCGACTTAGTTTTATATTATAGAGATAATATTATTTCTTAAATTTTTCAAAAAAAAGTTTTTTTAAGTTTAAAAAAAAAAATTTAATTAATTTTTTATTTTTTGTTTTTTCCAATTAAATCGAAAAATATCAGTCGTAGGCAAAAAATTGTCATGAACAAAGTTGTAGGAAGTACAATTTTAAACAACTTTCGTCATAAGCATTTTTAGTGAAAAATTGAAAATAAGCGAGTTATTTAAGAAAACCAAGTTTTCGTTAAATTCAACATGGCGGCCAACGCAATAGAGTTACGAGGTCGAAAACCGATACATATGCTCCTTGTAAACCCCTCTAACGATCAAAAGAAAAAAAAACCCCTATATATTTTTTTCCATTTCAACCCTTTTTTTGTATAATTCGACTGGGCTAGAAGTAAAATCCAGGAATTCAAGTCAAAGAGTCGTGTATTCACAGCTCAACCACAGCCTATGCAGAGCAGAGATACTTCCGCTAAACTCCATCCCGAATTGAATTGATTTTCCAATTCCTTGTGGATTTTGTAACTTGAGGGAAATATAAGATGTACCTATTACACTTTTTAGGCAGGTGCCCCATTTTGATGGAAACCAGAAGGAACATTAATTTAAAGAATTATCTCACAAACAATGAAATGTACGTTATTCTTAATGGTGCGTATTGGACGAACCTTTATAAATATATAATATTGAGTTTACGACACAGAAAAAGCATTGTTGACGAAATGTTTTAGAATTTAGAACTGGTAGGTACCAAATTTTGTTTTGAATTATATTTATATTGTGAGAATTTTATTTAATTTATTTTTAAACAAAAAGTTGTCACTCAGGCAGACGGCGCGGCGCGGCGCAAGCCATTTTATAAAATGAATTTGTTGTATAAACTAATGTTGTGACAATTTACAAAATAAAAGTTATTGAAAATTGAAATTGAATTGAAATTGAATAAAGTTTTTTATAATTTCTGGAAACAAGATGGGCTGAGGCATCTATTAATTTTTCGGCATCGCTGTATCCAGCTAATGCAGTGCTCTTGTTGGAGTGTCTTGTTGAAATTGTAAGTAACTTTGTTACGGTAAATTTTACCGCAACAAAAACTTCCCTTCGGTCGTTCTTTTTCCCTTTTCTTTTTCTCGTTGTGGCTGCAAAATATTGGCCAAGTTGAGGGCAACCATGGTCTCATCAACCAGTGGTGTACCTAGCCTTATTTTGCAAAAGCAACAAAAGCAGGTGTTCGAGTACGACGTTCTAAAACGAGAAGAGAGCCGGCGGATGAGCCGAAGAAGTAACGAGTCAGGTGGACTCTTACTTACCTACATAAACTGAGCAACAACAACTATACACCTTTTATAATTATCTTTTAATTTTAATATCTTTTCATTTTAACGTAAAGTAATTTTAATATTAACTTAAAATAACGTTAATTTGTTTAATGTACAAAATGGGTTTTTAACGCGTGTTAGATCATAGTTTTGTAGAATGTTCAAAATGAGTTTAAAGTAACGCTCCTTTCTGTATCTTCAAAAATAGTTCATTAAATAATTCACGCTTCGAATCCCGCGCGATAGTTGTAGAGTAGTAGGAAAAAAGCCTAGTTCAGACTCCTCTTCAATTTTAATTCTTTTCAATTTTTCTCGAGAATTGTTTTAGTTGGGAAATAGTCTGAACTCGTCCATAATGTTTCGACAAGTTTTGGAAACACATCCAATAACTTGTCGAAACGTTGTTTGTGTGCGTGAGAGTATGTTTTGGCAAGTTTTGGAAACACATCCAACAACATGTTGAAACCGTGTTTGTGTGCGTATGAGTATGTTTCGTTAGATCCCACGACGGTTGTTTTCTAGGAGAGCGTCATGCTTCCAGAAAGCCGTGACCGATGATCTCGAAACGAATGGTTGTGTTGTAGCGTTGTATGTATGGATATATTTTATGTTGTATGTATGAGTGAATGATTGGAATGGACGAGGGAAGAAAGTTGTTGATGAAAATTAGCTTGGAAGGCACTCTGGTGAGAGACTTACAAGCGCGAATACAAAATTTAAAAAAAAGAAAAATATCGAGAAATTTTGAGGAGAAAAAAAAAATCGAGGAGGAGATATATTTTTTTTTTTAATTTGGATCGAGGATAATTGGGGACGAAAAACTAGGATTCGAGTCGTGAAGGATTTTAAAAGGAGACATTAAACAGAGATAAGTAGTTTGTGTGCGATTTTAGATGTAAATATATATATTTGTAATTCCAAATATATATATTTATATTCAATCGATTTTGTATACGAGATTTCCGGGACGCGCTTAGTTTTTTTTTTTTATTAAAGACCCATTTTCATTTTGCTTTTTTTTTTCTTTATATTATTTGCTTTTACTTTTATTTAATTTAAATCTCTACCTTGTTAATTTTGCCTCGAGCCAAACGGCCATATTTACATTGTTTAACTTTTTTTTATTTGAAAAGACTTTTGGGTGTTAGTCCAGGGATCTTCTGTCCCAAGGTTTCCCAAAACAATAAAATATTTACATTTTTTTAAACATAACTCTTTTTATTCCATTTATTCGGTTCTTTACTTTCTAAAATTAGTTTTGGAATTTTCTAATTCGGTTTTAGAAAAAAAAAATTCCTGGCGCCTAACTTTTTTTGCACCCTACTGTGCATACCTATATGTTCTTTTGATAAACTATTTTGATTCGATAAATCAAAAGAGTTTATCAGAAGAAGCCCAAAAATTCTTCCACCGAACCCACCCCAGCTGAGCAGTCGTGGTGACAGCTATTTTATCAAGCTGTAGTTGCACTTTTTTTCGTATTCTCTTTAAGTGTCATTCGTTCGTGGTCGATCATTATTATTATTAGTTATCATTAGTAAATTCGTGTCGTGTGTCGCCGTCGGTGCGCGTTCAAATCTTGTTTTCTTTTTTAATATTTTTTTTAATTGAATTGTTCGCGGTAGTCATTTCGTTTACATAAATAATTTTAATTAAATAAATTCCCCTATCGTGTTCGTGTCGCGGAAAAAAGTGCAATAACTTTTTGCAACGTTGCTGGTGTAGCTGATGACGTCGCGTATACTCCTGTTGTCAAAGGCAGATTTCTTTCTAGAGCACGAAAAATTACTTGGGATGAGGTTGATGAAGACGAAGAAGCTTGTGGATGGATTACAAGTAACGACATGTGGCCAATGTTCTGTTCGAACAGAGGAGCATGTACGCGCTCGTTGTTGGATTTGATCGTTGATTTGAACAAGCTTCGCAACTCCAACTGATTTCAGCCACGGCTTTCGGAAATGACACTCCCATATGAAATAAGCCCCTAAAAGCAAAAAGAAAAACCCCCCCCTATTTGGAATGTAATAACATCGTGATATATCTCCCCAAAATCGAAGATGAAATTAGTCCCCAAACAAGTACCAACCTTAAATTTATTGCTTAACGATTTTATTTTAGAAAGAAATGCCAAATTTACATGACATAATGTTTAATTTAAGTATAGGTATTAAGAATGAAAGAAGTCCCCAAAATTATTTAACTAACTTGACGTTTTACAAAAACAAACCCCATAAATTAAAAGCTTTTCTAGTTTTAATAAATTTGAGAACTGTAATGGATGCTGAAAAAATGTTTTTTTGTATTTTATGTACGGAGAGACAACTGTTATGTTTGAAGCAATATCTACACGCAATCTATCTCAAAAACCGCTCCACAGATTTTTATAAATTTATTCTCATAAACTCAAATTTATCCAAGAAATAAAATAGCGTACTTTTTTTTTAGCTCAAATTAGTTTAAGTATTTATTTAAAAATTTTGAAAATTTTATTTTTATCAAAATCTCAAGCCCCTAAACCACTGTCACACATTCGAGCAAGTTCGTGCGACCCAGTCGTGCATTTTAGTTATAGTGAATTCAACCACGTTGAAAGCAAATTATATCTAATGTTGAACTATCGACTGCAGACATCATCTTTAGAAATAGTGCCGGGAGGGCTACAAACTGAGGAAACCTGATGCCCATTTAAAAATACAAGGTCGAACAGGCCAAAAACAATATGGAGGTCAATTTGGATCTTGTAGGAAGTACTTGTATAATAATGTTTATTCACAACATAGCTATAGTGTAAATATAATATGTATAAATAGCTGTCACTCAAAACATATTTAAACGGATTCCTAAGTTGAGATTTACAATTAAAAGTTATAATTCAAGCTTGTGCCCTTCAAAGTAAATTACAACCTTTTTGTCGCAATTTACTGCTTCAAGGGAATAATTTCATTTATACTTTTTACCAATCTGGGTTTGCTAACATTTTTTCGTGATTTACATTCACTGAGTATTAAAATCAACTCAAGTGTTTCTGACGGCTACGTCGAAGGTCCGGAGTTCGATCCCTGCCTCCAACTAATAATTATCTTTTTTTTTTTAGTACTGTCTCTTTTGAGGAAATGTAAAATCCTCGAAAAATAAATCTGGTTAATATTAAAAGTAGATCTTTGTAAGCCATTCGGATTCAGCGGGAAATGATATTCCACCAGAATATCAACGCACATACAGGAATCGTTCAGAATATAAGTCATTAGGCCCCGCTTGTGTCTCCAATAATGCTTTTTTTTGTAGTTCTATTATGTACATAGGGAGTACAAGGTTGAATTTCAACTACACATTATATACAATTTCTTACCTTTATTTAAATGATCATCACAAAAAATTGTACATTGAAGGTTAGACGTCCAAAATAAGACGACTATATTTTTCTCGCCAATAAAACATAATCTTAATTCAGAACACCCCTAAAATTTAACTCATATTCAGGTTGCTTCTTATTATTAATTTTGATATCCGACTTGGATGCATCACCATGGCCTAGTATAGATGTGTGCTAGCTGCTAGGTAGGTCAGTCGTTCATCAACTGCGAAGGAGAGCACATCGTTGGCGACTTTTAGCAGATTAAATAGTATATCGTGAGTGATTAAGTATTTATTTTGACAAACAATTTTCAAGTGGCGAGTTAGCCTAGTATAAGAGTGGCCGACCGCGAATCTAAAGAGACCCGGTTCGATCCCAGGTTGGACCTTACCAGTCCTTTTTTTAATTTGATATACTTGGAAAACTACCGTCGCAGGCAGCGGGAGTACGAGAACTAGTATAGAATGGATGCATTAGCGGGGGCATCGGAAGATGTCCCAGCAATAACACAAGTAGCGGAGAAAACTATCCCGCAAAGTTTAAAACAGGTTGCTGAGCCATCTGGCATGGCAACCAAAGCAAAAACACAGTTAGCGGGGCCATCTGGCCAAAAAATCAAAAATACAGCTAGCAAAATAGCTGTGCCAATTGTAGCAACAAAAGCTAGCCTAGCAACAACTGGAAAGACAAGAAGTGCCGTAGGCAAAGCAGCGCGTGCAGAGATCGATGAAAATGTTGGAGCTATACCTGAGAGCTCAGCACATACGAAGGATGGTAATGAATTTCAAATTGTAAAAAGAAAAAAAAGGAAGAAGAAAACATTGATTCCAAAACCAAACTTGGTGGATCGCAGCATCGCTTCTAATCCAGCAAAGATGATAGCTGGGGAAGCAGATGAGATGGAGCGGCCTGCCAAGAAATCGGCAGCTGCTAAAATCCAGGAGCAGATTTGTAGCTCCCAAGAAGAAGACGATGAAGGCGACGACGACTACACCGACGACGTCGGCGCCACAGAAGAAGATGACGATGCGCCCAATGTCGAAGATATTGAATATATGTCTGACGGTGGACAGGGGCATTACGTCAGCGTTTCCAGTGAATTGTTGGATCTAACCCCACCAACAGAAATGCAGCAAGCGGCTGTGGATGAAGAAAAAGCTATTGCAGATTTGACGGAGAAAATAGGCAATCTTACTCGAATGGTGCTTAAGCTTAAAGCAAAGCAAGAAGCACGAAGGGAAGAAGAGCGTAAAAGAGCTCTAGAGATCCAAAAGACGCTACAAGACCAACAGTTGGTAGCGCAACAGGGAGCAGCGTCGCTTATAGCTTCACAACCAAAGAAGCAGCGAGTAAAAAAAGCTGCCCAGCAAACCCAGCAGCAGCCACTGCAGCAACAACAACCACAGCAGCAACAACAAGAGCTGCAATGTAATCAGCCACAGCAGCAACAAGAACAAATACAACAACAACAAGAACAACAACAACAACAAGAAGAACAACAACAGCAGCAGAGACAACAGCAGCAGTCACATCAGCAGCAGAGACAACAGCAGCAGAGACAACAGCCGCAGAATCAACAGCAGCAGAGACATCAGTAGCAGCCACAGCCTACAGCAAAAAAAGAAAAGGTGCCGCCAATATACACCTATAAAATGGAGTTAAAAGACACCATAAACCTATGTAAGTTGGCCATTGGTGAAAATTTTGCTATTAAACGCTATAATGATAATAAACATTCTATCCAGTGCTTCACACTGGAAAACCACAGAAAAATAAAAGAATTACTAAAAAGCTCATCCACCGAGTATTATACTTTCACCCCTAAGGACGAAAAGTTCCAAACTATGGTCCTTAAGGGTATTGGTACGGATCTGGAGGGGCTCTTAGATGAGCTCCGTAGAGTGGCGAGCGACGACCTCAAGTTTATCAGGGTCAAGCCGTTCACCACAGTAAGGTCAAGACGGGAGAAACGGAGTCTCCCAATATTCTTAGTTGTTAGTTCAACTCTCGCCCCAAAGCAAGCTGAGTAGTCTAAGCAAAATAACCAAGCTTAACTACCAGATTGTACGCTGGGAAAAATTAAACAATAAAGACGACGTGCCTCGATGCACGAATTGTCAAGGCCCTCACCACGCAGCAGGAAACTGTAGTATGGATCCTGTTTGCGTGAAATGCGCAGAAGGCCACAAAAAGGGAGAGTGTAAACTCGGGGAAATAGGGCCCGAAGATAGGGCCCAGCTTAAATGTGCTCTTTGCAAGGGCTCCGGGCACCCTGCAAGTTATCTGGGATGCCCGAAGTACCAGGAACTTAAGAAAGGAAAAAAAGCCGGAAACAGAAAAGATGAGGTTAGTCGCCCAATAATGCGTCCTATCTCACAGACCGTTACACCTCAGATCTCCTTCGCCCAAATGACGACGGGGAGAAGAAGTACGGCACAACCTGCACCAAAGGTAGCCCAACAGGCCCCTGTGCCTACGGCTCCCACGGTGCAGAACGATGTCATGAAGGCATTGCATACCATTGCAGGTATGCTTGCTGACGTCCAGAAACAGATCCGGGAACAGGCAGAAAAATTGGATTACCTCTACTCTATTCTGCCCGTCCAAACGCTTAAAGGTTAAAGGCGCGCTGTTTGAGAGACCCCTTAAGATCCTAGCTGTGAATGTAAATTCACTGATTAGGACCGAACGCAGAGCAAATCTCTTTCATTTGCTTAAAGACCAAAGTCCTGATGTGTTCTTGGCTAGCGAAACCAAGCTAAACCAGAAGCACAAACTGACTCATAATAATTACAATATCGTAAGGAGAGATCGACCCAACTCCACTCCTGGGGGTGGTGTCGCAATCTTCATACGAAAAGGCATTTATCATAAGGTAATTTATAATAATGAAGTGCGCAGATTCGGGTTGCTAGAAGCCTGCATCATTTGCATTCCTCTCCAACAGGGGAAGCGAATGTACGTGATCTCGGCGTACGCACCAGAAGCACCTCAGCCTGCTAATTTTATATCAGAGCTCGAAAAACTTTTCGAATGTCTTCGCCTCAACTCGGAAGAAAATTATTATCTCATGGCCGGAGATCTGAATGCCAGACATGAAGATTGGGGAAATCAAATACAAAATCCAAGAGGAAACCATCTTTTCAATTGGATGGGTCGATACAACGTTGAGAATAGGATCGACCTATTTGCTACTGATAGACCATCGTTTCCAAGAAGCGGTGGTTTTCTGGATCTACTTCTGCTAGACTCAAGACTGACAATAACTGACGCTATGGGACAAACAAGAAACTGTTTACGGACTGTGGAGTACGACAGTGACCACTGCGGACTTGCCGCCGTAATACGAATTCCAAACGAGCTTGTGGAGTTGGAGGAGTATGTGCCTGCGCACTCTTACAATTTCAGTAAGACGCGTTGGCAACGCTTCTCCAACGCTTTATCGAGTGAACTTGTTTCGAACGACATTTCGCCACCAAATGACAGGAATCTGACGAACGTTGAGATCGACAGATACCTTAGTCAAATGGATGAGACAATACAACGAACGATGGACAGGACAATCCCACGATACAAAGAACAAGATGCAACTGGAAAATACAGAAACGCTACAATAGACGCACTACACAAACAGAAAAGTAGACTGCTTACAAGACTCAAACTCTTATACAGACGGTTTACTAACAGAAACGACTCGGAGATTAGGACACTGAAGTCGTCGATCAAAAACCTCAATCTGCTTATCAAGCAGAACTACAGATTGTCTATTAATTTGTTCTGGGATAACAAGATACGGGCCGTTAATTCTAGCGACCCAAGTATGTTTCCCCAAATTAATTAAATCTTTAGGAGGAATGATCAAAACGATCTTCCTTGCCTTAAGCTTCCGAGAAATACGGACAACGAAGACGTACTTACCATCGCAGGTATAGATCCGGGAAATGCCGTCCTTGACGACGACTTCTTTATGATTGAAGATCCTCAAGAGAAGGTGGAAGCAGTAGGGGCTGCTTTCCAGCAACTGGTGTATAAGGTGAATGCTAGCATTCGCCCAAATCACGACCTGGAAAACAGAGCTCTGGTGCACCATTTCTACCTTCGAAACAGCATTACGCAATGGCGATCTGAGAACACTGGTTTCACCAGGTTTTATGACGACAATTTGGCAAATGCCACTGTCGCCGAGCTAAATGGGCCCAGTTCCCTGCTTATATCGAAGGTAGAGCTCCAGCTCATCTTCGAATCATTAAAGAAAAAGAAGTCAGCAGGAGTCGATGGTATACCCAACGTTGTACTGCGACATCTCCCTAAGGAAGCAGTAGACATTTACACCACTCTGTTTAACAACGCACTGAATAATGCATATTATCCGGTGCGTTGGAAAACAGCTGTGGTTCATCCTCTCCCGAAAAAGGGAAAGGATAGCTCCAATCCGGCAAATCTCCGGTCGATAAGTCTTCTTCCGAGTATCAGTAAGGTATTCGAAAAAGTTCTTAATAGAGCTCTGACCAAGTGGGCAGAGGACAAAAATATTATTCCGGATAATCAGTTTGGCTTTAAGGCGGGGCATGACAGCATTCATGCTGCGTCTAAGCTAGTCTCTGATATCCAATGGAACAAAGCTAAGAATCAATGCACGGGTGCCGTTTTGGTTGATTTGGAAAAGGCCTTCGACACCGTTTGGTTAGAGGGTCTTTATCTGAAGCTGACCAGACTTGGCATAAGTAAACCATTGTTATACATTCTTTATGACATGCGTAATGGTAGAAAGTTTGTTGTCAAAAGTGGCAATGTAACTTCTACCACAACATTTGATATAAAAAATGGTCTACAGCAAGGAGCGGTGAACTCGCCGATCCTCTTTAGTATTTACACCAGCGATCTGATAGGTTGTCTTGCTCATGTGATTGCATATGCCGATGACCTTGTAGCGTACAGAACGGCTCCAAAAGTCGAGGTCATAAGAATTCTCTTGCAGCGTGACTTCGACAAGATTCAACAATATTGCGATGACTGGAAATTGAAAATCAATTTCCAGAAATGCGAAACTATCCTGTTTAGAACCCCACTGTCTAGGGCTCCTAGGGATACGAGAAAGAACTGGAGAAATCTAGTGATCGTTGGACCAAGTGGACATCCATTGGCGAGTAAAAGTGTAGTAAAGTACCTTGGCATCTGGTTGGATCAGTATCTGTATTTCAATCGACATATAGATGCTGCTCTGGCCAGAGCTAGGGGAGCTTTTGCCCTGACAAAACGGCTGTTTTATAGCAGCCGTCTTGATAGCAGGGTGAAGGTGATTTGCTACATGGCCCTCATCCGGCCGATGATTGCCTATGGGTGCCCTGTGTGGTTCAACGTTGCCCCATCTCAAATGGAAAAGATTCGGGTGTTTGAGAGGCAGTGTCTTAGGACCTGCCTTGGATTACACAGAACACCAGAGTCCGAGTACAAACGTTACTTTTCCAACGAGGTCCTATACAATCGGGCCAACATAAACAGGATAGATAACTTCTTGTTGAAGCTTATTCGCGGTCATGTTGCAAGAGCTATGACCTCTTCTAATGGACTCATCTTTGGGGCTTACTACCCAAATGATGAATACTTCGAAAACGCACGCTTAAGCGGCTTAATTCCACCAGAGGCTTTCCCATTTTTAGATAGTCGAGGGCTGATACAAGATAGGTTGGCAATTCCGTTAATCTACCACGTCGGCCGTAAGACTGTGGATCGGCGACTCCTGTACGACCGAGACGTCGCCGCAGGCGACGGAGCAGAGCGCCTTCGGTTCAGTAGGGCTGTGTCCAATCGGGACCGTCGGGATATAATTAAACAAGCTCGGCACTTTTGGTGGATGAGCGACGAAATTTGATTATTTAAAAGTTGGTCAATGTTATCGCCTTGGTCAGCTTACATAGGTTTAAGGTAGCTTTAGGGGGAACAGACATGGTGGCACAGAAAAAAAAATAAAAAAAAAAAATTAAAAAAAAAAAAATAAAAAATAAAAACAAAAAAAAAACACAAAAAATACAAAAAAAAAATACAAAACACGAAAAACACAAAAAAATAACAAAAACACAAAACTGCTGCTGTGGCTGTTCTAGTTTTAGGTAGTTTTAAGTAGGTTTAATTTAGGTACTAGGGTAGTGTTAAGTTTTATATAAAAATAAAAAAGATCTTTAATTTGAGTTTTTTTAAATAATATTTTCTCAAAATATATAAATATATGCATGAATTCCTTAAAATAAGTTAGTTTTAAGCCGAAAGGCAATAGTATAATGGTTATGGGACAATTTAGAGCGCCCGCATAGGGCCAGTAAGTTATGTTAAGTAGATATTTAAGCTAGTTTTTAAGGTTTTTGGTCTAGCTGTTAGTTTAGATTAAGAAATGAATTAAATAAAAACTGAATTTAAAAAAAAATAAAAAAACAGGCCCAGTAAGTAAAAGTTACATTTTTCAATAAATAATAATAAATGCTTTTCAATAAATAGAAAACGTTGCCTCTCTCTCAAAGCGATATATGTTACAAATTGAGTAAAATGGGGTTGCAATTTTAGACTTTACCACTCATTTTTTCAAAAACATATTTTTGATTCAAAACAAAAAGATGGAAATCTACGACTTGCTTTTTGCGATTTACAATCGAGTAAATATAAAATTGATACAAATTCGGATCAATTTTCGATTCGCGATGGCAATGTTTTATTTCTCAGGATCGAATTATTGACCCAAAAAAGTGATGATTTTTTTTTTTAGAGTGTCAATATCTTCATTTCGTTCAATTTTGAAAATTGCGAACAAGGAGTCGTAATTTACTGCATAAGATTTTCGTGATTTGCAGCTCATTTTTCTTGATCTGATCTAAAAATTCTTTCCGTGCAACACTATTCAAGCTGCTTACTATGTTTCGGATAAATGAAATTATCTCTTATTTGCCACGTTGCTTAGGTATAGGTAATGTCTGGCATTACGTTTGTTTCAGACGGATGCCAAATAAATGATATATTATAGGTTTTCTCTTGAGTTGTGTAATTTTACTTACAAGTAAACCAACGATTCCCCACGATTGCCCAATGTTATTGTAATATACAAAATGAAACACATTTCAACATCCGGTGATGTATCAGTATAAATGGACATAACCAAAGAAATTAATTTAACATATCTGCTTTTAGTATATTTTATTGCTATCTTCCACATTTTGCATTCTTTTATATCAGTTCATCCATTTATCAATCCGTCCGTCTGTTATGTAATGTAACTATGTAGTACACATCTAAATAACATATCCTTGGTACGCATATAGTTCGGTTACACCTGTCTGCATCACAGATTGATTGCATTTATCCGACCAGAATTAGATTAACTTCCATTCCATAAAACCCCAAACAAAAAATTTGTGCGTGTACTAGTGTACACATGTAAGAAGTGAAACTTCTTTGGCAAACTAATTTTTATTTTTTTGCACTGCATTAACCGACCAGTGCAGCTTCTTAAGACCGCTTACCCGCCTAACACATTTAATATTATACACATCACATTTTTCATATCAACCTTCCAGCGCTCATTTAACCACATACCAAGTCACATCCCTGCTACCCGCCAATTTAAAACCATCAACAACCTGCCTGCCAATGATTCCAGATGAAATATAAGAAATCTCACCGGATTCGAAATAAAATCTCAATTTTGTACTGTAGGGGGAAAAACACCATATTTTGTTTAAAAGAAAGTTTAACACTAAAATCCTACTCAATGCATTTTTCAAAAAAAAAAAACCTTAGACCCGCACGTTTGCACTTGTGTCAAAAATTTGATATCCCAGTTTCAAACCGTAGTCAATTTGATCGCATTAAAGTCAACTCGTTAAGTTTGCGCATGTAATTAAGTATTGAAAGTACACTATTCAGCTTAAATTCAATCGATTTAGCACCAGTTTGAAACTGGAATTGCAAAACGGTTTATTCGTGTAGGGATACCCTTATGGAATGAAATTAAAGTCTTGTATGTTTTTATTAGTTACCTAGATTATAAAAATAACAATTGTCATTATTCGGTTTTCGGGAAACAACAAAAAAATCTTAGTTTTTTTTTTTTTAAAATGCTTACTGAGCTCAATTACTATTTTTTTGTAAGTCAAACTTTAAGCCTTAATTGTACATATTTTTATTTTTGCTGATAAAATAGTTTTTTAATATTTATGTATGTAGGTACATATGTATACCTATGTCGTACTGAATTATCCTTAAAATAATATCACCCCATAAAATAACAATCCAATCGGAAATTTTCCAACCATACAAACCACCAAGAATTTTTTTCCCACTACTTTACCCACCAAATAGTTTTTTTCCAACCATTTTGGCGGGAAAAACAACCAATCTGGGAACAATGCGGTGACTGCCTACAGTGGTTATACGAAACAGTTTTGTCTGCTACGACACAAATAATGCATACCGTCTCTGCTACCCACCATTCTATTTTTAACAATCAGCCGCCGACCTTCCTACAGCTGATATGCAGAACCAGTTTGTGCTATTATAAAACAAACCTAACCTAACCTAACCTAACCTATAGTTCTCTCCCCATGACACTGTGCGTGATGCGACGTTAGCTCTATATCACTCTCTCTCTCTCTCTCGGTCTTTCTGACTCGCTTGCTCCCTACTCTCGCTCCATGGCTATGTGCAGTAATGGAATCAAAACAAGAAAAAGATTGCGCGTAACGAAAAAATGTGACGCGTAACCGAAAAATGTGACGATAAATTTTTTTCCAACGCCGATAAAGAAGTTTCACTTCAAAAATTAATTGCACACACATATTTACAGTGACGGCTGATAATAATACACGAAACACTTAAAACAGTTCCAGAAATATGCTTGCTTATGCCTGGGATGAGGCCATAGCCAAGTAAACTTTTCGTTTATATGTACATATAGGTATGTATGTGTATACTTTACATATAATTGGCCTCACGAAACCGATAAAAGTGTTATATTTACGCAATTTTAGAGGCAAACACCATTTTACTTGACCAATTCCCTAAGAAAAATGTTAAGTCTGCTGCTGTTTATAGCATCGTGAGTCCTCTTTGGTATTTGAGTCAATAAGGAAAAATTATTCACGCAAACCCTACAAAGATTAAAGCCCATTACACGTGCGCTCGTGCGCTGGCTATTTGTTTTCAATTTAAATACGTTTTCAAACTTTGCCCTTAGCTGATTCGGTTGCTAATGCGAAAATAATGGCGAAAAGTAAAGAGCCCCTTAAATTCCCAGCTAACACCTTAATCGAGATGATATGATGCCACAAACGGTGTCCTTAAATTTTATTAGTTTAAAGCAAGGTTATCTGGAATAAACTGGTCTAGACGATTAAAGTACCCATACTGCTAACTAATACTGCATGGAAGACCTATATATTATCTCCCGAAGGGACCTACATTACCAATTTAATGGAAACATTTGTGCCAAGTTTAAAAGGAGCAACAGAAAAATAAATTACATTATTCTTCTTTCCTCCTCTTAAATTCGGTTCCTTCCATAGCTAAGATGACGGAGAATTTTGTTGTTGGTTCTTCGTCTCGTCGTACCTTTTCATTTTATACTATAACCTACCTTTAATTTCTCTTCGAAGGAATTAAATTAATGGAAGTGGCTTCCTTTTAACACGATCTCTCGCATCCACAGTTTGAAATTTTGTTTAAGAAAAGAATATTGGAATGATGTGGTTCCTCCATAAAAATCATAAAAATTGACTTTTAAGGCATCAGGAAAATGTCGAGGTAATTCATTCAAATTGGAAAAAGCAGTTTTTCATGTAAATCGAATTGAAGACACAGAGTTTGACTTAAAAAAAAATAAAATGCACGACTGGGTCTTAACAACTTCTTTGTTATAAAAAAATAAAGAAAGAAGAAGAAAACAAGGAAGAATTTCTTTGCTTAATATCCCGCATTTTGAGTGTATTGACAGCTTTAAGGCTCTTTAATTGCCTGTTATTTCGTAATCGTTGAATAAAGTAAAGTTTATAAATAGATGCCCGTTACTTATATTTTTAGCCAAAACTTAAAAACGCAGTAATTCAAAGTAAATCAAAATTGTGAAAGTTGTTTTTGAAAAATTTATTAAAAATTAAAAACAAAATTGGCTAAAACTGGAAAACCCGATATACGGGAGCTATCGTTAAGAAACTTTTAATAATCAACTGTAGAAGTAGATCCCATCTTTTGGCTTATATGTATAATGTATATAGATACACACATTTTATGGATTAGAGTCCAAAAAATTAATTTTAAATTTAACGCAAGACTCCTTTTTTTAGAAAATTCTGTACACGTGACTTTATTTGTCACTTTTTTTTCTATCTGTCAATTACATTTTTTTTTTCATTCTGCTTATTTATTGGTAACCATCGTTATAAAGTTCAATGGTCGTATTCAGTTGTATGTCACCAAACAATGCATTCAACCATCAGCAATGTTTGTGACACTCTTCCCCTCTTGAATTAGAGCACCTCCAATAGCAACTCTATCCACACGCGAACCCTTGCACTCGCACTGCTTTTATCTGTAATTAGCTAAACGATCAATGTGTACAATTCTCGGTTTGACGTTAAGGGCTAAGGCTAACCATAATTGAAGAATGGGTACGTACGTTGCCTTATGAAATAGTAGAAATACATGTGATTTGTATACCCAACCCGAAATGACTTTTTGTGCAGTTTCGGAAAGTTTCGTTCACTTGCGTTTTCGTACGTAATGTACGCTTTGAGGCGTACATTACGTACGAAAATCTGACATTCCTTCTTTTCTAAAGGGTATTCTTCTTCTTTCTTTCTTCTTATTTTTAAAGGCTATTATGGGCAACTGATGAACTTTACAAATCAGAAGGAAACTTTTCGTTCGGTTTTGACACTTGCTTACTTTTTCTTTCGCGTATTATGGCCCAACCATTTAGGGTTTTTCTGAATTTTTACTGTGACGTCAGCAAGACACGCACTTTTTTACTCGGGTTGTGAAACCACACGAAGCTTCCTACGCGAAATGGAGGTATATGCGGACTTAAGTCGTATCGCTCGATAAATCTCCTGTCTCACTCGTTCATGTACCTCTTGTAACTGCTTTGCGTATTAACTAAAAAAAAGCATCCTAATCCACAATTAGGTCGTTGTCTTACTAGCCAGTGTAGTTTCTTGGAGATTTGTGTAACACACATGACAAATGCGTATGTATTCCCGAAAAATAAATTTTGAATCAGTATAATGGAGCGAGGACATAATCTGCCCCTGGCGAAAAATAGAATATTTTCAATTGGATCTTTGTTTTATTGGAAGGGAATACCTTTTTGTAGAATAGTCAGAAAGTTCTAAGTATAATGTTAAAAACGCGGGTGATTTTATTGAGGCAGTTTCTACGCTTCATTTGGGAACGAATGACATTTTGGTATCTTTTGATGTAATATCATTATTTACGAACATACCAGTTCACTTGGCGTTAGAAATTATCGAGAAAAATTGGAGAACCATAAAAGACCATGCAAAAATGTCAAAATCCAAATTCTTGGAAATGTTGCGGTTCTGCATTGTAGAAAATAACTACTTAGAATTCGATGGTAAAATTTATCAACAAAAACAAGGAGTTCCTATGGGAAGCCCGGCATCCCCAATTGTAGCAGACATTGTAATGCAAGCTTTACTTAATGACGTTTTAGGAAAACTGGAATGCAAACCAAAAATTTTAACAAAATACGTAGATGACTTGTTCGCGGTCATTAAAGTGAACGATATTGAGTCAACTCTCAAAGCTCTTAATTCCTTCCATCCACGTATTCAATTCACGGTTGAGGTAGAAAAAGATGGACATTTACCTTATCTAGATGTGGAAGTTGTAAGAAAAGAGGGAAGACTAATTTTCGACTGGTATAAGAAACCAACATCTTCGGGACGTTTGATAAATTTTAATACAAAGCAACCGAAACAGGTAATTATGAACACAGCGCAAAATTTCATAAATCGAGTTTTGGATATAAGCGACATAAGTTTTCATTCAAAAAACATAAAAATAATAAGGAACACCCTGTGCTGCAATTCCTTAACCCCTGAAATCGTCAACAAATTTATAAATAACTACAACACTAAGAAAGAAAGAATGAAAAAACCTTCGGTGGAGAATAGTATAGTTGCATACAAAAGTGCACTATACATACCATCTCTTTCTAACCGAATGATTACGGCTCCGATAAGAGATAAGGAAAAAACAAGATTAGCTTTCAAGTCGGCATTGACTCTTAAAAATGAACTGTTTACCAACACAAAAGGAAAACAAGAGAAGATGGAGAAAGCTGATATTGTTTACCAAATAAACTGCTTAGGAAAAAACGGAACACATTGCGATGCAGTTTACATAGGCACTAGGCACATCAAAACAAAAGCCAAAAAATCGTCTCTCTGGACATAGATCTGACATCAATAACAAAGGCGAACAAAAAACGGCACTTGCTCAGCACTGCATAAAGGAACGGCATAAACCCGACTTGGAAAATGTATCAATATTGCAGACTGAGAGACATTACAGCAAGAGAATGCTTTTGGAGATGCTGCATAATCGTAAACACAAGTGATTAATCGTAAATCAGACTGTGCAGTTCGTATAGCCAACTTGTGAGGAGACCTAACAGGGATGCTATTACGTGTTAGTGGTTTTATTGAGATGGCGAAATTTGTATTTCGTTTTTTAAAAATTTTTAAAAATGTAAACTAAAACGGTTTGAATATTTATAGTTTAATTTATAATAATTATTGTACTAATTTTCTAGCCCAAAGTGATGTTTTTAAGCACTATTGCTTCTTCTCAAGACTGTTTTTGCAATAATTGATGTATTAATTAATATTTGTGTAAGTTTCTGTGACTGTTCCGTATGGCAACCATACGGAGTGAAGAAATCTTCCTAAGTACCAAGATGACAGCCCTGGATCGAAACCATGATCCACCAATACAACAGTCAACATTCTGTCTTATGTACAATTATTATATATAATCATGCCAGCCTGCGAGCGGTATAAAATGTATTTTTAATTTAGTCTATCGACAGCGAGCGAATAGTGAGCAAGCTGAATAAATTGGGTTTTTTTCCTTAAAAGGTTTCCCAAAATAAAAAATGGTGTCTCGTTTTATTTTAACTTTGGTAGCTATTCATACTTTCAGCCCGGTGGCTGAAGAAGGTAAAGTAGCGCCGCAACATTTGGTCGCATCGAGCCGAATATGAGCTAGTGGCCAGCGATACAGTCCACTGAGCCAGCACGCGAAAGTGAAAATTAGAATTAGAATCAGTGATTAGTGATTATAAAGGGCAAGTGAAATTATAAAGAATCATAAGATTCAACGCCCAAGAGCCTGCCAGTGAAAAGTCAATTTAATTTATTTAATTTGGGCAGCAAGTGAAATATCAAGTGTAAGCGTTTAAGCAAGAGAAAGTGCCTATAGAAAGCAAGAGAACGAGAAGAGTAAGATAGCGTAAAAATATTAAATAATATTGGTTCCAAATATAGAGATATGATATAGCAGAGATTTGCGGACCGCAAAGTCTCATGAATGCGAGGAGCATGACCAAGCAGCAAGCCATATAGAGAAACATATTCTTTTTCAGATAGTGATTACTGAAAAGCGAAGATGTAGCCAGTTTCTCTCCAAACAGAATAGCGTCCATATTTTCTCTCCAGACAGCACAGCGAATATATATATATATATATATTATTTCTAACATAGCCAGTTAACATATAACCAGTTTCTCTCCAAACAGAATAGCGTCCATATTTTCTCTCCAGACAGCACAGCGCATATATGTACACATATATATATATATTATTCTAACATAACAAGTGAACGTATATAGCTAGTTCTCTCCAGACAGCACAGTGCATTTATATTTGTATTTAATACAGCCAGCTAATGCATAGATAGTTTTTATAGATAGCACAATTCATGCATGAGTTTTTCTCCAAACAGCCAGGTTTTCTCCAAACAATACAGCGTATATATATATTTCTCATATTTCTCCTCAAACAGCCAGTCAGTGTACATAAGTTTCTCTCCAATTAGCCAGCAGGAGAATATAAATTCTCTCCAAACCACCAGCATACATACACATTCCACATTTTTACTAATAAGCAGGCGAACACACATGCGTAGTCTTACAAGAAAGTGAGCCAGCTCATAGGTAGTTTTTGCATGAATAAATTCCAATACAAGCCAGCTACACTCATATGAGGCATTTCTCAGAAATTAATCAGCGCAATGCTCTAATACATGCGCAATGTGTATGCAAAACTAGAATAGCAAGCAGCTAGCAATGGAAAAAATAAATCCAAAAACCCACCCCAAGCAAGCGACATGTAGTAGGTATGGGATACACATTTTTGATGATCCTCATACAGGTACTCATGTATGGGTGTGTCATTTCCAATTCATTCTACACCACTGCACATAGCGTCATTCAGTTTCGTGTTTTGAAGCGAGGTAGTGGTGTACGAAGTCAGTGACAAAAGACAAGAAAAAAAAACAATAATAAAAACAAACAATAAATTCTAGAATAAAAATTAAATAGAAAAGGTGTGTATTATTGTTGATCAAATTAATAATATTAAGCCAGTGAAAAGTGTTAGATAGTGGGAATAGCAGAATAGAAGTTAGCAAGGAAAAAAGAAATACAGTGAAATAGCCAGCACAAAATATTGAAGAGCGTAGAAAGTGTTCTTTTTTTAATTATTTTTATTGTCAGTGAAGCTAGCAATGCATATCAATTATTCGATATAAATGCGTCGGCCGCATAAAAGATAAATATTGGGATAAATATGTTATTTATGAATGGTGTGCGCGTCGGCCGTGTGTACAGTGTTTGCAAGGGGGTGCGTTGCGTTAAAAAAAGGTTTCCGTGTTGGGGCGATACAGGCACGTTGAGACTGGGGGTGCGTTGCGTTATTTTGGTGTTTCCATGTCCGGATCGTCTGAGGCATGTTGAGACACCGGGGGGTGCGTCATAATATTATTTTTTTTGTGTATGAAATTATGTCCGAGCCAGCGATTAGCATACGGCTAGTGAAATTTAGATAGTGAACATAGCGAGTGATGAGTATAAAACTCAAAGCAAGTGGCATGCCATAAAGAAAGTGGATATAGCAAGCGATGAGAGTAAAACTCAAAGCAAGCGACATGACAATGAGAGTGAATATTGAATAACAATTGAATTTATGCTAGTAAAAGCAGCCAGTAGCAAGTCATGCGAGTGAGTGTTGGCCAACACTTTTTAATGGGAAATAGGTAGGGAATGTCCATACAGCGAATAGATAGTGAATGCCAGTGATGAAAATGCCTAGAGCAAAAAGATTGATAGTGACACAAAAATGTGAATAACGTATGCTAATCAGCCAGTGTCTAGCAAGTGAAATTATTCAATAGCAAGTGAGGGTAGCGCTACCACATATATGAATACAAAAAATATTCAGAAGCCAGCAAAATAACAAATATACATATGAAGCCAGTAGATAGTGAATGAGCTAGTGGATAGTGTAGCAAGTCATGTTGCTAATTAGAGGACATAATTAGGTAGGAAGAGGGGGTGCGTTGATATCAGGACAGTTAGCTAGTGTTCGAAAGTTACATCAGGACAGCAAATTAAACAATATAATATATTTATATTTATATTTATTATATTTATTCCTTTCTTTTTTTTTACAGAACAGCATGGCAAAACAACATGCCCACCGTTCGGCAATAGCCGCCATTGAAAGGTTGGCAGCCTACGCAGCAAGTGAAGAGTTCCAAGAAGCCGATGAGATCGAGCTGCAGCTTCGACAGCAGCACCTGGACGAGTGTTGGGCCCATTTGAAGGCAGTACATGCCAAGCTAGTGGTGGCCAAGGGGGCCAACGTTGCACAGGTCGAAGCCGACCAGGTCGTGGCAGAGAGGCAATATTTTGCCACGAAGCTAGGGATAGCAAAGAAAATAGCCAGATTACAGCCAGCAGCAAGCGGATTACAGCCAGCCAGCGAGGTCCAGCCAGCAATGAGCGAGGTCCAGCCAGCAATGAGCGAGCTCAGCTTGACAGACAGCGAGGTCAGGCAAGCAGCGAGTGTTCCCCAGCGAACAGAAGCCAGCGCCGCAATGATGTCGCCAGCGTCAACCAGCAATAATCAGTCCCAGCCAGCGATATCTGTCCAAGTGCAGATGCCAGGCCAGCAGCACAACTTACCGAACTCCTGGGGGACGTTCGATGGAGACTTAACAAGCTGGCAAGGTTTTCATGACCGGTTTGTGGCAGCCGTGCATGAAAACAGTGCCATAGCGCCAGCTTACAAGTTCACATATCTTACCAATTCATTGCATGGAGAAGCGGCCCAGACTATGGGCAAATGGCAGCTGACCGATGGAAATTACAGCGAAGCCTGGGACAGACTAAACCAGCTATACAATCGGAAGTATTCCACTTGTAGGATGCTACTGAAGACGTTCACGGACCTAGTGCCTCTGCCAGCGAAGCCAGACAGCAGTGCTATCCAAAACATTTCGAATGTGACGCACGAAATGTTACGCCAGCTCAAAGCCCAGGGAGCAGCCGTCGAGTACTGGGATATGTTCGTGGTTACAATGATTCACGAGCGGCTGGATGCTGAAACAGCCCGACAGTGGGAGCTGCACCGAGATAGCGAGACTCCGACCAGCAAGCAGATGCTGGACTTCCTTGATAGACAGGCCGCAGCCAGCAGTCAGCCCCATGTCACCAGAAAGCGATATGATCGTTTTGAAAGCGAGCGAGACAGCCGTGGCAACCGAGATAGGTCTGGAGCGACCACCAGCAGGAACGCTTATCCAGCGACAAGCCAGCCGTTAATGAGACAGCAGCCAGCGACAAGGGCAGCAGCGAGCCAGCAAGCGAATAGATACCAGCCAGCAGTGCGAGCAATAAACCAGCCATTAACAAGGGGCCAGCCAGCAGCCAGGAGAACGAGTGCCAGCGCCATGAGGAGCAGCCACAGGCAACACACCTGTGAGCTCTGCTGTGAACCTCATCAGTTGTATAATTGTCCACAGTTCAAAGAGCGCAACCTTTCCGCCAGGCGGGATTATGTAAGACAGCAGGGGCTATGCGAGAATTGCCTCAAACGCGGGCATGGAGTGTACGAGTGCTATCAAGACCCGTGCCCACGATGCCCGTTCAAGCAATTGCACAATAGTGTCCTGTGCCCAATGCAAGTGATGAATAAACCAGCACCAGTGTTGAACGCATCAGCATTCAAGCTGAAGAAGCGAGGTACCGATTGACTGACCGGGGCCCAGGGTGCCAAAAGCAAGCGAGTGAAGACAGAGGAAAGCTGTAAGAACGAGCCAGCCAATATGCAGAATGTTATAAGAAAAAATAAAACAATAAAAGATAGCGAAAAATATTCAGAAAGTGTCGATTTATTTGATAGCGGGAAGTTGGTCGAAGGTCTAACGTTTTTACCTACAGCGTTAATTAAATTACAATTAGGGGGCAAGACATATGGGCCTTTGCGAGCGTTATTAGATTCTGGGGCACATCCGAATCTAATACCACATGAGATAGTGAGTGAGTATGGCATCGTTACCACGATAGCTAAGCGTAAGATAGTAGGCATTGAGGGTGAACCGATATGCATAAAAGAGCAAGCTAGTGTTAGGATATTACCTTGGTTTGAGTCAGGGGAATGGGTTGATGAGATCTTTTGGGTACTACCAAAGGAAACCAGATGGACAGCCTGCACTCCATTAGTGGATTTTAAGCCAGCACCATTTGAAGCAGGGGAGCAATATGCTGACCCTGAATATTGGAAACGGAATACAGTTTCGATTTTGCTAGGAGTGAGAGTGTTTGCGAAAATTCTAACAAATGCGATACCGCAACGAATAAGCGACATGGTCGCAATTAGCACAATATTTGGGCTAGTGATTTTTGGTAGCGATAAGCCAAGCGATGCGAGTGACATTTTCAGTGTCATGCCAGCAGCTCGTTGTTCAGAGCTAGAAGACGTGGACCGATTGGTACGACAACTGTGGTCCATGGATCAAGTGGGAGGTCTGATTACCAGATCTCCAGAAGAGCAAGCCGTAGAAGATAACTTTCTGCGAACAGCGTTTCGTGACAATGAAGGCCGCTTTGTTGTCACAATACCCTTGAAACCTGAGATAACTCAGTTGGGGAATTCAAGAGCGATAGCGTTAAAGAGATTTATGTATCTCGAGCAAAAGTTTCTAAGAGAGCCAGCACTCAAACACGAATATATTGAATTCATGCGTGAATACGAACAGCTAGGGCATATGCATAAAGCAAGAAGCCAGCCGCCAGCGGGGCAGCCAGCTTACTATATACCACACCATTGTGTGACGAAAAAATTCAGGGTAGTGTTTGATTGCAGTTGTCAATCCGATAGCGGCATATCTCTTAACGACGTACAGTTGTTAGGGGAAAAATTACAGCGCGACCTTCATGAAATCGTTATGAGATTCCGAAGGCATAAGATAGCATTCAGTGCGGACATCAAAATGATGTTCAGGCAAGTGAAGATAGCAAGCCAGCAGTGGGATCTCCAGAGAATATTCTGGAGAGAATCTCCTACAGAAGAGTTAGCCGAGTATGTGCTAACGGTAGTTACGTATGGCATGACATCGTCTGCTTATAATTCAGTGCGAGCATTGATTCAGTGTGCCAGCGAACTAGGCAATACATTCCCTAGTGTGAAGCGAGTGGTAGTGAACGACTTCTACATGGATGATTGTGTATCGGGGTGTGATGATGAAGGAGAGGCGATGCTTCTTATACATCAGTTAGATATGGTATTACGAACTGGGGGGTTCGAGTTGCGTAAGTGGAAGTCGAATAGCGAGAGAGTGCTCAGTCAGCTTGATTCAGCTGAAGAGAAAGTGATGAATTTTGAGAGTGAAGAGCAAGCGACAGTGTTAGGACTGCAGTGGTTGATAACCAGTGATCAGTTCACCTTTACGGTACAAGACCATGAACCAGACATGGCAGCGACAAAGCGAAAGATAGTGAGTTCGATAGCGAAGTTGTATGATCCCAATGGGTACATTGCTCCAGTGGTCATTCTGGGGAAAATCCTCATACAAGATGTATGGAGGGGAAGCTATACCTGGGATGAAGTGCTACCAGCTGAGCTACAACGCCGATGGAGAAAATTATTAGAAGAGCTAAAGCATTTGGAGGAATTCAGAATTGACCGTTGGTTACACACGAGCCAGCAAGCCAGCATCCAAATACATGGATTCTCTGATGCATCAGCAACTGCATATGGCGCAGTGATATATGTGAGGACAGTGTCAGCAAGCGGACAGTGTACGAGCCTGTTAGTGACAGCAAAGACGCGGGTGGCTCCGCTGAAGACAGTGAGCATACCTCGGTTGGAATTAGCTGCTGCCGAACTATTAAGCAGAATGCTAGTGGAACTATTGGAAGCTATGGAATGGCAAGGAGCAGAGTATGTGCTCTGGTCAGACTCCATGGTGGTTTTACATTGGCTACGGAAGCTCCCAAGGGATATGAAGACTTACGTGGCCAATCGAGTGTCCGCAATACAGAGTCGGACAGATGTCGGTTCATGGCGACATATAGATACGAAAGCGAACCCTGCCGATTTACTAAGCAGGGGAGTAATGCCAGCAGATTTAGTAAAGAGCAAGTTATGGTTACATGGCCCCGAATGGCTATGTTTCCCAGAGAGTGTATGGCCAGCGAATAAGATTGCAGAGCTTGCATCTGATACAGTTAATGAAGAGATGCAAGTGTGCTTCTTCAATGTAGCAAGCGTAAAATGGAGCATATGGATGCCCAGCCAGCGAACCAGAGTGCCAGTGGTAGAGTATGCCAGTAGTCTTAAGAAAGCGGTGAATATCATGGGATATGTATGTCGGTACATAAACCAACTGAGGGCGAGAGTTAGTGAACGGCAAGCGGGTATGATAATGCGCAAGTGTGAGAGGGGTCAGCAAGTTACGACAGCATTAAAAGCGGGAGAGCGGGCAGTTGCTATTAGTCTACTGCTAAGAGAAGCACAGTCAGAGAGTTATGGGAGGGACATAGCTGCCTTGCGCAAGCGAGGACAGCTACCAGAGAATAGTAAAATTGAATCGCTTAAGCCAGTTTTTGATAGCGATGGGATATTAAGAGTGGGGGGTCGCATACACCGTGCTGAGGCAATGTATGATGTACGTCATCCAGCGATTATACCAAATGGGACTCGGTTGTTATGGTTAATAATCGATGATGCTCATACTAGGACCAAACATGGTTCCGCGCAAGTGATGATGCAAGTGATCCGCCAGCATTTTTGGATTCCTAGAATCCGTAGCGAGCTGAGAAACTATATACACAAGTGTGTAGTATGTGTGAGACACAACTATAAATTGGAACAGCAGTTAATGTCAGAATTGCCAGCAGACAGGGTACAGCCAGGCAAGCCATTCCTGCATACTGGTGTAGATTATGCAGGACCATTCATGATACGAGTGGTGGATAGAAATTTTAAGCAAGTGAGTCTTAGAAAGACATGGATAGCGATGTTTGTGTGTTTGAAAACAAGAGCGATTCACATCGATACAGTGGGGGATTTAACATCAGGGGCATTCCTTGCTTGTTATAGGCGTTTTACAAGTCGAAGAGGGAGATGTGCTAGAATGTATAGTGACAATGGCACCTCATTTGTAGGTGCTGCAAAAGCGATAAAGCAAGCCTGGAAAGTGTGGGAGAGCGAAGAGGTGTTCCATGCATTAAGCAATGAGGGCACTGATTGGATTTTCATGGTGCCAGCTGCTCCTCATCAAGGGGGTATATATGAGGCAGCTGTTAAATCAATGAAATATCATCTCAAGCGTATAGTGGGACAGCATGTATTAGAGAGTGAACAGTTTCGAACTCTGCTAACAGAGATAGAGGGGATATTGAACTCTCGACCAATACACCCCTTATATGATGATCCAGCAGATTTGCAAGCGCTCACACCAGGACATTTCTTGGTGGGAGAACCGATAGTGTTACCTCCTCCATTTACCTTAGCCAGTGATACGCCAGCAAAAGGGATCAAGTTGTGGAGGGAGAGACAGTCAATGCTAGCGAATTTTTGGAAGAGATGGAGAGAGGAGTATTTAGTAACATTGCAGGAGAGAAAGAAATGGAGAAGAGAAAAGGAGAGCATGCAAGTAGGACAGTTAGTGATAGTTAAAGATGAGAATCTTCCGCCAGCCTTATGGTCATTAGCGAGAGTTAGCCAGCTGATATATAGTAGTGATGGGATAGTGAGATCAGTGATAGTGCAGACAGAGACAGGGAAGTTGACAAGAGCAGTGCAAAAATTATGTATCTTGCCAGTAGAGACAGCCAATTAGAAGCGTATATGGTCTTACAAACCAATAGCGATTATAGCCAGCCAATTAGAAGCGGATATGGTCTTACAAACCGAAAACAAATAGATTCAGCCAGTTAGAAGCGTATATGGTCTTACAAACCAATCGCAATTATAGTCAGCCAATTAAAAGTGTAGATGTTCTTACAGGACAATAGCGAGCTAGCAGTTAGTGTTTGCAAGTATATCGGGAAGGGGATAGGCAGGATAATATACTTCTGCTTCTTTCCTCTATTCCTCAGATCAGCCAATCAAATCAGTGTTCCAGCGTATCTACACAGCGACAGCCAATGGAAGGACGTCTCAAGAGGACTAAGTCTAAACCTAAAGTGCAAGCAACCTATTGGAAAACGTTCGTTTTCGCGGGGAGTGTTCCGTATGGCAACCATACGGAGTGAAGAAATCTTCCTAAGTACCAAGATGACAGCCCTGGATCGAAACCATGATCCACCAATACAACAGTCAACATTCTGTCTTATGTACAATTATTATATATAATCATGCCAGCCTGCGAGCGGTATAAAATGTATTTTTAATTTAGTCTATCGACAGCGAGCGAATAGTGAGCAAGCTGAATAAATTGGGTTTTTTTCCTTAAAAGGTTTCCCAAAATAAAAAATGGTGTCTCGTTTTATTTTAACTTTGGTAGCTATTCATACTTTCAGCCCGGTGGCTGAAGAAGGTAAAGTAGCGCCGCAACAGTGACATATCACATTATGTAATTGTGATTAAATTATTATATTTTTCATTTAAAATAAAGGCCTGATGAAGAACGTAAACACGTTCGAAACGTCGCAAATTTAAAATTGCATTTAATTGACCTATAGCCCACTTAAGTACATTCTGTTTTGTAGAATTGTGGCATACTTAACGCAGAAAAGTTAATATTTGCACACACGCCGGCCGTTGTACCACTACCACCGGAGGTCCGATACATAAATTCATCAAAATAAAAACAAAATAAATAAAAAAGTATGTTTGCTACATTAAAATTAAACAAAACCATTGTCATTTTTAATTCTCGATTGGGTCATTCATCACACACAGGTGGAGTATTTTTTTATGACTCTAGTTTTAAAATACAGTTTTGATCTTTATCCCGGCATTGATCAGTCGATTCTATTCCAAATACTGCATCAGCTTAGTTGAGCGAGAATCAACATATTTTTCCGAAGGGAGCGTATCGGAATCCCGCTTTTTAAAATCCCGCTTTTCAAAAATCCCGAAAAAAAAGTATTAAAATCCCGTCTGCTAAAATACTGCTTTTTTATAATCCCGTCTTCTAAAATCCCGCTTGTTCAAAATCCCGATCTATTATAATCCCGCTTTTTAAAATCCCGACAAATCCCGCTGATCCCGCAAATCCCGTTTTTTTAAAAAAAAATAATGGGAAATAGAAAAAAATATGAGTAAAACAGGTTTTTTGCGTCGCATTGCTTATAATATACAAAACTAATAAAATACAAAAAAATTGTTAATGGTTTAAAGTTTTTTTTTTTGTTCCCTTTTGAATAATATCGTATAGCATTACTTTATACTTTTTTCTTGTAATTTATTGAAGATTGTCATATTCATTGTTAAAATAAAATTCATTTAAAAAAATCACTCATTGCTTAATTTATTTTAATTTTCTTATTATCCCGCTTTTGCAATCAAAAGTAGTTGTTTTATTTTAAAAAATCGCGCGGTTTTTTAAAATAAAACAACTACTTTTGATTGCAAAAGCGGGATAATAAGAAACGGGATAGTAAAAAACGGGATTATAAGAGACGGGATTTTAAAAAGCGGGATTTTAAAAAAGCGGGATAATAAAAAGCGGGATTATAAAAAGCGGGATTTCAAGATCGGGATTTTAAGAAACGGGATTATAAAAAGCGGGATATCGAACCCAACCCTTTTCCGAATTCTCACATTTTTTTTACTTACAAACATTAATATCGATGTTTTGAAATAAAAACCTCTTTGAATGCAACCAATTACATAATAATGAAAAGAATAACAATGTTTCACCCTTTAAATTGTAATATTTATCCACTGGGTAGATAGAAACAATTTTAAGTAGTAGTATTAAATATAGGTATGTACAACCGAAAAAAAATGCCGGGTTCAAGTAAGACGGAGTTTCAACATAGAGAGAATTCGACTTAGGGTGAGTCAACGGTATTGATTATAAGACGTTTTGATGGTTGTCAAAACAAATTGAAAAGTCAAATGAAAACTTGATATGGTTAGTTATTATGTTAGTTGTTATCTATGTTGAAAAACTATTTTTAATATTAATTTTTACTTGCGATTATAGGTACTATAAGGCAAGTTCTGGATTCGTGCAGAAAAAAAAATTGAGATAACAATCACACATGACATTACGATGATGGAGAAGTCGAAAAAAGTGGGTCTGGAAATTCCGTCCGTCTGTCTCTCTGTCTGTCTGTCTGTTCGCGCCTCTGGAGGCTGATTTGCTTCAAATCTTGAAGACAAAAATTTATTTTCTCAAAAACGGCTATAACAATTTTGATAAAACTTTCAGAATGCTATTTTTGCAAGAAAATCTATCTTTTGGTTTGAATTTTTTTTTTTCAAAATTTGTCTAATAGCGGTACCTCTCATAGAACCAGTATTTTCAAATCAAATTTTCTCGTAAACCATACATTCGATTTCAATCAAATTTGGCCACAGGAAGGCATTCGTAATTTTATTAATATGGAATTTCAAAATTTTCAAAAACTTTTTTTTTTTGATTTCTTATAATTTTTTCAAAAAAATTTTTGGTTTTCGAAATTTTTTGGAAACGGGTACATTGATTTTTTTTAAAATTATTTTTCAAATGTAAACTACAGATTGCCATATATTTGCATACTCAAATAAATTTCAAAATATTTTTTGAAAAAGTTTTTCAAAAATAACTTTTTTTTAAAAAAACTGGTCCAACGATTTTCAATATTTTTTTTTCCTAGATTGACGTATAGCTTTGAAATTTTATTGCATACTTAGTTTTTCCGAGAAAACTAATTTAAACTAATTTAAAAAATAAAAGAATTTTCGAAATTATTTAATTTTTTTTTTAATATCCATATATGCAGCCACTACGCAATTGCTTATCATAAGAGCAAGGTCGTGCGACCCAGTCGTGCATTTTATTTTTTCAGTTCAATACATTTTCTTCCCATTTGTTTTACTTCTTTAAAAAATTCTAAAAAGGGCAACCGTTCTTCGGCGAGGGCAACCGTTTCTAGTTGACAATAAATGACATCAGATAGGGCACATTCCCATAGTATCTGCGCTTCGCTTACTGTGTGTACAAGAATATTTTATAAAAGCATTTGATTGATTGACTACAGTGCGGGCATTTCTTGCTCTTTGTAGTGCGGCGCGGCGCGTTACCTGGTAGGTAGGTACCACTTTTTTCACAACCAAAACTCCTGGCAATGTTATACTTAAATTAAATTCATAATAAGCTATAATACCACACCAAATCTAGATCTTTACAAATTGTTTTACAAATAATTTTGGCAGTAAAGTACCTATACAAAACATTGCATACTTTTGTGAACCATATACAATTTTGATATGATATAACTTCTAAATGTTAAATGGAATGCGAAAACTTTTGTTGTTCTTTGAAATTTTCTAAGCTATAAGTTTGTAAATATATCAATGAATAATGATAGTATGCCAGACTAACTAGAGGGATTTCATTGCTCTATAAAATATTTGTATACTATTTTCCGTAGCTAGCTAGCTCTCCGGCTATAAGTAGTTTAGTGATCCTTACACCCTAAAATCCTTGTTCATCTCCTTGGTTCGATTATTGTTGTGTATAATGATCACCATACTATGTATAACAAAAGTTCGTTGCGCATTGAAAGAATTCAAAAGAGGTTTAAAAAGATTTTATGCTTTACGCAAAATATATTCTAAAATTAATAAATACGAGTTTATTATGACACAACTTACACATATCAGCATGTTGTCTTGGTAATGCGAAGCTCTTGTGTAGGGAAGCAATATCCTGAAATGAGCAAAATTTAGAGCTCTTTAACAAGGTTCATATTCTTATATATCCTACTGTGGTGAACATCTTCAAGTGACAAAATAAGTTCAACCCTATTTATTCAATCTGAAAAGATTTTTTTTTTTTTTGCTATTGGAAGGGGATAAGAAAAGTAGATCAACGAAAAGAGGAGGAATTATTTTCCAACAAACAATAATGCCAGTGCAAACACACCCAGTGAAATAATGACACTCGTCGTTCCTCACAGCTTGACTTAGAAAATAAAATGCACGACTGGGTCGCACGAACTTGCTCTTATGATAAGCAATTGCTTATTGTGGCTGCATATATAGCTATTTAAAAAATTTAAATAATTTCGAAAATTCTTTGATTTTTTAAATTAGTTTAAGAGTTTTCTCGGAAAAACAAAGTATGCAATAAAATTTCGAGGCTATACGTAAATCTAGGAAAAAAAAATATTGAAAATCGTTCGACCAGTTTTTTTTTAAAAAGGTTATTTTTGAAAAACTTTTCCAAAAAATATTTTCAAATTTATTTGGGTATGCAAATATATGGCAATCTGTAGTTTACGTTTGAAAAAATAATTTAAAAAAAAATCAATATACCCGTTTCCGACATATTTCGAAAACCAAAAATTTTTTTGAAAAAATTATAAAAAATCAAAAAAAAAAGTTTTTGAAAAATTTGAAATGCCATATTAATAAAATTATAAATGACTTCCTGTGGTCAAAACTTTATTGAAATCGAATGTATAGTTTACGAGAAAATTTGATTTGAAAATACTGGTTCTATGAGAGGTACCGTTATAAGACAAATTTTGAAAAATATTTTCCAACCAAAAGATAGAATGTCTTACAAAAATAGCATCCTGAAAGTTTTATCAAAATCGTTAGAGCCGTTTTTGAGAAAATCAATTTTTTTCTTCACGATTGTATGGCAGGTGCCGTTATTTTTGGGCTTAGAGCAAAAATAAAAAATATGTTCCGAGGGACGGCCAAATAAATCCTAGATACCAAATTTGAAGCAAATCGGCCCATCCGTTCAGGCTCTAGAAGCGCGAACAGACAGACAGACAGACAGACGGACGGAATTCCCAGACCCACTTTTTTCGACTTCTCCATCATCGTAATGTCATGTGTGATTGTTATCTCGAAATTTTTTTTCTGCACGAATCCATAACTTGCCTTATAGTACCTATAATCGCAAGTAAAAATGAGGAATAAACTTATGTAATCAGGCTTCCTCCATATTGGTTGGGTTTTTCTTCAATGTCAAGCAAAATTTTTTCCACTCCAGTTTCCACCCTTGGATTTGTGGTAAAGCTGGCGTTAAAAACTTCAATTTTGTGCCATTTTTATGAGCAACATGTCTTACGGTATTGTGTGTATGTACACAACACATACAGTGGGGCCACTTTAGGCATAGCCTAGGTGCCTTTTCTTCGAATCTGTTTTCGTGCACAAAGTATATTGTGGGCCTTTAATAAATCCTTCTTACATCGTCATGGTTTGGTTGCAAAGCACGAAATAGGAGGCACACAATAAGAAAGCCAAAAAAGAATGTGCTCGTATTTATATCGCAATAAAAAAGGTGCCACGAGTTAACACCTTATTTAATGTGTTCTTGCTCAAAGTACCTACGTAGTACCTACCTACCTAAGGATATTTATACGTTTTCTGTAAGTTTGTATATTGGTTCACAACGGTTCGGAACGTTTAAATTGCAAAGCAATTTATTTAAATTTTTGTATGGGTGTGAAGTGTTACAACAGATATAAATCGTTATAATGCACTTTGAAATGGATAAGGATTGTTCTGGCCCAAGCGTATATTTGGGATATAGTTCCTTGTTAATGGTGATTGGTCTTAAATTGATTGATACTACAGAAACACAGTTTTGTAAGAAAACGAGATTTACTCACAAGGGTTATTAGTTATTGTTCTATAAAAAAATCCAACGATACTGACACGAAAATAAGTCAAAAACAAATCATCATGATTCAGGTACTGCCAATATCTTCCATGACAATTGAAAACATCTACAATGCTTATTAGCAGTGAACGGGCAAGCACGTAAAATTACTTGGCTTTCGGAATTTGTGAATGTTCCAATATATTGTATATCGACAACATTACATAGCAGACTTTTCTAATGGCTGAATGAACATAAAAGATTTTGTATGATAGGCAACGTGACTTCGTAGGCTATGTGTAGTAGTCTGGTGTCGAGTGTCGAAGATTCTGAGTTCAATCTCCACCTGAGTTTTTTCCTTCTTTTCCGACAAAGCTAAAAATTGTCCAGAGTCAAAGCATTAACATAAAAATGCATCCCCACAAGCCGTTTGGGATCGGTATATTTTGTTGGTCCATTAATTTCTTGCAAATTATCAACTCACACGCAGGCTCTTCACCATTTTGTTTTTATTTTCATCACCAGCAACGGTTTCGAATTCGTGGAATTCCGGACAGGCTTGATAAGGCCAAATATTGCTCTTGCACTCGCATCCTATTAGTGATTTACTATGACTCTGGACTATTGAGCATTGCAAGACAAACAACATATGGCCTGTATCTGCAAGTTGGCGGTTGTTAGGCAGGCGTCAGGGTAGATTCCCTACCACGTATAAAGAATAATGATTCCTACAAGCAACCAAGTGCCTCGGATATGCATGACCTTCTTGCAAGCGAAACAAGGATAACGAATTTTAATTCTGCACGTGGACCAGACCTTAAACTGGAACACATGCGGGCGAAAAATTATAGGAAGCCCTAAACAGGATCATCGATCATACGATCGATAGCAGACATGTCACTAATGTATTGGATGTCTGCACTTTCATGAGCGCCAACATACTCGAGCCACTAGCTTATAGTAGCTACAGTGCGAATGACATCATCTACTAGACTGCAGCTATACTGTTAGGAAATTTGATGTCGCGAAGCTGTAATACTGCAAGGAACCAATACCTCGATTATTAAAAACTCTTCTCTTTTCATTCAACCTGACGATATAAAAATCTTTTTATATTTTATATTCAATTAATGACTTTCTACAACTTCAAGAAGATCTTCAAAACTTAAGGGAATGCTGCAATACAAATAGCTTATTTTTAAAAGATGACAAGTGTAAAACAATGAGTTTTACACGCAAAAAGAAAATAATTTCTTATAATTACATGTTTGCCTCTTGTTCCTTAACTAGACCATCCGTTTTTTCTGACTTGGGAATTATACTTGACTCAAAACTCACATTCACTTATCACTTTGACTATATTATCAACAAGGCCAATAGAATTCTAGGACTCGTTAAAAGATTCTCTCGAGATTTCCATGATCCATACGTCTAAAAACTTTTATATGTATCATTTGTTTGGCCTTTACTCGAATATTTCTGTATTATATGGTCAGCATACTAATCAATTCATATTGATGGAATAGAATAGAGAAGATTTTTGCGATTTTCTCTAAATTTTATCCCACGATCCCGAGGAGTCTCACCTCTCACTAACGACTACCGACTACTCCCCTACATTTAAAGAGTTAAGCTTCTGAATCTCCCTCTTCTTTCAAAGCATAGAGAATATAAACAGATTTGTTAAATTATAAAATTAATAAACGATTCTATAACATCGCCATCAACTTTGGAACGTTCGCGTTTCAGTTTTAGACAAGCTTACATAAGAAAACAAATACCTTCATGTCCATTATTCAGTCGGGTAAATTATGGGATAAAATCGTCGTCGTTCTATTAAAACTCCCTAAGTCCATTATTTGTGTTTTGAGATATTTGCATTTGAAGCTAGTAATCAATATAAAAAATCGAAGAATTTTTTGGATTTCGGAAGTTTTAATACTATATAGTTTGATAATAGAGGAACGTAGAGCTTAGGGAGTTTTGATAGAACATAGATCTTGTCATTTGAATAAACTTGGCGTATTTATCTCATTTTTACTAAAAATGGACTTAGGGAGTTTTAATAGAACGACGACGAAATAGTCCTTTAAATCAATTGATTGCAGTTTACAATAAATATTACTTTATGATCTTCACAGTAAATGATAATTTTAAAAGTGTTAAATTCAAAAAAAAAAAATTTTTAATAAATGTAGGTGGAAGGAAGAATAAAAACAACGATCTTTTATTAATATAAAGTTTATTCCAATTTATTTAAATTTAAAAGAAAGTATGAAATATAAAAAAAAAGTATAATTAATTTCGCGAAAACTTTTCTCAGGCAGTACAGCTCTTAGCATCGTAACCACTTAACACTGACTGACTCTATTATATAAAAATAGGAAATTATAAAGAATTTAATGGAATTAGAACATCTGATAGGGTAAATTCAACTATGTTTGGTAATTTAAGTAAAACAAAAATGATCATTAGAATATTAACATTGATATTGACTTTAACAAAATGATAATAACACGATAATGTCATCCTACATTATGTACATTATTGTACCTTATGAAAATTTTATATGTAGGTACTAGTTTTAAGAAATAATGTGTATTAAGTGTTAACGTTAGTCTTAAATAAATCAAAATTTACCCAGGAAATAGAGCTGCTAAGAATGCTGTCCGTGCGATCTACGAACAAAAGAGGAAGAAGGAACATCGAAAGTGTGTCTGGTGAATGGAAAAAAATTCGGTGTGCTTTGAAAGAAATATTCTTCAGGTGGTCCTGTATGTATCAATGGAGTTTGGAGGAGAAGAATCATTAACGAACTGAATGGGTCAAAAAGCGAAAAATACAGCTGCTTAGATCCCTGGGGAATGGGAAGCGTATATACGAATGCGCATCTGGCCGCGCCGAGTCTTCAACTCTAACCCTGAGTGTCAATGCAGTATACTGGATGACTACATATAAGGTTCCACCATGCACCTTTGCTAAACTAATAATACCTACTATGAACAAAAGTAATAACTGTTGCAAAAATTATTATGTAGTTTGTATTATCTATTGACACGGTCAATTGGGGGACGACCTAAACCAATTTGGCATGCGAGACTGGATGCAACTCGCTAAGTGATCGGAGTGGCTAGTTGTTGTCCACATCAGTGAATACTGTATGCGCCGCGCCACCTTAAATTAGGGGCCAGTCATAGCGATACGGAAAACTAAACCGAACAAATTTTCAGATGGAAAATTTTGTATGTTCTGATTCGATTCTTAAGACAAATGCTACACTGATCGATGGCAATCAATTCAGAGAATGTTTTTTTGTTCATAATAATTTTAATTGAACAAATGCTTTTTGTTAAAAATGTATTTATTTATTTTTCTGTTTAAAAGAAAACTAACAAATTTCGTTTTTAACAAAAAGTACAAGCTCAATTCAAATTTTTATTTCCAAAATAAATTCTCTGAGTTGGTTGCCATCGATCAGTGTAGCATTTTTGTTTTAAATGGAACCATAACGTACTAAATTTTCTATTTGAAATTTTTTTCGTTTTTGTTTTCCGTATCGCTATAACTGGCCCCTTAGTAAGCACAAATTATAAAATTATTAACAACTGCGTCTCCAATTCAAAGCTAACCGATTTTAAAATATTTTTCTGAAATACTCGTAGTTGTGAGCAAGATATCTATAAGTAGTATAAAGCTCGCAGGTAGTTAATCGTGTTAAACCCAAAATATTTTCAGCTGACGTTCCGGAAAAAGTTTGCAGCGACAATAAAAATAAATGTTTAAAAAAAAATTTAAAAAAAATAAACAATGCGAATGCATATTATGTACTAACAAAAAATGTCCAAGTGCGCTGTACGTTGGCTTCAAAAAGTTTGCTTATTAGTTCTTTTATTTATCAACTATATTGGCTTCTTACATTCTTTCCCTATACTTCTCGCTCTCAGAATTTAAAATAAGGTACCCCAAATACATATCCTCTTGGGATGAGATATTGTACCACGCACCCAATATAATATCTTCATCTAAAAGGGTTTAAGCCAGTGAAGTGACAGCTGTAAAAACCACAGAAAACTTGCAAAATGTTCATTAAGCAAGAAACAGGATAAAACTTTTGCAAAACAGATTCATAGAATTTCTTTTTTATATCATATTTGTATTTTATGTTCTTGCTGGGAAAAGTCCAGTGATTCAGTTTTAAATATTCTTCATTTTGAATCTTTAATTGAAAGTTAATGAAAAAATAATAAGAACTCCACAAAACAAAACAAAAATAAAAACAGTCTCTATAATATATTTATATTTTTAGTCGTAGATTTGCATTTCTTATTTATATCATGCTTTTTTCCATAGACTTTGCTAATATTCTTTAAGAATATTAAACGTTCTTCCATAATATGGACGTCAACATCCCCAAATGAAAACAAAGATAGGAAATTGTATCTTCTTCTTTTTTATTTTATGAGAGGAAAAGTCATTTTGTTCAACCCACAGGATATAGAAAGGAAATACATCCAAAACTCAAATACGGAAGCAAGAAAGCAATAATTTATCATACCGTTATGACAGTGAATTCTAATTAAATTGTTCTTTAAAAGTTTTTTTCATATTTTCTTACTTTATCTATTTTCTTCTTTCTGACCAGTTTCAGATTTATCCAGCACCTAACAACCTAGTATTTTGAAAGTAACAAGAGTTTCCCTTGAGAGGCTTCCCCTTTCTTCTATAGCTAAATTTTCCGCCTGACCTTGACAAGTTTATGGTATCTTTTTTTTTTTTTTTTTTTTTTTTTTTTTTTTTTTTTTGCCTACTAAATACACAAGCATCAAGATATATAAACGAGCAGATTTCACTTAATTTCCTTTGAATATAATTATTTTTCTTTCCGTGTTTGTGAAATGTGTCTCGTAGCCAAAGTCTGTTTTTCTTCATTTTTCTAAGAAAGACAATATGGCAAAAGTGTGTGTAATTTATTGTAAGGATTTTAAGTAATTTTAATTTTTTTTGGGATGGTTTTTGAAATATCACAATTTGTATGCGGTCCTCTTGCACTTGAGTGTATGATTGTCAGTGGCGTAGATAGCTTTTCGCTATGGGGGGGGGGGGGATGGATCTAGTTCGCTCATTTTTACTTGTGATTATGGGGTACTATATAAGGCAAGTTATGCATTCGTAAAAAAAAAATTCTAACAATCAAACATGACATTTCGATGATAGAGAAGTCGAAAAGAGTCGGACCGACAATTCTGTCTGTCTGTCTGTCTGTCTGTCCGTGTGTCTGTCTGTCTGTATAGTTAATCCAGCCTAAACTGCTGAACCCATGTGCTTCAAACTTGGTACATAGTATTATTATGACGTCTTACAGAGAAATTTTTGAAATTAGCATTCTAGCTCCAAAAATAACTGTACCTGCCATACGATTTTTAGTGAGAAGTTAGTTTTTCTCAAAAACGGCTCCTACGATTTTGATAAAACTTTCTGAATAATGTTTTCTGTGCAAACTTTATGTTGTGGTTGGAATAGATTTTTCAGAAAAAGTCTTATAACGGTACCTCCCATAGGACCGGTTTTTCAAAATCAGATTTTCTCGTAAGCCACTTGACGCATTTCGATGAAATTTTTAATTTTTAAATTTTTGGAATTTTTTCTTTTTTATTTTTTTTAAACTGTTTTTTGAAAAAAACTGGTCAAACGATTTTGCATAAAAAAAAATCTTTAAATTTTTTACAATAAACAAAATCATATAGCTTACTTCATTTTTTCCAAAAGACGTTTTAACTATTGATATTTAAGTGATCAATAAAATTTCATATGCTTAGTTTTTTCCCTGCTTTTTTCCAAAATATCAAACCGCAAGACCACTGTCTCACATTAAAACAAGTTTGTAGGACACAGTCGTGCACTTTATCTTTTAAATTTTAATAAAGTGATAGAAAGCAAGATGGAAGCTCTTTTTCTTGCACGTTTACCTATTATCAATAATTGGTGAGAGACGCAAAAAAAAAAAACTTTTTAAAAATCGATATAAAAAAAGAAATTCAAAAGATTAGGTGATTTGCCGAAATAATAATTTCTTTCAGATGAAGTTGACTTTGTATTTTCCCCATAGAACGTAGGTATAGAATGTACAATTAACAATATGCCTCTAGGAATCCTGTGAGTACTAATAAGACTTAATTCACGTAGGAAGTAGGTACTAAATTTCAGAGTGCGTTTCTTTAACTTATTTGGCATGACTGGTTATGTTGAACAATTATCGATCCCAATGGGGGGGGGGATTTATCCCCCTGATCCCCCCCTATCTACGCCACTGATCAGTGTATGTACCTACTAATCTGCGTAAATCTAATGTATGTACCTACAAGAATTTACAAGATTTCCAGATAAACGCATTTACTTTTAACTTTTGACAATATACATTCTATTGTAGAATGAGAGAAAATTGCTAACAAGATTCATGAAATTGGCAACAATTCGTCTTGGTTTACACCTTTTAAATATAATGTATAGAACTTATGTTATCCGGAAGACCAGCCAGAATTCGTGTGGGCTTCCATTTATTTATAAATGGATATTAATCTGTATGCTCGCACCCACGTCCTTAGAGAGCAAAAACCAAGACGTGTCATTTTTACTTGCGATTATAGGTACTATAAGGCAAATTGTTCATATTTGGTAAAAAAAAAAAAAAATAGCCGCAGTGGGTTAAATATGGACAATGGCCAGCCTATATGAGGTACGATTATATATCCTTTCTTTTGCTATTTCGACTGCAGACTTGTGCGCTGGTGCAGAGGCGTATTATCGTAAAGGTCAACTAGGCATGTGCCTAGAGGTGCGAGGGTACAAAGGGGAGCGGACGGAATTGTAAAATAAAAAAAAAAATATAATATAGCATACAATTAATTGCGCCAGTAAGTAAGCCACCCCCTTGCACAATATAAAATATTATTTTTGCTTACAACCTTAATTTGCTTCAATTTATAACACAATATAAACTTAACGGATGGGACTGACTAAAACATTCGCTTACAAACAATCTTGTCGATGGTACATGATTTCTGATTGAAGTTCGAGAGATACGACTGCAATTTTCGTCGCATCGAGAGCGAGTGAGTATCGGACGTTTGCCTACGGTTCTCTCAACGTTTAATCCGCCCCTGCGCTGGTGCGTTGTCTTCAAATTTTGAAATAAGTTTGATTATGTGAATATAGGGCAATTTGTTGTTTTCATTTGTGAAAGTAATTTAAAAAAAATCGTCCCGTTTCCAAAAGCTTTTTTTTTTTAAGAAAATAATTAAAAATTAAGAAAAAAAGTTTTCACAATTTTGAAATGTATTATTGATAGGTATAGTTAAAGATAAATTCCTTTTTAAAGATATCGGAAGAAAAGTTTATGAGAAAACCTGAAATAAAAAAAATCGTTCCATGAGAGGTAGATAGGTACCGTTATAAGACGAATTCCGTAAAATCCAAAGTAGTACCGTAAAAGTCCTATTTTGAGAAAATCTAACTTGTTTTAATGGTTGTATGGCATGTACCGATATTTTCGACGTAAAGTCAAACGAAAAACATCGAATCGGCCCATCCGTTTAGGCTGTAGAGGTGCGAACCGAAAGACAGACCGACAGACCGAAGCGACGGACGAAATTTCCAGACAATTTGTTTCAAAATTGGTATAGAATCCACTCGAAAATTCCCACAGAGGGGTTTCCAGAATTGGCATTCTAGCTCTTACACTACCGGTACCTGCAAATTTCTTGAAAAAAATATCTCACCATTTCGTTAGAACTTTCTGAATGGTGTTCTTTCTTATAACGGTAACTCTTAAATCAACATTCCTCAAAAACAACCAAACGGATTTTAATCAAATTTGTAATGTGGAAACTCCCTTTTAAACGAAATAAGGTTGTGTTTATAAATTATAAATTTTTTCGAAATATTGAATTTTATTTCTTAAAATTCAAAACAGTAAAATAAATCAGATGGTGTGCTCTATTTTTTCCAAAAAATATTTTCACGACTTATTTTGAAGTGATAAACAAAATTTCATGTATATGTCACGGTCAAAGCCCGATCTCTAGTCAAACCTAGGATTGACTAGACAATGCTCAACATTGACCAACAGCAGCGTTGGTCAAAGCCCGATGGATATTTTAGTTTCGGGCTTTGACCGATGAGTTTTTAGTCAAACCTAGGTTTGACTAAACTGGTCGGTCAAAGTCCGAAACGAAATTATGAGGTTCGGACTTTGACCAAGGCACTGGTCAAAGTTAGAGGGAAAACGTTGTTTGTATGGTGTGAGAGAGGGAATTTTCTCAATTGAGATAACAATCAATCAACCATGATATTACAACAATAAGTTGTAATATCATGGTAGAACTTCGACATGAATTTCTTGGTGCAGTTCATTTGTAAACTCAATTTTTGTACAAAATTTCTGCCAGGCTGCTCGTATTGCAAACGTGGTTCTATTTTATATTCCCAGGCAGCGGAAGTTTTGCTGTGCTTACCTTTTTTGGAAAGCCTCCTTAAAGTTTTCTTAAGGATGACTTGCTCGTTGGACCACCATACGGGGTTGAAAACAAGCGTAGGCATTTTTGATAGTTTCCTTTAGAGCAAAACTTGACTGATATATCCTACCAAGGAAAAGACAACTTTATTTTTAAAGGCTTCCCAGTTTGTTTTCATGTGTTTTCTGTTTAGTTTTTAATCTTCTATTTTCAGTTCAATTCAGAATGTTTCAATCGTCGTTCAAAGAAAGAAACAATGCTTAGAAGCTTCACGGAGAGAATTGAAAAATCACCAATTGCGAAATATTCAGTTGCAATTTACAAAACATGTTTTTTTTTGTAAATCACGGCGCTTTGATTCGAAACTGATAGAAAAATTGGCAATTTAACTTTCAATTCATCTCAAATTACAACAATTCCTAAGTTGAGATTTATAATTAAAAGTTATAATTCAAGCTTGTGCCCTTCAAAGTAAATTACAACCTTTTTGTCGCAATTTACTACTTCAAGGGAATAATTCCATTTATACTTTTTACCAATCTGGATTTGCTAAAATTTTTTCGTGATTTACAATCACTGAGTATTAAAATCAAATCAAGTGTGTCTGACGGCTACGTCGAAGGTCCGGAGTTCGATCCCTGCCTCGAACTAATAATTATCTTTTTTTTTTGGTACTGTCTCTTTTGAGGAAATGTAAAATCCTCGAAAAATAAATCTGGTTAATATTAAAAGTGGATCTTTGTAAGCCATTCGGATTCAGCGGGAAATGATATTCCACCAGAATATCAACGCACATACAGGAATCGTTCAGAATATAAGTCATTAGGCCCTGGCCCTGCTTGTGTCTCCAATAATGCCTTTTTTGTAGTTCTATTATGTACATACATAGGGAGTACAAGGTTGAATTTCAACTACACATTATATACAATTTCTTACCTTTATTTAAATGATCGTCATAAAAAATTGTATATTAGAGGTTAGACGTCCAAAATAAGACGACTATATTTTTCTCGCCAATAAAACATTATCTTAATTCAAAACACCCCTAAAATGTAACTCATATTCAGGTTGCTCCTTATTATTAATTTTGATATCCGACTTGGATGCATCACCATGGCCTAGTAGATGTGTGCTAGGTTGGTATGCAGAGGGTCTCGAGTTCGATTCCTAGAATCAGCCAAGTAAGTAAAAGTTACATTTTACAATAAAAAATAATAAATGCTTTTCAATAAATAGAAAACGTTGCTTCTCTCAAAGCAATATAATTTGTTACAAATTGAGTAAAATGGGGTTGCAATTTACGACTATACCACTCATTTTTTCAAAAACATATTTTTGATTCAAAACAAAGAGATGGAAATCTACGACTCGCTTTTTTGCAATTTACAATCGAGTAAATATAAAATTGATACAAATTTGGATCAATTTTCGATTCGCGATGGCAATGTTTTATTTCTCAGGATCGAATTATTGACCCAAAAAAGTGGTAATTTGCTTTTTTTGAGTTTCAATATCTTCATTTCGTTCAATTTTGAAAATTGCGAACAAGGAGTCGTAATTTACAAAACCCCGAGCTAGGGTGAGAAACTGCATAAGATTTTCGTGATTTGCAGCTCATTTTTCTTGATCTGATCTAAAAATTCTTTCCGTGTTCCAGTTTCTAACTGCAATTTAGTCAGTGTTCGTAAAATAAGTGGCATCATGGCTTTATTTGCTGGTTCTTGTTATGAACGTTGCTTTTAGGCAAACAACAGGTTTAATTTGTGCAATTTGGTTTTATTTTCAAGGACTAATGACCCATCCTTATTTATTAAAAATTTAAAAATGATGAGATGGCAAACTTTTGCGTGGGCTTTTTGCTCACTGCAAATGTACAAAAATAAGCCATCCAAGTCAACACTGGATTTATGACCATGCAGAACACACCAGCAAACATTTATCTGAAGGTTCAGATTCTAATCACCAAAAATGAAGAATAATATTTATGAAACGTTCAGTTTTTTGAATGAATTGTGAATGTATAATAAAGACTCTAAATTTTTCCCGGGGAGACGCAAAGAGCAAACATTTATCTGAAGGTTCAGATTTTATTCACCAAAAATGAAGAATAATATTCATAAAACCTTCAGTTTTTTTAATGAATTATGAATGTATGTATATAAAGATCCTACAAATTTAAAAATATTTTGAAAGGACTAATGTATGTTAAATGCTGTGAGTATTATTAAAAACACTTGTTTCCTTTATTACGTTGTATATATAAAATTGATCTACTCTGTTTTGATATTTTATTCTATTAATCAATTGATTTTCAATATGTCAAATTAATAATAAAATATTAACTTTTGTTCTGAAACTCGAAGTGAAACCAAGTCTTTTTTTTTAAATTGAAACCAAAGTTTGGTAATAAAAAAAAAACAATATAGGTACAGTACAGTAAAAATATATAGAGTGTTAATATAAATACAAAAATATAAAAATTAAAAAACAATAAGAACCTAATAAAGATAATTAAAAAAATGTAAAATAAGCAGCAAAAAACATTTTAAAAAATTTATAATTTTAATGATATACATAGTTAGTAGACCAAGAAAATTGCAATAAAAACAAAACAAACAGAAAGTACAACAGTAATATTAAAAAAAGAACTTGGTTAACAAAATTATTAAAAAGAGTATTTAAATTATTTAAAATAAAAAGATTAAGATCGTGCAACTCAGAGTCTAGGGCAGTGGTGAGTCACTTCATGACAATAGATGAAAGTGCCCCAGCAATATTGACCCCAAAAGATTTATAAAAACGAGCTTGAGGAACATTTTTGATTATATGCATATGGTGGCAAAAGAGTTCTCATGTCGAGGCACACAAGCAAAAAGGTGTATAGGCATTATCAACACTGTCTGCCCTGCGAAGTAAAAACTAAGAAAATACATTTCAAACCAAAATTTAAACTGAAACTTTTTTAAAGATGCTTTCCACTTCAGCCATAGTCAACCAAAAAAGTATTTTGACCAAGTGGCAATGCGACATTTTCAGTATGCTAAGGAAAGGATAAAATCGAAAACAGTTTAACAAAACCATATTATTAATTAAAATGAATTTTTCTTTATAAGTTCTTCAATAAATCAAATCAGATCAATCAGATCAGGGGCCGAATTACCGCATCCGTAGGTGAGCAATTCGTCACTGAATTATTTGCATTTGGCATTACTGCCTACGATATCGAGCTCGGTATCGAGTATCGAATACAATTTTTGGCATTCCCTTGTCAGTAAACGTGTGTTTTTTTACTCGATTGATGCGGGGCAATCGTTAACAAGTCACCAGTCACGGATAGGAACAAAAAAAAATTCTAGCTGATAAAACGTAAGTTATTTTATTTTTAATACATTAATAAAACAAAATATCAAACGTGAAATGTTTTAGGATCAACACTATACAAGTCTGTATAGGAGGATATACTATCCGAAAATTTGTTCCAGACAAGAGTGACAAAAATGCCCTGGAGAAACACATTGAGCTTGAAGAAAGAAAACTTAAAATTTAAGAACGACTCTTGGAAATTAAAGAGAATAAGCACAATGTTTTTTTTTAAGTGAAATGAAATTGAATTGCAAATAAAGAGGCTTCAGTTGGAACATTTAAAAACAATTAATAGCTTTTATTGTGAATGTGCTAAATACTTTTTTTCATTATTATAAAATATTATTTACCAAAAAAAAAAGTAAAAATACAATAACAGCTGTGACAAATAGGTATATGACACAGGTCTAAATGACGTTTTTAATGAAATGTAATAGATTCACCCTAGTACAATTAAGAGTGTGCTCGATACGTGATGCTTCGTATGCCATCATCCCGATGTGTTGTTTACGTAAATCAGTAACGTATGAATGTTACTCACTTGCTCACTGATGCCGTAATTCGGCCCCAGATCGGCTTACTTTAATTCGAATGAGTTTTTTCTTTGTTTCCAATACCGTGCATTGAATCATACAGCAATATTCTACTTTTGAACTAAGGGACTGCTTAAATTAAAGTCGGTTCTATTGGTTTTTAAAATGTTAATAGTTCAAAATTTTGAGCCAAATTTGTCAACTATATAGCGCCAGAAAACATTTTTATTCTGAAATCAATCATAAATGAATCAGAAAAAAAGAATTCACTTATGATGCAATTTGAATCCTTTAACCTGGGCTCTTAGACACCGATTTGAATCGTTTTATTGATTTATTTATGAGCTGAAAATTCTTCATTTAAATGAACGTATATAAAGGTTCCATATATTCATTTAAATGATTCATGCCTGAAACTTTTCTGAATCGTAAATTGATTCTTATAATGATTAATTAAAGTGAAGGTATGTATATACTTAGAAATCCTTCACTTAAATAAATTTTATTGGAATCATTATTATGATTTAGAAAAGATAATTAATATATAGATCCCCTATGTACGTTCATTTAAATGAAGGATTTTCAGATCATAAATGAGTCAATAAAATAATTCAAATTGGTGTCTAAGAGCTCAGGTCAAAGGATTCAAATTGAATCGTAAGTGAATTCTTTTTTCAGACGGTTTCTTCACTTTTATGAATTAATTATCGTTCATTTCTGAACGAAAATGTTTGCTGGGACTATTCATCCCAGCAAACATTTTCCTTCAAAAATGAATCATTATGATTCATTTAAATGAATAAAACCTTCAGATATGAATTCACTAACGATTCAATTCCAATCAAATCTCCTGAGAAATGGGCATTCATTTATGAATCTTTAAAAATGATATATAAATGATTAGAGAAACATTCACCAAAATGAATGTATTTAAGCGCTTTTTCTTTACAATTGTATGTTAACATTCACTTTTATTCATAAGAGTGAAGGAAATTTAGATAGATTTATTAGGTTTTTGTATATTTCTTGATCACACTCATTTTTGTTCATATATGTGAATAAAAATCCAATGTAGATCTCTTTTTAATTCGAATACAATTTTGATTCTTCATTTTTGCTGAACATAAAGTGAACCTTCATTTTAAGTGAAGAAAAATGTTTGCTGGGATATCACTTCTCGATTTGTTTGTATATTACCTACTCTTCCACTTATACTTACATAAATATTCGGTCATTGTGTTGTGAACGCCAACGAGACAAAAGCTCTTCTAAGGTCGAACCCATATTAGTGAAAAAAACCTTCATTTATGAATTCATTTCTGAAGCTTATTTGATTCTTTCTCCGTTGCTAACGAAGCAACGAATTCGAATCATTTTTATGGTTCATAATTGATGAAGGAATACTTCACATAAGTGAATGTAAATAAGACGATTATGTATTCATTTCACTGGATAATTTATGATTAGTTTTTGAACCGTATAACTGGGTAAAATACGATTCATAAAAATGAAGATATATTAGCTTTGTTTGTTGAACTTTACCCAGGGTCACCCCAGGTTTTCTTGACAACTCCAAGAGTTGTCAAAAAACCCTGGGTTTTCCCGTTCTCAAAAACCGCACCAGGGCTGGTGATTGTATAATTTCCACAACGCACAAAATCAAAAGTTTCCATTTTGCTTTATTTGTTCGATTTGTATTTTTTTTTCATCAAAATAAATGCATTTCTTTTACTTTTTTTCGAAAAAAAGACATGAAAAATCAAATACAGAAGTAAAATACACAAGAAATGCTTGACAGTAAACGTCATTTCAACAGCTGATTCGTTACCTCAACTCGCCCAAGCTATATAGCAAGATCGACTTCAGGGTGACTTCAGGGCGACTGTTTCAAAAAACAGAGAATTTTCTTTTGAGGGCGAGTTGAGGTATTTCAAAAAAACGAGTTGTGGTGACCCCAGGGTGACTTCAGGGCTCAACAAACAAAGCTATTGAGTTTTTCTCATCCAAATTTGTGAACAGAAATTGAATCATTTCTAATTCATTGAAAGGATTAATTTTTAACTCGAATGTTTACCATATGTCGAATTCCTTCAACAAAAAAAATTGATTGATCTTGCGGCGGTTTTTTGTTGTAAAGAATATGATTTACAAAAAAATCCGAAATCAATTTTTGTGTTGAATTGAATCCAACATTAGTCAAGTGGGGTTTTACAAAATGCTACCTCTGGAAAAGATAAAATAATGTGTTTCGCTTACCTACTTAAACGTATCCTAATTTTTGTCGAAAAAACATCTTAGAGTCAAGCCAACAGAATCCGTCCCGTTATGTATTTTCAATAGAAAACATTCACATTCATTCACTTTATGTGAATAAAAGTGGACACACAAAGCTATGGGTACCTACTATTTGAGGATTTACTTGTTCACATTATGTAAAGAAAATTGGAATCTTGTTGCATACATTCATATTTAATCCACTAAAGTGAATGTTTTTCGAATAAATATTCTTCACATAAACTGAATGTTTAGTGAACATTCACAAAAATGTTTGCTGTTTACCTACATACGACATACCTACTATATTCTCCATTCCTAAAAGGAACGCACTTTAAAATAACTCATATTGAAATTAATTTGATACGATAGCTCCTGATCTCAGTTTAT